>CM035128.1:128103316-128433074 GCA_020205605.1 Panax ginseng | reverse complement strand
GGACCAACTCTTCGCCTTGTCCCGTACAGAGAATGGGAACAATCGAAGTCTCACCGCCTCATCCGAAACTCCATTAAACCTAAAAGTGTCGCACATTTCTAGAAAGCTGACTAGATGCTCATTCGGATCGTCATTTGCAAATCCCCCAAACTGAACTGAATTCTGAATCATTTGTATCATCCCAGGCTTAATCTCAAACGTATTATTTGCTATTCTTTGGCTTTGGTGATGCTTGATCGCAGATTCGATCACCTTGGTGTTTCATGAAGTCCTCAACGCTTTCCGATCTTCGGTTGCTATTACTATTTCCTCTTCCTTTTCAGGTAATTCGAATTCTTTCCTCGATTTCTTGATCCACTTACTCAACCTCTGAAACCTTTTCTCAATGTCGTCCTCAAAAGGCAGCAAGTCTGGATTTTGGGACCGAGTTCTCATAAACTACGTCCAACACCTGAAATAAGAAGCACAATGCAAAAATAAAATAAAAATGTCTAAGTAAAACTGGATTAATTAAACTGATATTGTAAAAATATTAAGAGTTATACTAAAAATTATCCCCGGCAACGGCGCCAAAAACTTGTTGGGTAAAATCTAATTACGTACAACACGCAAGTATACGTGGTCAACAAGTAATAAAGTGATAAGTTGAGTATCGTTCCCACAAAGATAAATTAACAAATACCTTAACTTACAATTACCAATCTTTTATTAACCCTAATTTTATTAAACAAATCAAATCAATAATTTAAATTAGCAAAACTAAAATTAAGAATAATTAAATTAACTCAAAATAACCACAAATATCAAAATCTGAATTTCAAACAATTAATGGAGAATTAGACTTATGATTTCACCCTAAGCTTCACTTTGATTTTAACACTTTTATTCCAATTTAACGCACTATCCCAGTTTATTAATCAAGAACACGAACGTAGTATTAACCACCTCTCGATGCACTAATACCATATTAACTTCAATCCACAATTAGGATAGAAATCCATTAAACACCTTAATCAACTAACCCACTATATCTCTATGTGAATTACAATTGAAGAAGGTTGAAGAATAACTTCTCTATCCGATTACATGTGGCATCAAGCATATCTCTACCTTAACACTCATCAACTTTAAGCTACTAACAAAATCCTGAACACATGCTATATTAACTAGGTCTAGATTTGAATATCCTCTCTCGATTCCATCCAACTCCACGAAGAATTGTTGATCAGGCAATTCATAGATTCAAGCACAAATTAATATAGATAAACTGGAGCTAGCTTATTAAATTGGAAATCAAAGTTTACAAAATCATCGATTCACTTAAGGATCCATCACAAGCCCAAAAAGTGAATTAGTCCATAATAAACGAAATAAACACTTAATAAATCATAGAAATCATTCTTCCAATTACAATAAATAATCTAACACAAAGAATATTAGAAAACACCCTTCACGTAGACTAGGATTGCAACCGTCTTGAAAAACTCCTCGAAATACTCCTCCACACTTGCTATCAAAAACTCAACTTAGATCTTCGTAATATGTCCTATGTCTAATCTCCCCGTTGTTCTTAATAGAGTCCTAGATATCTAGCATAAAACTCTAGCCAAAATCTCTATCAATTAGAGTTATACTGACATCCAAATAGCTAAAATTCGTACCCAAAAGGAATTATAACCGAAACAGGACACTCAACATTTTCCACCCATTTTGGGGTTTATATATTATGAACGCCGCCCTAGCGGCTTGCTTTTCTTCTATTTGCTTGAATGAAGACCCCTTTTGTGGGTGTATAATATATAACTTGACCCCAGCAGTATTGTTTCTATTAATCGAATTGAAGACCCATCCGGTGAGGGTATATAAATCATCAATGCCCACCCCACGGGGTATCTTCTCATTATCTAACTTTCTTTGCTATTCAATTACTTCCAAATATGCTCCATTTGATTCCCATCGCACCGAATATCACCAATTATACGTAGAATGTCTCAACCACCAATCCTACACATGAAATAACACAAAACAAGTGAAATTGAACATGATCACAAGAAATTAGCAATAAATAAGCATGAATTGGATATTAAATCGCGTATATAAAATACACTTATCAGGGCCCCATAGTTGAGTTGAACCCCAAAGCTGATTCCTGTCATGAGCTTCAGTTGAACTTTATTCACAAAGTCATGCCCAAAGTTTTTATAGCATATGCACTTCCCAACAATGTCAGCCAAAAACTCATACTTTTGGGGAAACTCTTTCTTCTTGTATCCCTTGACGGTCTGAAACTTTTTGTGATGCATCTTCTTCAGTCCTTTATGAAAGTCGATGACCTCCATAGATAGAAGTCCCTTTGATTTGAAACCTAGGGCCTTGAGTTTAATTTGTACTCCCTTGACCCTTATGGTGATGATGTCATTCTCAAATACTCCATTACTGTAGAACTCATTCACCAACTTCGGGTAGATCTATGTGTTGGTGCCCAGAGCTTCTTCAAGACCAACTTTCTTCAACAGAGACAAAATTTTGTGAAATTAAGGGTCAGTTGTCTTGAACTCGTCGAAGCAGAGTTGGTAACTAGTGATAACATTTGAAGCTGCCATTGATTTCCTTGCACTGAGGTTGGTTAACCGTTTCTGAAGGCTAGGGTTTCTGCTGGTAGAGAGAGAGGAATAAGCTTTTTGAACTTCTAAGGTGAGTTTTCAAAAAGACTTTTTCAAACTGTACTTGTAACTTCCCTCCTCTCGATTTGCATAGTGGAGCATGTGTCAAGTCCTGCTTCGCTTAATGATTTTTAATGATGTGGAAAATATTGATATGCCCTTAGCTTCTCCTGAGCCAATGTATCCTTGAGGAGGACTATGATCGTAGAGGTTGTACTATAATCGTTGAGGTTTCACTACGATCGTTGAGTTCACTTCTGAATCTGCTCTACGAATGTTGTCTGACCCGGTCCTTGTGATGAACTTTGACTTAGCATTCCTTCTGGGTTAAGGTAGCTCAAGAAGGGCCAACCTCTTAGAATGAACTAAGGGTCAGGTTTTTCCCCGAGGAGCTTATCAGAGGGATTGCTTGGATTTGTTGGAAATGTTGTCATCATAGGATGCTTCTTTGTCATGTCGAGGCAGCTCTACGATCATGGTCCTTCTTCAGTTACCTCTATAATTTTGAACATAGCCTTTTATATCTGCATGGTTAGCATAAACTAGAGCACATAGTTTATGGTTATAGATTTAGCATGCCTAACTCACTTATCAATTTATTAAATCTGGATTCATCTAGGGGCTTTGTAAAGACATCAGCAAGTTGATTTGCAGTAAGGATGTATTGTAAAGATATAGTTCCATTTTGAACATGATCCCTAATGAAATGATATCTTATTTCTATATGCTTAATCCTAGAATGCATGACAGGATTGTGTGTTATTGCTATGGCACTTGTGTTATCACAATGAATAGGTATAGATTTGAAATCAAACCCATAGTCTACTAGCTGATTTTTCATCCATAAGATTTAAGCACAATAGCTACCAGCGGCAATGTATTCAGCTTCTGCTGTTGAGGTAGATACTGAGTTTTTCTTCTTGCTAAACTAGGACACAAGTCTGTTTCCTAGCAACTGACAGGTGCCACTAGTACTTTTTCTATCGATCTTGCAGCCTATAAAATCAACATCTGTATATCCTGTTAGTTCAAAGGAGGACTCCTTAGGATACCAAAGTCCCAAGTGAGGTGTGCCTTTGAGACACGTGAAAATCCTTTTTACAACAATTAAGTGTGATTCCTTAGGATTAGCTTGGAATCTAGCGCATATGCATGTTGCAAACATTATGTTTGGTCTACTGGTAGTTAGATATAGAAGAGAGCCTATCATACCTCTGTATTGAGTTTTATCAATACTTTTACCTTTCTCATCTTTGTCAAGCTTGGTTGCTGAAGCAATAGGTGTTTTCATGGAAGAGGTTGATTCCATGCCATTCTTTTTGAGTTGATCTTTAATGTACTTGGCTTGGTTTATGATGATACCTTCATAAGTCTGCTTTACTTGAAATCCAAGAAAGAAATTAAGCTCACCCATCATGCTCATTTTGAACTTGCTCTGCATAAGCTTGGTAAATCTCTTACATAGTTTTTCATCAGTAGAGCCAAAGATAATGTCATCAACATATATTTGAACTAATAGGATTTTATCTTTGTGCTTTCTAAGAAATAATGTGGTATCTACTCTACCTCTAGTGAAACCATTTTCAATAAGAAAGTTACTTAGTGTTTTATACCGTGCTCTAGGTGCTTGTTTAAGACCATATAAGGCTTTGTCTAATCTACTGGTGGGAGGCGAATCAACAAAGAGCGAGAGAAGGGATAATCACTTGGGAGAGGTTTAAGACTCCGTTCTTCGAGAATTATTTCCCGAAGAGCATGAAAAATAAGATGGAGGTAAAGTTTTTAGAACTTAAGAAAGGAGATATGACGGTGGCGCAATACGCGGCTAAGTTCATTGAACTAGCCTGGTTTGTTGAAAACCTGGTGGTAGATGAAGAGAGGAAAGCTAGGCGTTTTAAGCAAGGACTGAAGCCTTAGTTCTTTAAAAAGGTATCGGTTCTTTAAAATGATTCTTTTATAACATTGTTGGAAAAGGCTATTTTGTAGAGGGAGGAAGTGAAGCTTTAAGTCAGTATAACAAAGAGAAGAAGGGAAGGAGCATCGGTGGAGAGAACCGAGGAGGAAGCAGCAGTGGAGGTAGCAACTTAGGAAAGAGGAAGTGGGAGAACAACAACAATAATAAGAATCTCAACAATCAAGTGGGAAAGTTTCGAGGAGAATTTAAGAAGAAGGTGGAAGGATGCCCAAAGTGTGGAAGGTATCACCAGGGAGAATGTTGGAAAGGGCACAGTGTATGTTACAACTGTGGCCGAGAGGGGCATTATGCTCCAAACTGCCCAAAGTCGAAAAAGATCAAAGGGTGTTTCGTTTGTGGTTCGTTGGACCATCTGATCAAAGACTGTCCAAAGAAAGGAAGTAGCGGAGGAAGCGGCCAACAAGGAGTGAGTGACAAACTGATGATTGGCGGACCGACGCCATCCAACCATCCAACTGCCAGAACATTTAATATGACCATCCAGGATGCAGTAGCTGCAAAGGATGTTGTGTAAGGTATCATGTGACACCCCCAAATTCAGACCACATTTGTCTCAAATTTGGTTGCCACGTACTAACTCTAATGATAAATCAACATCTTATATAGTGTAATAATAGAATAAATTACATTGATATAACATAAGTATTCTTGTCCCAAGGGTTCGTAACTTAAACATCTCTTACATAGCTCAAACATAATCAAACACTGATGTAGACACTCGAAATTTGCTGCACACCTGTTACTAACATTGTAGGAGGGCAGATTCATCTTTCGGAGATAACCTTAGAGGACAACTCACATCCATTCAGGATACTACCGGAAGTTCAGTTTTAACCCCAGAACACACACACCGGAAGTATCAGTTCCAACCTCAGAGATAACTCCGAGTTTCATCCTTGGAGATAACCCCAAGGAGTGTCGTTGCAATTCCGGCGATAACCCCAGAAATGATTGTTTCAAATGCATTCAATCAGCTTCAATCTCAGACCTCCTGCCAAGGCACTCATTCCAAAGAACCGGAGATAACACCGGGAAGACATGCACACTTACAGATGACCTTGCGGAATTCAAACACTTGCAGCAGTCCAATCTCGGATGTAACCACGAAAGAACGTCTCTGCTATCAGCCCAAACCGGAGATAACCCTGGTGAGGGAAAAAATTGTCATCTTGCCACCTAAACCCTAGCGCGCCGTGTTAACATTTCATACATACATTGCTATAAAACAATGTCCAACAAGAGCCAAGGAGTTCCAATCCTGAGTGACTATTACACGTGGCAGCACACCGGATAGAATTTAAAGCTTGAAGACCATGGGCATGGTCCCCTCTTCCTGACTTCGTACAACCTCTAATCCCATGTCATTGCGCAACTCTCGACAAAAGCGGTCCGAAGAAGGTCTTGTACACCTCGTTCGGATGCTCGGATTGAAGTTCTGCAAGTTCGAGTGGACATCATAGTGCACGAGTGCACGTACTTCGAGACAAAGCAGGACCATGAAGCCTGTGGCACCCAGTGCACAAGTAGTGCATGCATTCATGCGGTTGCCGCAGTAGTACTCTGTGGTTCCTAGCTCTATAAATATAGAGCTTGGGGTGTCCATTTGAAAAAGAAAAAAGGCAAGGAAGCACTGTCCAATTTGCTCTGTACACACTCCATATTGTGTGTTTTCTCATTTTAAACACATGTTAGCTCACATATAGCTATATTTTACCGGCGGGAGCTGAGTGTTTTTCCATCTAGAGTCATAGAAGCCTGCCTTGACAGCCCACTGTATGCCTTCTCACACTCTATAAAGCCTTTCTCTTCATCTTTGCACACACTATTCTTCACATTGAGAGCCGTGTTGTGTGTGTATGCCCGGACTTCGGTCCGTGGTTTTCATTTATGTCTGTATATATATATATATACTTATATATGTATATATTCATATATGGACTAACATTATCGAGTTATGCTTTGATTGAGCCTAGACTTATGTCTGGAGCGTTTACTTGCTTTTATATATATATACTTATATATATAAACTGTTGTCAGACTCTGTCTGATGCCTGGATTTTACATCCGGAGCATTTATTGCTTATATATATATATATATATATATACACACACACACACACATTTCTGTCAGGCTTGGAGTGTACTTCGTGGCCTTTTACTTCTTTATTTACATTCCGTCTCGCCTGGAGTTTACTTCGTGGCGGTTGATCATTTTTACTGCTTTCTTTACATTCAGTCCCACTTGGAGTTTACTTCGTGGCGGTTAATCACATTTATTGCTTTATTTATATTTTTGATCCCCCGTGGAGGTGCTTCGTGGTGGTTGATCATGTCCATATATATATATATATTTACCGCTTTTATATATTTATATTTCCGATCCCCCATGGAGGTGCTTCATGGTGGTTTATCATGTCTGTATATATATTTATAGCTTTTGTATATATAACTGCTTATTGCTTTTTATATATATTGCGGCATCATGTGAGCTTAGGAATCATGTGATCATAGATTCAGTGTGAGATCCAGAATTTTATGAAATAAAAGTATTCAATTTTTCTATTTAGTAAATAGTTAAATTGATGAAAGTTTAAAGTTGAGGGTAATATATATAAAATTTTCAAAATACGCAAGTGGTTATAAAATACTCATTTCTATCGGGGAATATTCGTTTGGTCGTGGAATATTCTTGTTGTCGGGGAATATTCGTATGACGGCGCACCCATTTGTGGGCCCCATAACAGAATAACTGTCGGATGAAGAAAGTGACAAGTTTGAGTTTTATAAATAATAGCGTAAATATTACCGTTAACACTATTAGAATACCTGGTGGTTAAAATACAGTAATACGAGTGATTACATAGTAGAACACGATATTTCACAGTATTTTTGAATTATTGATTCTTACGTAAAAAGGCACTACTCAATAATTGTCACAATAATTACTGTTCAATATTTTATTTTATTGATTCAATAATTGATGCGTTGATATTTTATATTATTGTTGTTTCAATAATTGTCATTGCACAATATTTTCTATTATCAGATCAATAATTCATATTATTTGAATAATATTATTAGATAGCATTATTGGAAATATCTAGAAAGTTCTGTCAAGGAAAGGTTTGGTCACCTAATTACGCGCCAGTAAGGAGAAATCCTTATTGGAAAGCCCCCTCTTTCCTGGGAACCACCTGGTTGTCATTATTGTGATTCTGTAATATTATTTGTGAATAATTAATTATTAATTTATATGATAAGAAAATATTTATTTGATACGGATATCAATGATGGATTTATTTATGTTGTTATAAATGAAGGAATTAATGTTGAGGTGTTTTATCAGTATTTTTGTCGGAATGGAGGTATTAAAAATCAAATCGGTGTTCTTAAAGCTCTATTGCGTGAGTTATAATTTTAATCCGACCGTTGGATCGTTGTGATTTTTGGATATGTTATACATATATAATTTGAGTATATGTCCACAAATTTTCAACCGTTAAAAATTAACGCATGATTTGTTATGAATTTTAAAAGGTGTTAAAGATCATCCGTTTGTGGATTTCGGAAATTTTATGTCTGGAATTTGGAAAAACTTAAAGCTACAAAGTTGTAGATAATTTGATTTTGTGCGGAATGGATATAAAATTCATATTTTTCTGATAAAAGGGTTATTTATTATGAATTACTGAAGTTTCAGAAAATAAAATGAATTTTAGTTAAAATTGGGTGTGACCCACTTTTGGTTGGTGTAGAAAACATGTGCTTATTTTGGGAGGGCCCCACTGTGGTGGCTGATGATTTTTCAAGGATGGCATGCGTAGGAAAATAAAGAAAAAATAATATTATTTTATTATTTAGTCTCCTTTGGCGTTCTAGCATTTTCCTATAAATAGGCGCTTAAGTTAGAATTGAAAATCACACCAGAAACATAAGTTTTCTCTATCTATATTATCGAGCGTATTTTTGTGAGTATTTAGATACTTTGAGAGTTGCTATTCAGTGTAAGTTTCCTTCGGCTTTACATCCGATATTCCAGTCAGAAATACTGCTCTTTTGAGGTAAGGGATTTTAAGAGTTATTATATTTTTCATGTTTTGTAATTTTTCTGACCTTCAAAAATTCTGGAAAAATTTGAAATGATAATTTGATGAGTTTTATAGATTGTGTCCAAAAATGGTGATTTTTGGATGTATAGATTAGGAGTTATGAATTTTATGGAAAAAGACTAATTTAAATGTAAACCCTTATAACTCCTTGTGGTTAACTCCAAAATTGGTGAAATTTTTATTGGGAGTACATGTATATAATGTATATACTCTGTAAATTTTGGAATTGTTGGACAAAAGTACAGTTTATGATAAATGTTTAAATATTCTATGCGCAAGCCATATGAAAAATAGTAAATGAATTCTAAAAATTCTGAGAAAAATATATGTTCAATATGGGACTATATTCTAGGGGTGTTCACCAAATTCGGTAAATTTAGTGTTTAAGGTGAACCGAACCGATCCGAATCGGCTAGTGGGTTTTAATCAAAAAAAATGGTTTGGGACCAGCTTCGAAGACAAACCGGTTTTCATTTCTATTTCATAGGTCCGGTACATACCGGACCAAACCGATTGTACAGAACCAAATTCTTTTTTAAATAATTTTTTACTTGCCTTGTAGAATTGGCTTAAAATTTACTCTATTTATAAAATTCATTACTTAGCCTTGTAAAATTGGCTTAAATAACACAAGAAGAGAATATTTAGGACTTGATGAAGTTTGAATTGGTGGTCTCCCCTATTTATAAAATAGAGGTAAGACAATGGAATACAAATTAAACAATGTGGGATGTTGGTAAGACAATACTCTTGTCACAAGGGAACCAAGTGAAGGTCAAGTCCCACATTGGTTCACTTCTAAAAGTCTAAGGAAGTTTTTCTTATAAAAAGACTTCCAAATAAAACCTTAATAGTCAAGTACCACACTGTTTCACTTATAAAAGTCTAAGTAAGTTTTCATTATAAAAAGACTTCAAAGTGAAACATTAATAGTTAAGTCCCACATTGTTTCACTTATAAAAGTCTAAGAAATTTTTTCTTATAAACATTGGTTCACTTATGTAAGTTTAAATAAGTTTTCCTTGTTAAAAGATTCAAGTCAGACATACTTAAAAACTTGTTTTTCTTATAAAAAGACTTCCAAGTCACACATACTTTGGAAAATCTCAATAGCCAAGTCCCACATCCCATATACTTTGGAAAATCTTAATAGCAAAGTCCCACATACTTAAAAACTACCAAGTATAATAAGGAAGTGAGATCTTAATAGGCAAGTCCCACATTGGTTATTTTATAAACGTCTAAGGAAGTTTTCCTTCTAAAAAGAATACTACCAAGTGAGTTTTTAATAGCCAAGTCCCACATGGGTTATTTTATAAGTCTAAGGAAGTTTTCTTTCTTAAAAGACTATGAGACCTTAATAGCTAAGTCCCACATTGGTTATTTTTTAAAAGTCCCACATTGGTTATTTTTTAAAAGTCTAAGAAAGTTTTTCTTTTAAAAAGACTTCCAAGTCTTTTATTTTCCTATTGGGCCAAATTTTAGCTTTAAGTTAATTAGGTCAGGGTCAAGTCATGGGCTATTTTGACCTTTAGTCGAATTTTTGCTCAAAAACAAGCTGGGCTGCTCTTTCTTGGGCCTATTTTTGTTTAAAATTGGGCTGAGTTTAAAATTGGGGCCGGTTTTAGTAAGTTAAAACCGGTACCGAACCGACTAATCGGTTCGGTATACCGGTTCAATCGGTACCGGTATCGGTACCCTATTTTGGGGACTTTCGGTATTCGGTCCGGTTCGATCTGGTTCTTTACCGGTGAACACCCCTACTATATTCTGCTAAATCCCAGAAAAGAAAATTTTCTGAGACTCATTTGGTATTTTTCATGAAAATGGACTAGTTATGAGTAAATTAATTAAATATGTTATGCGAAGTAAGAAAATTGGAAAATAGGATTTTATGGCTTGAGAATCCTATATAAGGTATATGCAGATTTTTGATGAGAATTTTGGTTATTGGTGATAAAATCTTATGAGTGTGGCATTTTAGGATGATTAAATGCATTAATTAGTAAAGTGTAAATAATTAAAATAAATTATTTATAAGTTGAAGAAATGATTAAAATATTGTTATAATATTAATAATATTAGATTATGAGATTATTAAGTGATTGATAACATTTGGATTAAGGTGTTATGAAAACATTGATTAATGATTAATAATATTAGTAAATGAATTTAATGTTATTATATAATGAATAATATTAAATATAGTTTAAAAGAGGACTAATGAATTGTTAATATTAAATGGAGTTTAATAATATTAGTAAATGAATTTAATATTATTATATAATGAATAATATTAAATGGAAGTTATAATATAATGATTAATGTTATTATCTTCGTTAAATATTTGTTAAAATATTATTCAAATCATTTTTGATATAATATTATTCTTGAATTTTACTCCACAATTGGTGATCATGTTGACAATTTGAACATTATTAAATTTTGAATAAATTATATTGTTAAAGTCTTTAATATTTATCATTTATCTCATTTGATTGATTCTTTATATCATTGTCATCATTCTCATGCTTATATTTTGTTGAAATTCATCTATGGCCAGTAGTGCATAGATGGACTTGCTATGATTATGACCAGGGATTATTCGGTATAATCATGACCGTAATGTTACAAATGATGTGATAAAAGTCATCTTTGGCCCGTAGTGTATAGATGAACTTGGTATGATTATGACCAGGGATTATTCGGTATAATCATGACCATAATGTTACAAATAATGTGATAAAAGTCATCTTTGGCCCGTAGTGCATAGATGGACTTGGTATGATTATGACTAGGGATTATTCGGTATAATTATGACCGTAATTGAAAACACGAATATCCTTGGCCCGTAGTGCATGGATAATTCGTGCTCGTGATATATTAAGCTGAGTCTCAGCATTATTGGTTTTACAATTGTATATCTTTGGCCTATAGTGCAAAGATAAACTGTTGGTTATTGGTTTTTCAGTTGTATATCTTTGGCTTGTAGTGCAAAGTTGGACTGTTGATTTACTTGATTATAAATATGAATTGTGATTTAATTATAATATGTGGTGGTTCAGGTGAAGACATGTGATGAGAGTTCTCTTTGTCTTGAGTATAGCAAAGAACTGTTGATGAGTATTACAGGAATGAAGTATTAACGACTGACTTTTAATCTAGAGGAGATAATAGACATTATGTTCTACTTGACTTTTCTAATGGATTGCTTATTCCTCAACAGTTGTTGATCTAAAACTTGTTGTCTATTATATTTTATCAGTTGTTATACTGTTGAAGACTAACGATAATTTGTTCTACATTACCTTAGTCATAATATTTCTTACTGGGCTAGTTGAGCTCACCCTTTTACTTCACCACCCCTTTAAGGTAATAAAAGGGTAGCTGGGACTAGAAGAGAGAACATGGGTATAAAGAGGTGATACGAATTAGTCACAAGCCTAATCAAATTATGAAAAGGTGTGACATAATAATCGTACTGAGAACTTAAAATGTGTGTGACATGTTTTATACATCATTTAATATTTAATTTTGGTGACCAACAATAGGGTGAGGTGAATCAGAATTTGGAATCGTCAAAGGTGCACTCCATTAGAATGAGGAGAACATAAATCTTCTCGTGTCCCTTCGGGGACTTGATATATTTATTGTTGTACTTTATATGACATTGTAATAATTTAAATATGAATATTGTCGTATTATATACGTAACAATATTTTTATTGAAACTCACAGTATATATGATAATTTTTGAGTTTGAATACAGTCTAGAAGACAATATTTGTATTAAAACTCACAGCTCATGTTGTATATTTAAGTTTGAATTTGAATTTTGTACCATGTATCTGGCGACCCAAGATGGGTGGCGTATACCTATTTTGGGGGCGTCACAGTTGGTATCAAAGCTTACGGATATGATCCCTGGCTGAGATGTGAGACAAGAACTAGGAAGGAAGAGACGTGAAATTCCTTCGCTAGTATAACCTACCTAAGTTTATTTGGTATTTAATTGATCGGTCAGAGTATAGGGATAATATGTGGCATGTCAATTAACTCTTATTTTGAAACTATATTCTAGAATGATATCTGAAATACAGGAGATGAGCAATGGAAAAATTATGATAGAAAGGAAATAACCGAGAAGGTACAAATCCGAAAAGAAAGCAAGGTATTCTCATCTCTTCGATATACAAAGTACGTACGTAAATTCCGAGGGCAAAATTTCATAAGGAGGGGAGATTGTGAGAATTCGAATTTTATGAAATAAAAGTATTCAATTTTTCTAATTAGTAAATAGTTAAATTGATAAAAGTTTAAAGTTAAGGATAATATATATAAAATTTACAAAATACGCAAGTGGTTATAAAATACTCATTTCTGTCAGGGAATATTCGTTTGGTCGTGGAATATTATTGTTGTCGGGGAATATTCGTACGATGACACAACTATTTGTGGGCCCCATAACAGAATAACTATCGGATGAAGAAAATGACAATTTTGAGTTTTATAAATAATGGCGTAAATGTTACTGAGTTAACAATCTTTGTTGGAATACACGGTGGTTAAAATACGATGTCTGGCGTGGTTGCACGAAGAAGAGACACCAGATTGCACAATATTTTTGAATTATTGATTCTTACGTAAGAAGGCACTACTCAATAATTGTCACAGTAATTACTGTTCAATATTTTATTTTATTAATTCAATAATTGCAGCGTTGATATTTTATATTATTGTTGTTTCAATAATTGTCATTGCACAGTATTTTCCATTATCAGATCAATAATTTATATTATTTGAATAATATTATTAGATAGCATTATTGGAAATGTCTAGAAAGTTCTGTCAAGGAGAGGTTTGGTCACCTAATTGCGCGCTAGTAAGGAGAAATCCTTATTGTAAAGCACCCTCTTTCATGGGAACCACCTGGTTGTCATTATTGTGATTCTGTAATATTATTTGTGAATAATTAATTATTGATTTATATGATAAGGAAATATTTATTTGATGCGGATATAAATGATGGATTTATTTATGTGGTTATAAATGAAGGAATTAATGTTGAGGTGTTTTATCAATATTTTGTCGGAATGGAGGTATTAAAAATCAAATCGTTGTTCTTAAAGCTCTATTGCGTGAGTTATAATTTTAATCCAACCGTTGGATCGTTGTGCTTTTTGGATATGTTATACATATATAATTTGAGTATATGTCCACAAATTTTGAACCGTTAAAAATTAACGCATGATTTGTTATGAATTTTAAAAGGTATTAAAAATCATCCGTTTGTGGATTTCAGATATTTTCTGTCTGAAATTTGGAAAAACTTAAAGCTACAAAGTTGTAGAGAATTTGATTTCGTGTGGAATGGACATAAAATTCGTATTTTTCTGATAAAAGGGTTATTTATTATGAATTACTGACGTTTCGGAAAATAAAATAATTTTTATTAAAATTGGGTGGGACCCACTTTTGGTTGGTGTAGAAAATATGTGCTGATTTTGGGTGGGCTCCACTGTGGTGGCTGATGATTTTTCAAGGATGGCATGCGTAGGAAAATAAAGAAAAAATAATATTATTTTATTATTTAGTCTCCTTTGATGTTCTAGCATTTTCTTATAAATAGGCGCTTAAGTTAGAATTGAAAATCACGCCAGAAACATAAGTTTTCTCTCTCTAAATTATCGAGCATATTTTTGTGAGTATTTAGATACTTTGAGAGTTGCTATTCAGTGCAAGTTTCCTTCGGCTTTACATCCGATATTTCAGTCAGAAATACTGCTCTTTTGAGGTAAGGGAATTTAAGGGTTATTATGTTTTTCATGTTTCGTAATTTTTCTGACCTTCAAAAATTATGGAAAAATTTGAAATGATAATTTGATGAGTTTTCTAGATTGTGTCCAAAAATGGCAATTTTTGGATGTATAGATTAGAAGTTATGAATTTTATGGGAAAATACTATTTTAAAAGTAAACCCTTATAACTCCTTGTGGTTAACTCTAAAATTGGTAAAATTTTTATTGGGAGTACATGTATATAATAGAAGTATACTCTGTAAATTTTGGAATTGTTGAACAAAAGCATAGTTTATGATAAATATCTAAATATTCGATAGTTTTGGCCATATGAAAAATAGTAAATGAATTTTAAAAATTTCGAGAAAAATATATGTTCAATATGGGACTATATTATGCTAAATCCTAGAAAAGAAAATTTTCTGAGACTGATTTGGTATTTTTTATGAAAATGGACTAGTTATGAGTAAATGAATTAAATATGTTATGTGAAGTAAGAAAATTGGAAAATAGGATTTTATGGCTTGAGAATCCTATATAAGGTATATGAAGATTTTTGATGAGAGTTTTGGTTATTGGTGATGAAATCTTATGAGTGTGGCATTTTAGGATGATTAAATACATTAATTAGTAAAGTGTAAACAATTAAAATAAATTATTTATAAGTTTAAGAAATGATTAAAATATTATTATAATATTTATAATATTAAATTATGAGATTATTAAGTGATTGATAACATTTGGATTAAGGTGTTATGAAAACATTGATTAATGATTAATAATATTAGTAAATAAATTTAATGTTATTATATAATGAATAATATTAAATATAGTTTAAAAGAGGACTAATGAATTGTTTATATTAAATGGAGTTTAATAATATTAGTAAATGAATTTAATATTATTATATAATGAATAATATTAAATGGAAGTTATAATATAATGATTAATGTTATTATCTTCGTTAAATATTTGTTGAAATATTATTCAAATCATTTTTGATATAATATTATTCTTGAATTTTACTCCACAATTGGTGATCATGTTGACAATTTGGACATTATTAAATTTTGGATAAATTATATTGTTAAATTTTTTAATATTTATCCTTTATCTCATTTGATTGATTATTTATATTATTGTCACCATTCTCATGCTTATATTTTGTTGAAAGTCATCTATGGCCAGTAGTGCATAGATGGACTTGGTATGATTATGGCCAGAGATTATTCGGAATAATCATGACCGTAATGTTACAAATGATGTGGTAAAAGTCATCTTTGGCCCGTAGTGCATAGATGAACTTTGTATGAATATGACCAGGGATTATTCAGTATAATCATGACCGTAATGTTACAACTGATGTGGTAAAAGTCATCTTTGGCCCGTAGTGCATAGATGGACTTGGTATGATTATGACCGAGGATTATTCGGTATAATCATGACCGTAATTGAAAACACGAATATCCTTGGCCCGTAATGCATGGATAATTCGTGGTCGTGATACTATTAAGCTGAGTCTCAGCATTATTGGTTTTACATTTGTATATCTTTGGCCTGTAGTGCAAAGATGGACTGTTGGTTATTGGTTTTTCAGTTGTATATCTTTGGCCTGTAGTGCAAAGTTGGACTGTTGATTTACTTTATTATAAATATGAATTGTGATTTAATTATAATCTGTGGTGGTTCAGGTGAAGACAGGTGATGAGAGTTCTCTTTGTATTGAGTATAGCAAAGAACTGTTGATGAGTATTACAGGAATGAAGTATTAACGACAGACTTTTAATCTAGAGGAGATAGTAGACATTATGTTCTACTTGACTCTTCTAATGGATTATTTATTCCACTACAGTTGTTGATCTCAAACTTGTTGTCTGTTATATTCTGTCAGTTGTTATTGTAAGACCCCAACTTTTATGAGTAAAGATTAATTTCTCTCAAAATTATAGTAGTTGAATTAGAACCAGACGAAATAGAGGAAGATTTAACGTATGAAGAGGTACCTGTTAAAATCTTGGATAAGAAGGATCATATTCTACGCTCTATAGTTATACCTCAAGTCAAAGTTTTGTGGAGAAACCATGATGTTGAGGAAATGACCTGGGAGTTAGAATCTGAGATGAAATCAAGGTATCCTCACCTCTTCTACATACCAGGTACACACCCTAATTTCGAGGACAAAATTTCATAAGAAGGGGAGGTTGTAAGACCCCAACTTTTATGAATAAAGAATAATTTTCTCGAAATATATTTTTGAATATTATGGTGTGGATTTGATATAATAGTTGTGGGTAATATTTACAAATTTTGCAAAGTAAGCAAGTAGTTATATAATTTTCGATTGGTCGGGGAATATTCGTTTTAACAGAGAATATTCGTACGATGACACAATCATTGGTGGACCGCACAACGGAAGTATTTTCGTAGTTAGAAAATGACATAATTATCTTTTTATAAAAATAACGGTGGAAGTTTTACCGTTAAACCGTTGAACTACCCGTAGAAAAAGAACACTAATATGCGTGGGTTCCATAGTAGCATACGGTATTGATTATTGATGCTTACGTGAGAAGTCACTCAGTTATACTCAATTATTGCTACAATAATTGTTTGCATCATATCGCTTCATATTATTGATTCAGCTTATTGTCACAAAGATCATCTCATAATATGATATATTATTAAATCAATAATTGAGACGACAAAGTTATTCATATTATTATTTGCAATATTGACAATGTCTAGAAGTTCTGTCAAAGAGAGGTTTAGTCACCTAATTGCGCGCCAATAGGGAGAAATCCTTATTGGAAAGCCCCCTCTTTCCTGCGAACAACCTGGTTGTTAAATATTATGAATTATAATATTAATGATGAATAAGTTCGTGTTGATTAAAGATGGAATTGATAGTTTCATTGTGTGGAAATTATTAGTGTTAGTGGAAATCGACATTTATTTCGATAATAATTGATGTCTAGAAGTTATCGGATAATTAATCGGATAAATGAGCAATGAATTGTTATTAATTCACATACATATAACTATTTGTTCACATGTGTGTACTATTGATTCACTTCATGTACTATTAGGGGAGTTGGTGCAAGATTGATAATACTTGCATGACTAAATTAAAGATGGAGGTATAGTTGAAGGTACTATACTGTAATTAGTTTTTTTTTCACATGATTATAATATTGAGTCACATGAATGAACTATTAATTCACACGATTTACTATTAGGGGAGGTGGTGCAAGTTTGATAATACTTGTAGGACTAAATTAAAAATGAAAGAAAAGTTGAAGGTATTGTACTGTAATATTTCGAGCCTCAAAATGTGCAATTATCAAAACTATATTTTCCTATAAATAGAAGCTCATTCTTCCGTCATTTCTCACCAATTCACTAAAGCTTTAGAGCAATTATTATAGAGAGAAAGAAGAAGAGAAGTCTGCTACCTCACTATTTCAATATCAAGTTTCTTCTAAGGTAAGGGGTATTATTCTTTTATATTCATGAAGAGAGTTATTTTCTTTCAATACTCGTAAGGGTTGTTATTCTATTCTTTATTATTATGTTGGAATAACCTATTTATGCGAAGTACCGCATACATAGTGAAATTCTTATGTTATTCCATTCTTTATTATTTTGTCGGAATAACCTGTCTGTATGGTCTATTACATGCCCGGTGAATTCTGTTGTTATTCCGTTCTTTATTATTCTGTTGGAATACCCTGTTTATGCGGATTACGTATGACCTGGTTCCATTCTTTATTATTCTGTTGAAATATCCTGTCTGTGCGGATTACGCATGACCTGGTTCCATTCTTTATTATTTGGTTGGGAATAACCTGTCTGTGCGGTTTATCGTATGCCTGGTGAATTCTTCTGTTATTCCATTCTTTATTATTCTGTTGGAATAACATGTCTATGTGGATTATCACATGCATGGTGAATGATCCTTCGTATTCATTCCTTATTAAATTGTGGAAATGATCTGTCTACGTGGATTACCGTATGGCGGGCAAAAATCCATTTGCAGTTTCAAATATTCTATTATACTTAGTTGGTTAAAGTTTTGACTTCTATACTCCATGAAATTAGTAGAATATCCTGGATATTTGCACTTCATCCAATATCTTTTCATGGAAATATTCTTTTGAGCATTCTTGAATTTATTCTTGAACTTATTTTATTGAATTATTATGTCATTGTTATCATCCCCATGCTTTTATTGTGATGAAAGTCATCTTTGGCTTACGTGCATAGATTGACTCAGTATGATTATGACCAGGGATCATTCGGTATAATCATGACCTGTAATGTTATAAATGATGTGGTAAAAGTCCTTAATGGCCTGTAGTGCATTGATGGACAGTTTTTGGTACGATTATGACCAGGGATTATTCGGTATAGTCATGACCATTGATGATTTAATTAATATCCTTGGCCCGTAGTACAGGGATGATTCAATGATGTGGTTTATTTATTAAGTTGAGTCTCAGCGATAAAAATTGATGAAAACATTTTAAATCATAGAAGATAGTAGATATTATGCTCTACTTGACTCTTCTAATGGATTGCTTATTCCGCTATAGTTAAACTTGATGTCTATTGTATTTTATTAGTTTAACATTGTTGAAGACTAATGATAATTTATTTTGCATTATCTTAGTCATAATATTTCTTACTGGGCTAGTTGAGCTCACCCTTTTGCTTTCATTGTTCTCTTCAGGAAATGAGAACGTAGCCGGGACTCGTCGGGGAACAGAGTGATGGTTCGAGATGGTGTATTAGTAGTCCTCAATATTCTATAAAATAGTGTGACAATAAATGTAAAAAGGATTTTATTTGAGAGTGGATATTATCTAGAAGGCAATATTCCTGTTTAAACTCTCAGCTATGTTTTGTTGTATATTACACGACGGTTGTATAATTAAGTTTGTATTTGTATTTTGTACCATGTATTTGGAGACTAAAGATGGGTGATGTATACCTATTTTGGGGGCATCACATTTGGTATCAAAGCTTAGGGATATGATCCTTGGCTAAGATGTGAGACAAGAACTAGGAGGGGAGAGACGGGGAATTCCTTCGCTATAATGACCTACCTAAGTTTATTTGATATTTAATTGGTCGATCAGAGTATAGGGATAAAATGTGATATGTTAACTAACCCTTGTTTTGTGGTAGTATTTGAAAATGGCATCCAAAATTGTTGAGATAAGCAATGAAGCACATGAGACCGTTGAGTCACCACAGATTAATACCTAGGATAATGTGCAATAGGAAGACAATAATCCTCAGGTAAACAACAATGATCAAATGATGAACGATGGGATGTTCAGAGGTTTTTTGAAATTCATGCAACATCAGGCGTGGGCGGCTCCTGGCCAAAATGTAGGTGGAAACATTGACAACTCTCGGACGGTCACCGCTATAGTTCAAGGAGCTGGGACCACCGGAGTTTTTTAGAGAGCCAAAACCACTTAAGGTAGAGACGTGGATAAAGCAGATCAACAAGATATTTGAGGTCTTGGGATGTTCAAAGGAGCAAAAGGTTCCCTTTGCCACCTTCATGTTGTGAGCAGAGGCAGATTAGTGGTGGGAATCTGTAAAGCGTACTCAACCTGCCGCAATCAAAATGTCTTGGGAGAAGTTCCAAGAGATGTTCAACGACAAGTACTTTCCTGAAAGTATTCGTCACATGAAGGAGGTAGAGTTCATCAAGCTTGAGCAAAACAATATGACCGTGGCGCAGTACGAAGCTAAGTTTGCCGAGTTATCTCGGTTTGCATACCACTTGGTTGATAATGAGGAGAGAATGACGCGGATGTTTCTAAGAGGTTTGAAACCCGAGATACGTCAATACCTTATCTCTCATAAACTGTGTTTGTATTTTGATGTTGTGAATATGGCTCAGTTATTGGAGCGCGATAATAAGTCAACCCAACCAAGAGAGAGCAGCCGACAAGTCGATAATACCAGTGGTAGTAGTCATTGAAGCGGTGACAACAAACGTGGAGGGAATCAACATGCCAGAAATGGTAATCACTTCGGTGGTAATCATGGCCATGACAATAAGAGTGGACATTTCAAGAAGAGGAGATTCAATAATGATGGAAAGACGTCAGCACCAACACCTGTTGTTAAGGAAGGAGAACGACCACCGGTCGTATGTTACAAATGTGGAGGGGAAGGACACATAAGTCCAAACTGCACGATGCAGTCCAAAGCATGTTACAATTATGGAAAAGAAGGTCACCTAGCCTGATTTTGTCCTGCACAAAAGTCAAGTCCAGCTGGGATGGAGGCATCAAAGGGTGTCCCAGAGAAGACAAAATTGGTAGTTCAAGGGAGAGCGTTTGTCGTAACCTCTCAAAAAGCGAGGAATCTGAACGAGGTGATCATGGGTAAGCTAATCATAAACTCTAGCGAAGTTTATACTTTATTTGATACCGGTTCTACCCATTCCTTTATTTCTCCTACTTGTGCTCAATGTTTAAATTTGACTCCGGATAAATTAGACTTTGACTTATCTGTTGAAACTCCGTTGGGAGAAACCTTCATTACATCCAGTGTTTATAAGCCTTGTTTGATTTAAATCGGTAACCGCACGTTACCTGTCGATCTTATTTCTTTGAAAATACCTGCATTTGATGTGATTTTAGGGATTGATTGGTTAACTACTCATCATGCTAAAATCGATTGTTTTCGTAAGGTTGTTAGCTTTCATATTCCTAACCAACCTATTATGCGAGTTCAAACAACCAAACCATTAAAATCAATCATTGCCATATCAAGCCATAAAGCTATTCGTTTATTGAAAAATGGATGTCAAGCTTTCTTAGCCCATGTCACGAATTTAAATAAAAATACGTCAGATTTGAAGGATATTTCTATTGTTAATAAATTTCCTGACGTATTCCCTGAAGAACTTCCTGGCCTACCCCCAGAGCGTGAAATTGAATTTTGTATCAACCTTGAATCCGGTACAAAACCCATTTCCAAAGCCCCATATCGAATGACTCCTATTGAACTTCAGGAGTTAAAAACCTAACTACAGGAATTGTTAGACATCGGTTTCATTCGTCCTAGTACGTCTCCTTGGGGTGCTCCTGTTCTATTCGTGAAGAAGAAAGATGGAAGTAGGTGACTTTGTATTGATTATCGGGAGTTGAATCATGTCACCATCAAAAATAGGTACCCGTTGCCTCGCATTGATGACCTGTTTGACCAGTTGCAAGGAGCCAAATTCTTTTTAAAGATTGATCTTCATTCCGTATATCATTAGTTGAAGATTAAAATTGATGACATTCCAAAGACTGCTTTCAGAACTCGGTACGAGCATTATGAATTCCTAGTCATGTCTTTTGGATTGACTAATGCTCCTGCTGCCTTCATGGACATGATGAACTGAGTATTCAAGGAATATTTGGATCACTTTGTGGTCGTCTTTATTGATGGCATCCTCATATACTCCAAAACCCGTGAAGACCATGAGCAACACTTGAGGCTGATACTCCAAAAGCTTCGTGAAAATAAGCTATATGCCAAGTTGAAGAAATGTGAGTTCTGGCTTGAGGAAGTTGTATTCCTTGGGCACGTGATATCAAATCATGGAATATCTATTGACCCGACAAAGATTGAAGCAATTCAAAGCTGGGAGCAACCTAAGTCAGTGACCGAAGTACGTAGCTTTCTCGACTTAGCTGGTTATTATCGGAGATTCATATAAGGGTTTTCTCGAATCGCTACTCCATTAACGCTGCTGACTCAAAAAGATATAAAGTTCGATTGGAGCGAGGAATGTGAGAAGAGTTTTCAAGAACTCAAGAGAAGACTCATTTCAACACTTGTTCTGACAATACCATCTGGCTCGGAGGGATTTGTCATCTACAGTGATGCTTCAGGCAAAGGGTTAGGATGTGTTCTCATGCAACATGGGAAAGTCATAGCCTATGCTTCACGACAACTCAAAGAATATGAGAAGAATTATCCTACTCATGATCTAGAGTTGGCAGCAGTCATTTTTGCGCTTAAGATTTGGAGGCATTACCCATATGGAGAGAAGGTGGAGATCTATACGGATCATAAAAGCCTCAAATATTTCTTCACTCAAAAGGAACTCAATATGTGGCAATGACGATGGCTTGAGCTGTTGAAAGATTATGATCATACCATCCAATACCATCCTAGAAAAGTGAATGTAGTAGCTGACGCATTGAGTAGAAGATCATATGCGGGTACGAGTACAATATTGTTAACACAAAGACCCATTTTGTATAACTTACGAAGGATGGAGATAGAGTTAAAGACTCCAGGGACCCATGTGATGATGGCGAATATACGAGTAGAACCGACTTTAATCGATAAAGTTAAAGTTGCTCAAACTATAGACCTGGAGCTGATGCGTATGAGGAAGAAAGTACAAGAAGGTGCTATTCTAGAAACAAGAATCGATGAAGAAGGAATACTTCAAGTCAACTCTAAACTTTATGTTCCTAACGATTCTAACTTGAATTATAAAATTATGATGGAGGCGCACAACACACCGTTTGCAATCCATCCTGGGAGTACCAAAATGTATCGCGATCTTCGACATACATTTTGGTGGAGGAATATGAAGTGAGAGATATCGGGGTTTATCTCAAGTTGTCTAACTTGTCAACGAGTCAAGGCGGAGCATCAAGTGCCAAAAGGTCCATTGCAACCACTTGAAATTACAGAATGGAAGTGGGAGCACATTACCATGGATTTTGTTACTGGTCTTCCCAAGGTTTCTCAAGGCATAGATGCGATTTGAGTCATTGTTGATAGATTGACCAAGTCTGCTCATTTCTTACCGATACGAGAAACTTATACACTTGAATGTCTTGCTAGTATGTATATAAACGAGATTGTAAGATTGCATGGTATGCCAGTATCCATAGTTTCTGATCGAGACCCAAGATTCACTTCAAGATTTTGGGTTAGTTTGCAAAAAGCTATGGGCACGGATTTACGATTTAGTTTGGCATATCATCTTCAAACGGATGGGCAGTCGGAAAGGACTATTCAAACTCTTGAAGATTTATTAAGACTCTGTGTCCTTGACTTCAAGGGAAGTTGGGACAAGTTCTTACCACTGGTGGAGTTTTCCTACAACAACAGTTATCAAGCAAGTATTGGCATGGCTCCATTTGAGGCGTTGTATGGAAGAAAGTGTCGTTCTTCAGTATGCTGAGATGAGGTGGGTGAAACAATGTTGTTGGGACCGGAGTTGGTACGTATGACTACGAAAAAGATTCAAATGATCCGACAACGTATAAAAACCTCACAAGATCGACAAAAGAGTTATGCTGATCTTCATCGAAAAGACGTGGATTTCAATAATGGAGATCATGTGTTGTTACGTGTTGCTCCATGGAAAAAGTTACAAAGAAAAGAAAGCTCAATCCTTTATTTATTGGCCCATTTTTAATCCTCGATTGAGTAGGAACTGTGGCCTATAGACTCGCCTTACCGCCAAGTATGTCTCGTGTTCATAACGTTTTTCACATATCTATGTTACGTAAATATGTCAAAGACCCGAACCACATTATTGAATTAGAACCATATGAGATAGCGGAAGATTTAACGTATGAAGATGTACCTGTTAAAATCTTGGATAAGAAGGATCATATTCTACGCTCTAAAGTTATACCTCAAGTCAAAGTTTTGTGGAGAAACCATGATATTGAGGAAATGACCTGGGAGTTAGAATCTGATATGAAATCAAGGTATCCTCACCTCTTCGACATACTAGGTACACACCCTAATTTCGAGGATGAAATTTCATAAGAAGGGGAGGTTGTAAGACCCCAACTTTTATGAATAAAGATTAATTTCTCTCGAAATATATTTTTGAATATTATGGTGTGAATATAATATAATGTTATAGTTGTGGATAATATTTACAAATTTTGCAAAGTAAGCAAGTGGTTATATAATATTCGATTGGTCGGAGAATATTCGTTTTAACAGAGAATATTCTTACGACGACACAATCGTTGGTGGACCCCACAACGGAAGTATTGTCGTATTTAGAAAATGACATAATTATCTTTTATAAAAATAACTATGGAAGTTTTACCGTTAAACCGTTGAACTACACAAAGTAGGAAAAGTACAAGATGTCTGGCGTGGTTGCATAGTAGCACACGGTATTGATTATTGATGCTTACGTGAGAAGTCACTTAGTTATACTCAATTATTGCTACAGTAATTGCTGCATCATATCTCTCATATTATTGATTCAGTTATTATCACAGTATCATCTGCATAATATGATATATTATTAAATCAATAATTGAGACGACAAAGTTATTCATATTATTATTTACAATATTGACAATGTCTAGAAGTTTTGTCAAGGAGAGGTTTGGTCACCTAATTGCCCGCCAATAGAGAGAAATCCTTATTGGAAAGCCCCATCTTTCCTGGGAACGACCTGGTTGTTAAATATTATGAATTATAATATTAATGATGAATAAGTTCGTGTTGATTAAAGATGGAATTGATAGTTTCATTGTGTGGGAATTATTAGTGTTAGTGGAAATCAGCATTTATTTCGATAATAATTGATGTCTGGAAGTTATCGGGTAATTAATCGGATAAATGAGCAATGAATTGCTATTAATTCACATGCATATAACTATTTGTTCACATGTTTGTACTATTGATTCACATTCATGTACTATTAGGGGAGTTGGTGCAAGATTGATAATACTTGCATGACTAAATTAAAGATGGAGGTATAGTTGAAGGTACTATATTATAATTAGTTTTTTTCACATGATTATACTATTGAGTCACATGAATGAACTATTAATTAACATGATTTACTATTAGGGGAGGTGGTGCAAATTTGATAATACTTGTAGGACTAAATTAAAAATGAAAGAAAAGTTGAAGGTATTGTACTGTAATATTTCGAGCCCCAAAATGTGCAATTATCAAAACTATATTTCCTATAAATAGAAGCTTATTCTTCCGTCATTTCTCACCAATTCACTAAAGCTTTAGAGCAATTATTATAGAGAGAAATTATAGAGAGAAAGAAGAAGAGAAGTCTGCTACCTTACTATTCCAATATCCAGTTTCTTCTATGGCAAGGGGTATTATTCTTTCGTATTCATGAAGAGAGTTTTTTTTTCAATACTCGTAAGAGTTGTTATTCCATTCTTTATTATTATATTGAATAATATGTCTATGCTGGTACCGCATACATGGTGAAATTCTTCATCGTTATTCCATTCTTTATTATTCTATTGAAATAACTCGTTCTGCGCGCGGTCTATCGTATGCGCTTTGATGAGTTCTGTTGTTATTCCGTTCTTTATTATTCTGTTGGAATATCCTGTCTGTGCGGATTACGCATGACCTGGTTCAATTCTTTATTATTCTGTTGAAATATCCTGTTTATGCGGATTACGCATGACCTGGTTCCATTCTTTATTATTCGGTTGGGAATAACCTGTCTGTGCGGTCTATCGCATGCCTGGTGAATTCTTCTATTATTCCATTCTTTATTATTTTGTTGGAATAACCTGTCTATGTGGATTATCACATGCATGGTGAATGATCCTTCGTATTCATTCCTTATTAAATTGTGGAAATGATCTGTCTATGTGGATTATCGCATGGCGCAAAAAATCCATTTGCGCTTTATATATTCTATTATACTCAGTTAGTTAAAGTTTTGACTTCTATACTCCATGAAATTAGTATAATATCCTGGATATTTGCGCTTCATCCAATATCTTTTCATGGAAATATTCTTCTAAGCATTCTTGAATTTTACTCCACAAAGCAGTATCATGTTGACAATTTGGACGTTATTGATTTCAGGATAAATTAACTTATAAATCTTTAAAATTTATTCTTGAACTTGTTTTATTGAATTATTATGTCATTGTCATCATCCTCATGCTTATATTATGATGAAAGTCATCTTTGGCTTACGTGCATAGATGGACTCGGTATGATTATGACCAAGGATCATTCGGTATAATCATGACCTGCAATGTTATAAATGATGTGGTAAAAGTCCTCAGTGGCCTGTAGTGCATTGATGGACAATTTTTGGTATGATTATGACCAGAGATTATTCGGTATAGTCATGACCATTGATGATTTAATGAATATCCTTGGCCCATACTGTAGGGATGATTCGATGATGTGGTTTATTTATTAAGCTTATTCTCAGCGATAAAAATAGATGAAAACATTTTAAATCATAGAAGATAGTAGATATCATGCTCTACTTGACTCTTCTAATGGATTGCTTATTCTGCTGCAGTTAAACTTGATGTCTATTGTATTTTATAAGTTTAACATTGTTAAAGACTAATGATAATTTATTCTGCATTATCTTAGTCATAATATTTCTTACTGGGCTAGTTGAGCTCACCCTTTGGCTTTCATTGTTCTCTTCAAGAAATGAGAACGTAGCCGGGACTAGTCGGGGAATGGAGTGATGGTCCGAGATGGTGTATTAGTAGTCCTCACTATTCTATAAAATAGTGTGACAATAAATGTAATGAGGACTCCATTTGAGAGTGGATATTGTCTAGAAGGCAATATTCCTGTTTAAACTCTCAGCTATGTTTTGTCGTATATTACACTACGGTTGTATAATTAAGTTTGTATTTGTATTCTGTACCATGTATTTGGCGACTCAAGATGGGTGATGTATACCTATTTTGGGGGCGTCACAGTTATACTGTTGAAGACTAACAATAATTTGTTCTGGATTATCTTAGTTATAATATTTCTTACTGGGCTAGTTGAGCTCACCCTTTTACTTCACCACCCCTTTCAGGTAATAAAAGGGTAGCTGAGACTAGCAGAGAGAACATGGGTATAAAGTGGTGATACGAATTAGTCACAAGCCTAATCAAATTATGAAACGGTGTGGCATAATAATCGTACTGAGAACTTAACATGTGTGTGACATGTTTTATACATCATTTGATATTTAATTTTGGTGAACAACAATAGGGTGAGGTGATCAGAATTTGGAAGCGTCAAAGGTGCACTCCATTAGAATGAGGAGAACATAAATCTTCTCGTGTCCCTTCAGGGACTTTATATATTTGTTGCTGTACTTTATATGGCATTGTAATAATTTAAATATGAATATTGTCGTATTATATATGTAATAATATTAGTATTGAAACTCACAGTATATATGAGAATTTTTGAGTTTGAATATTGTCTAGAAGATAATATTTGTATTAAAACTCACAACTCATGTTGTATATTTAAGTTTAAATTTGAATTGTGTACCATGTGTCTGGCGACCCAAGATGGGTGTCGTATACCTATTTTAGGGGCGTCACAGTTGGTATCAAAGCTTAGGGATATGATCCCTGGCTGAGATGTGAGACAAGAACTAGGAAGGGAGAGACGGAGAATTCCTTCGCTAGTATGACCTACCTAAGTTTATTTGATATTGAATTGGTCGGTCAGAGTATAGGGATAATATGTGGCATGTCAATTAACTCTTATTTTGAAACTATATTCTAGAATGATATCTGAAATACAGGAGATGAGCAATGGAAAAATCATGATAGAAAGGAAATAACCGAGAAGGTACAAATCCGAAAAGAAAGCAAGGTATTCTCATCTCTTCGATATATCAGGTACGTACGTAAATTTTGAGGACGAAATTTTATAAGGAGGGGAGATTGTGATATCTAGAATTTTATGAAATAAAAGTCTTCAATTTTTCTATTTAGTAAATAGTTAAATTGATAAATGTTTAAAGTTAAGGGTAATATATATAAAATTTCAAAATATGCAAGTGGTTATAAAATACTAATTTTTGTCGGGGAATATTCGTTTGGTCGTGGAATATTATTGTTGTCGGGGAATATTCGTACGATGGCGCATCCATTTGTGGGCCCCATAACAGAATAACTATCGGATGAAGAAAACGACAAGTTTGAGTTTTATAAATAATGGCGTAAATATTACCGTTAACACTATTGGAATACCTGGTGGTTAAAATACAATAATACGCGTGGTTGCACAGTAGCACAAGGTATTGCACAGTATTTTTGAATTATTGATTCTTACGTAAGAAGGCACTACTCAATAATTGTCACAGTAATTACTGTTTAATATTTTATTTTATTGATTCAAGAATTGTTGCGTTGATGTTTTATATTATTGTTATTTTAATAATTGTCATTGCATAGTATTTTCCATTATCAGATCAATAATTCATATTATTTAAATAATATTATTAGATATCATTATTGGCAATGTCTAGAAAGTTCTATCAAGGAGAGGTTTGGTCACCTAATTGCGCGCCAGTAAGGAGAAATCCTTATTGGAAAGCCCCCTATTTCCTAGGAATCACCTGGTTGTCATTATTGCGATTCTGTAATATTATTTGTGAATAAGTAATTATTGGTTTATATGTTAAGGAAATATTTATTTGATGCGGATATAAATGATGGATTTATTTATGTGGTTATAAATGAAGGAATTAATGTTGAGGTGTTTTATCAGTATTTTGTCGGAATGGAGGTATTAAAAATCAAATCGGTGTTCTTAAAGCTCTATTGCGTGAGTTATAATTTTAATCCGACCGTTGGATCGTTGTGATTTTTGGATATGTTATACATATATAATTTGAGTATATGTCAACAAATTTTGAACCGTTAAAAATTAACGCATGATTTGTTATGAATTTTAAAAGGTGTTAAAGATCATCCGTTTGTGGATTTCAGATATTTTCTATTTGGAATTTGGAAAAACTTAAATTTACAAAGTTGTAGAGAATTCAATTTCGTGTGGAATGGACATAAATTTGTATTTTTCTGATAAAATGGTTATTTATTATGAATTACTGAAGTTGTGAAAAATAAAATGATTTTTATTAAAATTGGGTGGGACCCACTTTTGGTTGGTGTAGAAAATATGTGCTGATTTTTGGTGGGCCCCACTGTGGTGGCTGATGATTTTTCAAGGATGGCATGCATAGGAAAATAAAGAAAAAATAATATTATTTTATTATTTAGTGTCCTTTGACGTTCTAGCATTTTCCTATAAATAGGCGTTTAAGTTAGAATTGAAAATTACATCAGAAACATAAGTTTTCTCTCTATATATTATCGAGCGTATTTTTGTGAGTATTTAGATACTTTTGAGAGTTGCTATTCAGTGCAAGTTTCCTTCGGCTTTACATCCGATATTCCAGTCAAAAATACTGCTCTTTTGAGGTAAGGGATTTTAAGGGTTATTATGTTTTTCATGTTTCATAATTTTTCTGACCTTCAAAAATTCTGAAAAAATTTAAAATGATAATTTGTTGAGTTTTCTAAATTGTGTCCAAAAGATTTTATGGCTTGAGAATCCTATATAAGGTATATGCAGATTTTTTATGAGAGTTTTGGTTATTGATGATGAAATCTTATGAGTGTGGCATTTTAGGATGATTAAATGAATTAATTAGTAAAGTGTAAATAATTAAAATAAATTATTTATAAGTTTAAGAAATGGTTAAAATATTGTTATAATATTAATAATATTAGATTATGAGATTATTAAGTGATTGATAACATTTGGATTATGGTGTTATGAAAAACATTGATTAATAATTAATAATATTAGTAAATGAATTTAATGTTATTATATAATGAATAATATTAAATATAGTTTAAAAGAGGAATAATGAATTGTTAATATTAAATGGAGTTTAATAATATTAGTAATGAATTTAATATTATTATATAATGAATAATATTAAATGGAAGTTATAATATAATGATTAATGTTATTATCTTCATTAAATATTTTTTGAAATATTATTCAAATCATTTTTGATATAATATTATTCTTGAATTTTACTCCACAATTGGTGATCATATTGACAATTTGGACATTATTAAATTTTGGATAAATTATATTGTTAAAGTCTTTAATATTTATCCTTTGTCTCATTTGATTGATTCTTTATATCATTGTCATCATTCTCATGCTTATATTTTGTTGAAAGTTATGTATGGCCAGTAGTGCATAGATGGACTTGGTATGATTATGGCCAGGGATTATTCGGTATAATCATGACCGTAATGTTACAAATGATGTTTTAAAAGTCATCTTTGGCCCGTAGTGCATAGATGGACTTGGTATGATAATAACCAGGGATTATTCGGTATAATCATGACCGTAATGTTACAAATGATGTGGTAATAGTCATCTTTGGCCCGTAGTGCATATATGGACTTGGTATGATTATGACCAGGATTTTTCGGTATAATCATGATCAGTAATTGAAAACACGAATATCCTCGGCCCGTGAAGTGCATGGATAATTCGTGGTCGTGATACTATTAAGTCGTAGTCTTAGCATTATTGGTTTTATAGTTGTATATCTTTGGCCTGTAGTGCAAAGATGGATTTTGTTGGTTATTGGTTTTTCGGTTGTATATCTTTGGCCCGTAGTGCAAAGTTGAATTTATTGATTTACTTGATTATAAATATGAATTGTGATTTAATTATAATCATGGTGGTTCAGTGAAGACAGTGATGAGAGTTCTCTTTGTCTTGAGTATAGCAAAGAACTGTTGATGAGTATTACAGGAATGAAGTATTAAAGATGGACTTTTAATCTAGAGGAGATAATAGACATTATGTTTTACTTGACTCTTCTAATGGATTGCTTATTTTGCTGCAGTTGTTGATCTAAAACTTGTTGTCTATTATATTCTGTTAGTTGTTATACTGTTGAAGACTAACGATAATTTGTTCTGCATTATCTTAGTCATAATATTTCTTACTGGGCTAGTTGAGCTCACCCTTTTACTTCACCACCCCTTTAAGGTAATAAAAGGGTAGCTGGGACTAGCAGAGAGAACATGGGTATAAAGTGGTGATACGAATTAGTCACAAGCCTAATCAAATTATGAAACGGTGTGGCATAATAATCGTACTGAGAACTTAAAATGTGTGTGACATGTTTTATACATCATTTGATATTTAATTTTGGTGAACAATAATAGGGTGAGGTGAATCAGAATTTGGAAGCGTCAAAGGTGCACTCCATTAGAATGAGGAGAACCGAAATCTTCTCGTGTCCCTTCGGGGACTTGATATATTTGCTGTTATACTTTATATGGCATTGTAATAATTTAAATATGAATATTGTCGTATTATATACGTAACAATATTTGTATTGAAACTCATCGTATATATGAGAATTTTTGAGTTTGAATATTGTCTAGAAGACAATATTTGTATTAAAATTCACAACTCATGTTGTATATTTAAGTGTAAATTTGAATTTTGTACCATGTATCTGGCGACCCAAGACGGGTACATGGCATATACCTATTTTTGGGGCGTCACATTTTGTCTACTGAATCTTGATTTGGTTCCCGTGATGGACATTTTCAGCTGTAAGCAGCTTGTACATTATTTACGGTGTCCGAATTTTCTTAGATGACTTTCATGCCCACGAGGAGTTTGGCACTGCTGTATATTATTTTCTCGAAGATGCTCTGCATCTTGAAAATAAAAGAAAACAAGCCGAACACTTCATAATAAAATGGAAGTGTGAAAAGGTCTCAATTACTATTGAGCACATGGTTTGAAAAACCTCTTTTACAAAACTTCATTGCAATATCGTGTTAAATGTAAGACCCCAAATTTTTATAAATAAAAATCGAATTTCCTCTAATTATTATTCTTGATTAATAAGGTGAAAATTTGATATAATGCTTTGGTTATGGGTGAAATGTGCAATTTTTGCAAAATAAGCAAGTGGTTATAAAATATTCATTGTTGTCGGGGAATATTCGCTTGGTCGTGGAATATTCGTACTGTCGGGGAATATTCGTACGACGGAGCAGCCATGTGTGGGCCCCATAACGGAAAACGATTGGAGGAAGAAAACGACAAATATAAGTTGTTTAAAAATAACGGCGTAGTTGTTACCACTGTTAGAGTTTATGCCCCAGAGGCCAATTATTTGATATAATTGCTTAACGTTTTGATATTATATTTGATTGAATAAATATATGATTTTATTATGGTTTTATTTACTGCGTAATATAATTGTTAACATAATAAAATTCCTTAGAATAGTGATACAAATTATATAGTTTCAAGTATGTGACTTGAACATGAGATTATATATTACCATTAGTATCGTTGTTCTTAAATGTCCTTAATCAGTATCATTGTTGATGGGACAACAATGATGCATTGAGACTAGTATGTGGATCGATTGATGACCAAATCTCATTGGTCATAAATATATGAGATATTAAGTCAATGCATAGGTACACGTTAGAGAACGATGTCTTCGGGCGGACCCACCATGAGAATTCTATATGGAGCATTATGCGAAGTGTGTCGTTAGCAATTCTCATAGTGATAATGATGTAATGGTCCTCCCCACTGAAATCGCTATATTACTACACGAGAATTTATGTACTTTGATATCATCAAATGTCACCTTTAATAGGTGGACTATAAAGGTGATTATTGGGTTCATCATTAATCGTGTGAGAAATATGAGTGATCTAGATGGAATTTAACCATCCTATATATTATGGGTGATATCCATAGGCCTCTTGATTGAGTAGGACTATGAAATGCATGGTCATGCTCAAATAGTGATTTGTTTCATATAGTCTACTCATTGATCAAGAAAACTTCAGATTAAATTATGAAGAGTATGACACATTCCATGACTCGAGTTTAATCTAGGATATTAAGGTTAAAAGGATTAAATTACATTGAAACATTGGTCACGAAAAAGGTTGCATCGAATCATCGATCTTATTATTACTTGGCAAAGCGATGATGCATTACTAGATGCCGCTCACTTTTATAATTTTATAATATGATTTTAAAATTATTGCCAACGTAATAATAACCTATAGGTCACACACATAAAAACGTTATTTAAAGAGAATTAATTTAAATTTTAAGGATTTAAATATATTAATATGATTAATAGTATTTAAATCACGAATTTAAATTAAAAGGATAATTTGTATATATGTATATTAATTAAGTAAGACTTAATTAAGAGATATATATATATATATAAATTCGGATTTTATAAAATTAGGTTTTGATTTGATTAATTCCTTTTAACTACTATATATATGATATATAGCAGCTACTTAGGGTAATATATCATAATTGAAAAACCCTAGCCGCTCTTAGAGAGAGACTAGAGAGAAAACAGTTTCAAAAAATCCATTCCTTTTGGTGGCTAGTACCGCAAGTCCTTCTTATTGCAGAATCGTTCGACGGTTTTGTGCGGCGTTAGGTGTGGATAAAGTAGAGCCGCAATCGGTTTGTATTAAGTTGGAGATTCGAGGCGCGATGGGTTTGATTCTCGCTTTTTGTTTATATCTGGTATAATCTCTAAACCTCTGAATTAATTGATTTTCGCATGGATCCTGTTTTAGGGTTTGAAAATTGCTTTAAAATTTTAATTTCATTGTGCATTTAAATGTAGAAACTTCAACAACCGCTTTACAATCGTTGGAATACCCGGTGGTTAAAATACGATAATATGCGTGGTTGCACAAAGAAGCTACACGGTTGCACAAATATTGTTGAATTATTGATCCTTACGTAAGAAGGCACTTTACTCAATAATTGTTACAATGAGTTCTTGCTTCAATATTATATTGATTCAATAATTCTTTGTGTTGATATTTGGTATCACTTTTGTTTCAATAATTGTCATTACGATATTTTCCATTATCAAATCAATAATTCATATTATTTGAATAATATTATCGAGATAACATTATTGGCAATGTCTAGAAAGTTACGTCTAAGGAGAGGTTTGGTCACCTAATTGCATGCTACAAGAGGAGAAATCCTTATTGAAAGCCCTCTTTTCTGAACCTGCTCGTTGTTAGTAATGTGATTCTATAATATTATTTGTGAATAATTAATTATTGATTTATATGATATTGATTTTATGTGGATATAGATGAAGAAAATTTTAATGTGACAATTGTTGAAAATTAATATTTTATCTTTTTCTCGATAAAATAATTCATTTAAATATATTATTTTAATAATATATTAACAAAGATATTTTTATAATGAATGTGGGATATATGAGTATATGAGGAGGTAGAGTATTGTGTGGCATTAAATGTTTAACATATGTTTTGTGTGTCGGGTGGACACAATTCTTGACCAAAAAATTGATTATAGGCTCGTAAAATCGCTCATTTATGGATTTCGGATAATTTACATTTGGAATTTGGAAAATCTTCCTTCACATAAAGTTGTAGAAAATGAATTTCCTATAAAAATTATGAGATTCAATTTTCGACAAAAGGGCTATTTATCATGAATTATTGAAGTTCTGGAGTTCCGAAATAATTGATTTTTGAAGTTTTAATTATTTTATATAAGAAAAACGTTTTTGTGGTTGTTGGCACATGGGTGGCTGATGTTTTTGACCAAAGAAGGCATGCTAGAGTTTTCAAAACATGTGGGTAGGAATTTTGAATAAATAATAATATATTTTATTAATTTAGTCTCCTTTGGCGTTCTAACATTTTCCTATAAATAGAGGGCTAAGTTAGAATTGAAAATCACACCAGAAACTAAGTTTTCTCTCTTTCTCTCTCTATATTATCGAGCGTATTCTTGTGAGTATACTTTGAGTATTGCTATATCTGATGCGAGTTTCATCGACTATATATCTGAAATTCAATCGGAAATGCACTTGTTATTTTGAGGTAAGGGATGTTATTTCTTTCGCAAATGATATTATTTTCTTCAATATCATTATGCCAAAATATTGGTTGAACTTTTTATCAAATTTGAAACTTTTTCATGTCGGGGTTACTATTCATGAGTTACTATTCATGAGTTACTATTCACGAGTTACTATTCACGAGTACTATTCACGAAGCGTGAAGATGTTTTTTGTGAAATTTCTATCTTTTTGTGTCGGGTTACTATTCACGATATCACGACTTTATTCACGAATCTGACACTATTCAATAGAAAAATGAAAATTTTTCTTTTTGTCCAAGATGTCTATTTTGGCTACTATCTTTGATTGTATCCATGTTTTGATCGTTATTTTGAGTTACGCTTTAAAATCGCTTTATTATGAAGTATTATCGATCTTGGATAAACTGTTATGCGAATCCCTAATATTTGTCCTTCTATCTCACCGGATTCGTTTCTTAAAATATTTTCATCATCCTCGATCCTCAATGGTGATACTTGATGAATATCTTTGGCACAGAGTGCAAGATGAACGATTAATCGATGAATATCTTTGGCACGTAGTGTAAAGATGAACAGTGTTGAGATGAACATGACCAATCGGTGATTTAAATGAATATCTTTGGCTGTAGTGCAAAGATGAATATTGATTGTTATTCTGAGGATAAAATATTGATGATGGACTTTTAAACCTTAGAAGACAGGTAGAATTCTTTCTCTACGTGACTCTTCTAATGGATTCTTTTTCACATTGCATTTGTTGATCTAAAACTTGTTGTCTATTGTATTCTATTATATTTTTCCCCTGTTGAAGACTAACGATAATTTGTTGTATATTATCTTAGTAATAATATTCTTTCTTGGGCTAGTTGAGCTCACCCTTTTCCTTGTTGTTCCATTTTCTTCTCAGGAGGTGAGAACATAGCAGGATCGAGTCGGGGTATGGAATGAAGGTTCTAGAGAGAGTTGTTTAGTAGTCCTCACCATTTTTATAAAATAATGTATCCATAATTATGATGGGGATTTATTTGCGTGTGGATATTGTCTAGGCAATATCTCGTATTTAAACTCATTAAGATGTATTGTCGTATTTCACACGACATTTGTATTATTGAAGTTGTAGTTATTTCTTTACCATGTATTTGGCTACTCAAAATGGGTTGGGTGGAATGGACCTATTTTGGAGGCGTCACAGTTGGTATCAGAGCTTAGGGATATGATCTCCGCGAGATCGGGAATAGAACTAGGAGGGAGAGACGAGTAAATCCTTCGCTAGTGTGTCCTACCTAAGCTTATTTGTTGGTCGTCATAATATAGGGATATTATGTGACATGCTAATTTGTTTAATTAACCCTTGTTTTATGACAGTATTTGAGAATGTCGACTGAGAATATTAACAGTGGAGTAAATGAGACCGTGGAGATGCTGTACTTTACCAACGAGGAGAGCGTCGCAACAGTGGTGGCAATGTTCCTCCCGTGAACAACGCCAATCGAAAGAGATGATGAACGACGGGATGTTTAGAAGCTTTTTGCGCTTCATGCAAAATCGAGACGAGGAGACTCATGTACAAAATACGGTGGAAATGATGGCAACGCGCGATGCATCACAACAAGCGGCTTCAAGGAGTTGGGACCACCAGATTTCCATGGAAAGCGAGATCCAATCAAGGCGTAAACGTGGTCAAGCAAATTACCAAGATATTCGATGTCTTGGGATGCACGGAGGAACGTAGGTTCCATTCGCCACCTTTATGTTTCGTGGTGAAGCAGACTTCGGTGGGAATCATGTAAGCGTACTCACCAGATGCACACTCAACATGTCTTGGGAAAGATTTCAGAAACTGTTCAATGACAAGTACTTCCACGAAAGTATTCGCTCATATGAAGGAAGTGGAGTTTATTAGATCGGGCAGTAACATGGCGGTGTCTCGAAGACGAGGCGAAGTTTATGAGTTGTCGGTGTTTGCACCTCATTTGGTGGAAAATGAGGAACGTATGACGCATATGTTTCGAGGGTCTAAAACTTCGAAATTAAATCCAATACCTCATTTCTCATAAATTTTCTCTATATTCAGATGTTGTAAGCAGGGCTCAATTATTAGAGCGAGATAATGAGTCTGCTCAACCGGCGACCAACAACACGATAAAAATCATCTTTGGTGGCAACGGCCATCGGGACAATGATAACCATCGTGAAAGAAATTATCGAGCAAGAAATGGTAACCACTTGGTGGTAATCATGGCCAAGATAATAGAAGAAATAATTCAAGTGGAAATTTCAAGAAGAGAGATTAAACGATGGTGGGAAGACGTCGTACAGCGTGACATCAACACCAAAGAACAAATTCTAGGGAGGAGAACAACCGCCATTAGATGTTACAAATGTGGAGAGGAGGGACATATAAGTCCAAACTGCTCACTGACCTTCCAAGGTATGTTTTAGTTGTGGAAAAGAAGATCACATAGCTCAATTTTGTCCTGTAGCGAAATCAAGTCCAGCTGGAACGGTGGCACCAAAGGCGGATACGGAAAAGACAAAGTCAACGGTTCCTGGAAGAGCGTTTGTCGTGACCGGTCAAAATGCGAGGAACCCGAACGAAGTTAGCACGGGTTAGTTAATTATAAATTCTTGCAAAGTTTATACCTTACTAGATACCGGTTCTACCCATTCTTTTATCTCTCTTGCTTGTGCTCAACGTTTGAACTTGACTACGGAGAAATTAGACTTTGACCTATTTATGGAGACTCCGTTAGGAGAAACTTTCATTACATCCGTTGTTTAGAAATCTTGCTTGATTCAGGTTGGCACCATCACATTACCTGTTGACCTTATTTCTTTAAAGATACTTGCTTTTGATGTGATTTTAGGGATTGATTGGTTAACTACTCATCATGCCAAATTGATTGCTTTTGTAAGGTTGTTAGTTTTCATATTCCTAAGCAAACTCATTATTCAATTTAAGCAACCAAACCATTGAAGTCAAACAACTTTGCCATATCAAACCACAAAGCTATTTGTTTATTGAAAACGAATGTCAAGTTTTCTTAGCCATGTTATGGACTTGAACAATAATACGCGATTTGAATGATATTTTTGTTGTTAGTGAATTTCCTGACGTATTTCCTGAGGAATTTCTTGGCCTACTCCCAAAGTGTGATATTGAATTTTGTATCGACTTTGAACCCGGTACAAAACCCATTTCTAAAATCTCTTATCGAATGGCTCCTATTGAACTTCAGGAGTTAAAAACCCAACTATAGAAGTTGATACTCAAGCCTCTATCTTATGACTTCCTTTTGTGGAATACACCGAAGCCAAACTCTCCGTAGGGGACGCCATATTCGTGCAGTAGTAAACTGATAGGTGTCATTGTGACGTGCTATCCAAGATTGGGATATGAGTCACAGTTGAGAACAACCTAAGCTCGATGTCGAAATACATAGCTTTCAGGCTTAGTTGGTTATTATCGGAGATTCGTTGAAGGATATTCTCGAATCGCTATTCCATTAACGCAAATTTGACTCAGAGAGATACAAAATTCGAATGGAGCAAGGAATGTGGAAAGAGCTTGAAGAATTCAATAGAGACTCATTTCGCACATGTTCGACCATACCATCCTCGGAAAAGCGAACGTGGTAGGCGACGTGTTGAGTAGAAGATTGTATCTGATGCACGTAGTACAATATTTTCAAAGACTCATTTCAGTATAACTTACAAATAATAGAGATGGAGATGAAAACTCTAGGTACCCACGTGATGATATCTGAGTATAATCGACTTTAATTAATAAAGTTAAAGTCGCTCAATCTACACAATCGGGTGATGAATTTGAAGAAGGAGATCAAGAAGTTGTTATTCCAAAAGCGAGAATTGGCGATGTGAGGAAAGCTCAAACCTTCGATTTATTGGTTTATTTGAAATCCTCGATCGAGTAGGAACTGTGGCCTATAGACTCGTTTTACCGCCAAGTATGACGCGTGTTTATAACGTTTTTCACGTATCGATGTTACGTAAATATGTGGATGACCCGAATAACATCATTGAGTTAGAACCAGACGAGATAACTGAAGACTTAACATACAAGGAGGTACCTGTTAAGATTTTGGATAGGAAGAAGCATGTCCTACGTACCGAGGTTATACCACAAGTTAAGGTTTTGTGGAGAAACCATGCTATTGAGGAAATGACGTGGGAGTTGGAGTCAGAAATGAAAATGAGGTATCCGCACCTTTTCGATACACCAGGTACGTACGTCAATTTCGAGGACGAAATTTCATAAGGAGGGGAGGTTGTAAGACCCCAAATTTTTATAAATAAAAATCGAATTTCCTCTAATTATTATTCTTGATTAATAAGGTGGTAATTTGATATAATGCTTTGGTTATGGGTGAAATGTGCAATTTTTGCAAAATAAGCAAGTGGTTATAAAATATTCATTGTTGTCGGGGAATATTCGTTTGGTCGTGGGAATATTAAATCGCTTGTGGGAATATTAAATGCGACCAGTAGCGACCATGTGTGGGCCCCATAACGGAAAGCGATTGGAGGAAGAAAACGACAAATATAAGTTGTTTAAAAATAACGGCGTAGTTGTTACCGTTTACACTGTTGGAATACCCGGTGGTTAAAATACAGTAATATGCGTGGTTGCACATTAGCACACTATTGACGCATGTATTGTTGAATTATTGATCCTTACGTAAGAAGGCACTACTCAATAATTGTTACGATGAGTTACCGCTCAATATTATATTGATTCAATAATTGCCGTGTTGATATTTGGTATCACTGTTGTTTCAATAATTGTCATTACACAGTATTTTCCATTATCAAATCAATAATTCATATTATTTGAATAATATTATCAGATAACATTATTGGCAATATCTAGAAAGTTACATCTAAGGAGAGGTTTGGTCACCTAATTGCGGCGCCAAGAAGGAGAAATCCTTATTGAAAGCCCCTCTTTCTGAGAACCGCACGTTTGTTAGTAATGTGATTCTATAATATTATTTGTGAATAATTAATTATTGATTTATATGATATTGATTTTATGTGGATATAGATGGAGAAAATTTTTAATGTGACAATTGTTGAAAATTAATATTTTATCTTTTTCTCGATAAAATAATTCATTTAAATATATTGTTTTAATAATATATTAACAAAGAATATTTTATAATGAATGTGGGATATATGAGTATATGAGGAGGTAGAGTATTGTGTGGCATTAAATGTTTAACATATGTTTTGTGTGTGTCGGTGGACACAATTCTTGACCAAAAATTGATTATAGATCGTAAAATCGCTCATTTATGGATTTCGGATAATTTCATTTGGAATTTGGAAAATCTTCCTTCCGTAAAGTTGTAGAGAATTGAATTTCCTATAAAAATTGAGATTCAATTTTTCTGACAAAAGGGCTATTTATCATGAATTATTGAAGTTCCTAGTTCAAATAATTGATTTTGGAAGTTTTAATTATTTTATATAAGAAAAACGTTTTTGTGGTTGTTGGCACATGGGTGGTGATGTTTTTGACCAAAGAAGGCATGCTAGAGTTTTCAAAATATGTGGGTAGGAATTTTGAATAAATAATAATATATTTTATTAATTTAGTTTCCTTTGGCGTTCTAACATTTTCCTATAAATAGAGGGCTAAGTTAGAATTGAAAATCACACCAGAAACTAACTTTTCTCTCTTTCTCTCTCTATATTATCGAGCGTATTCTTGTGAGTATACTTTGAGTATTGCTATACTATAATGCGAGTTTCACAAGACTATACCTGAAATTCAATGTAAGTACGGTTATTTTGAGGTAAGGGATGTTATTTCTTTCGCAAATGATATTATTTTCTTCAATATCATTATGCCAAAATATTGGTTGATCTTTTATCAAATTTGGAACTTTTTCATGTCGGGGTTACTATTCATGAGTTACTATTCATGAGTTACTATTCACGAGTTACTATTCACGAGTACTATTCACGAAGCGTGAAGATGTTTTTTGTGAAATTTCTATCTTTTTGTGTCGGGGTTACTATTCACGTATACGGTACTATTCACGTATACGGCACTATTCACGAATACGACATTATTCACCGAAAAATGAAAATTTTTCTTTTTGTCCAAGATGTCTATTTTGGCTACTATCTTTGATTGTATCCATGTTTTGATCGTTATTTTTGAGTTCTGCTTTAAAATCGTTTATTATGAAGTATTTTCGATCTTGGATAAACTGTTGTACGAATCCCTAATATTGGTCCTTCTATCTCACTGGATTCGTTCTTAAAAATATTTTTCATCATCCTCGATCCTCAATGGTGATACTTGATGAATATCTTTGGCCTGTAGTGCAAAGATGAACGATTAACTGATGAATATCTTTGGCCTGTAGTGTAAAGATGAACAGGTGTTGAGATGAACATGACCAACTGGTGATTTAAATGAATATCTTTGGCACAGAGTGCAAAGATGAATATTGATTGTTGTTACTGAGGATAAAATATTGATGATGGACTTTTAAACCTTAGAAGACAAAGAATTCTTTCTCTACGTGACTCTTCTAATGGATTCTCAATTCCATTGCATTTGTTGATCTAAAACTTGTTGTCTATTGTATTCTATTAGATTTTTCCTGTTGAAGACTAACGATAATTTGTTGTATATTATCTTAGTCATAATATTCTTTACCGGGCTAGTTGAGCTCACCCTTTTCCTTGTTGTTCCATTTTCTTCTCGTGAGGTGAGAACATAGCAGGGATCGAGAGTCTGGGGTATGGAATGAAGGTTCTAGAGAGAGTTGTTTAGTAGTCCTCACCATTTTGTAAAATAATGTATCCATAATTATGATGGGGATTTATTTGCGTGTGGATATTGTCTGATCAATAATATCGTATTTAAACTCACAAGATGTATTGTCGTATTTCACACGACATTTGTATTATTGAAGTTGTAGTTATTTCTGTACCATGTATTTGGCGACTCAGAATGGGTTGGGTGGAATGGACCTATTTTGGGGGCGCCACATTAAAACTAAATTTTTCTAAAAATTCAAAACCTTTAAATATAGGTGCGAACGAGGCCTCGCTCTACTTCCAAATAAATTTCACATTGATCCACACACATAAACACACATACTTTCATATAACAGTTTCTTGAAAAGTGGTGGTCACCGTGGCAACACGGATGTCGGGGGGTACCTAACACCTTCCCTCTGCATAATCAAACCCCCGAACCTAAATGAATCTTTGTTTCACAGACCCGTTTAAGCAGTGTCACATCACTGGGTCAATGTGTAAACCTTTTCACGGTTGCGTTGGTGCAACCAGTTAAAAACACCAACTGGAGACTCTTACAGTCAAATCGTCGACATTATACATGTCGAGCCTTTTTCACTTATTTTTTCAAACAAATCTCACATAACTTGAGAACACCAAAGAAAAAGAAATGAAAAGGGACAAATAAAAATCCCGACGTCGACAGGTGGCGACTCTGCTTGGGACTCCAGTAAGAGGGTTTAAGTCGCTACTACAAGCTTTTCAAAACTATTATATGCTTGAGTGTGAATGTTGCATTTACATTTATGATGAATGTGTACGAATGCATGTTACTTACTGCACTGCAAGATATCTATCTATGATATTAGTGCTTCGCACATGTCATCATTTTCATAAACGGTGAGACTCGTTGTATGTGAATGTATGTTTTGTGGTTCCTCCACGTGAGGTTATCCCGTCGATGTTTGATTCTTTGGACTCGTAGGGAGACTAATTCCAATGAGGCTCAGGAAAGGCACCACCCGGATTCGCTCCAGTTGAAAGACTGGATTAACTTCCCGCCAAGTAGATTGCGATGATCTGGGGACCTTCATGCCAAAAAGCCGCGATAGTAAACCTAAGATAAGTCAGCCTCTGATAAACCAAACGCGGAGGGAAGTATCTTCATGCTTTTCATTTTCAATTACTTGTAAAAGCATTTTCTTGTAATTTTATTCCATGTTCATCTTTATATAATGGAAAATATAAAGAATATTTTTGCATACATGACATGCTATCAAATAACACCCATTTTTCAAGGATGATATTCCTAAAATGGACACATTATTATCCCTAAGACTAAGCTACATAAGTCTTTTGTAGGGAAACAATTGGGTCTGTTACCTGCTCAAAATCCAAAAAGGCCATGAGCCTATAGCCAATCATGTCTTCTTCTGACCAGTCTAATGCCATTTATCGAGAAGAATTTGACGGATTGAGTAAACAAATTACAGATTTGGCTGTTCTGCTTAAAGAATTGCATCAGTCTACTCAGGGCTCAAAAATGCCTATACATACAGAATCCTCTACATAAGGAGGAAATCAAGGTTTGGATAAAATAAATCCAGAACCTCAGTTGGATACAACCAACAAAGACCCTGAAAACACCCATCTCAAAGGAGATCCTGACACCGGTGATATCAGGAAGAAAGTCCTTCAAATGGAAGAAACTATCCGTTCTCTTAAACGGATTGGAACACACGGGAGTGTTTCATATGCTGACCTTTGCATATTCCCTGGTGTTCATTATCTAGAGAAATTTAAAACCCCTGACATTGAAAAGTATGACGAATTTGGGGATCCTTATACACATTTGAAGGTGTTCACTGGAAAACATGGATCTTATACGGAAAATGAGAAGCTCGAATGCGGCAGCCTCGAGAAAGAGTCCATTTGGAGAAGCCTGCTTCATGGTATACCAGTTAGACAACTCAAAGATCCATAGCTGGGAAGAGCTAGTTCACACCTTCCTCACTCAATACAGTTTTCAATCTCAGATGGCTCCTGACAGGTACCAGATTACCAAGGTCAAGAAACAGTCCAATGAGTCTTTCAGAGAGTACGCTCAAAGGTGGAGGCGCCTTGCTGCTCAAGTTATTCCTTCCATGATAGAGTCAGAAATGGTCATGACATTCATAGACATACAAGAAGCTCATTTCTATGAAAGAGTCTTAGCTAGTATTGGCAAACAATTTTTTGAAATGATCAAGCATGGAGAGATGGCTGAGATGGGATTGAAGTAAAGAAAGATTCAAGACCTAGCCACTCTTAAAGCAGTTGTTGAGCACATCCAATCTGGAACTTATGGAAACAACCCCCGAAGGGTCCATAAAAGAAAGAGGAGGATGTTTCCTTGATACTACAAGGTCAAAAAGGCAGTCAGAACATGCCTATGCAGAGGAGAAATTACTCCCATTTCCAAGCACAGCCTTCAAACCATCCATTGCCTAAAGGTGGAGATGTAAAGCACCCTCGACTGTTCACCCTTAGGGGACTCGCTCGAGAATATTCTTTCTCTTCTGACTACTCATAAGAAAATCACACGTCTTCTTCCACCTGCTAACCCTAATGGGAGGGGTTTCAATGCTACTCGAAAGTGTGCTTATCATGCCGGAGCACCTGGACATGATACTCAAGATTGTTGGGCCTTGAAACACAAGATCCAAGATTTAATAGACAATGGTGAGATCGTGGTTACCAAACTAGATCAACCTCATGTGAAAGACAACCCTCTTCCTCAACATAAAGAAGAAGAGGTTAACATGATTAGTTGGAGCACTGGACAGAGTTCCAATTTTAATAGTGAATCATCCCAAACCATCAAAGACGGTGTTGACAGATGGGATTGTGAAAAGTTCCAATTTGCTATGGAACGAAAGATGAAAGCTCTTTGTAAGCAAATTGAATAATTGGTAGAACTGGTGACCCATCAACATCAAGTCACACGATAGTTAATTAGCCAGGAGCATGCCTATCTCCTTCCTTTTATTATGAATGCTCCATCATCACCTTCAGAGAGCGAAGCTTTGGAGGATAAGGTTGCGAAGAGAGCAAATGCTAAAGAACATCGAGATTTTTCCAATCAAAGGGAATTTACATACCTGGGTCAACCTATGGAGGAGATATTTCAGATGCTAATCAACGAAGGAAGAATTACCTCCCTTATACCTCCAATCAATCCCCGTTCAAGACGGTTCAACTCCGATGGAGTATGTCAATATCATTCACATTCTCGCGGTTACAACACAGAAAAATGCCAGGCACTCCGTCACATTATTTAGAATTTAATTGATAGCGGTGTCCTGCAGTTGGCAGATGATGACACTGTGATACTCAAGAGTGGGAATACCTGTCCTACCAAATGGAAGGGGCCAATAGAATTTATATCCGCTGAGACTATCAAACCATTTCCCATACAAGCAATTCAACTCAAAGGAGGTGATAATCCTTTGAAAGTGGCTGTACCAGAGCAAATTTCTTTACCCTTCAGACCACACTATCATGTTGTCAGCTTACACAAAGTCCGATGGAATTATGGAGAAGCTGAAGGATCCACATATCATACTACTACTACAATGTCAAAGGAAAATCCACTATATCTTCCTCAGAGGGTGATGAAGCCCGCCATAAAAGCAAAGGGGAAGATTCCCATGGAGAAAATTAAAAAATTCCTCCGCACTATGGGCCATAATGAAGCCAAGGTGGTTCTAAGCTTAAGAGAAGCTCCACATCAGATCTCAAAACTGGACTTGGTTTTCTCTTCCGAGGATCATAGGAAGATTTTATTGAAGGTTTTGAAAGAAGCCTACTTGCCAAAATCAGTGGATGTGGAAAAATTTTAACATCTGGTTGATCACATTTTTAACAACAATGTGATATCCTTCACTGATGACGATATACCGCCCGAAGGGATCGGTCATTGCAAGCCATTGCACATCGCAGTTTTGTCCTCCGGGTATATGTTAGCTGGAGTTCTGGTAGATGGAGGTTCGTTTCTGAATATCTGTCCTTATGCAACCTTGGTGAAGATGAACGTCAATCTCAAACGGATCCGAAGAAGCCATATGGTTATCAAAGCTTTTGATGGATCCCGATAAAATTCTGTGGGAGAGATTGAGCTACCAATTAAGATTGGTCAAATACATTCAATGTATCTTTCCACGTTCTCAAGATAGATTCAGGATACAACCTGCTATTGGAAAGACCATGGATCCACATGGCTGGAGCCGTCCCTTCTACACTACATCAACAACTCAAATACATTGTCAACAATAGCCTAGTCACTGTCAACGCTTAGCCAGAATGTCTTGAACAAGGAGATCTACCAATCATCAGCTTCAATTCAAAAGTTGAGCCGGCTAGTTTTCATACTTTGGAAGTGAGTAATACACAATACCATCCTATTTGAGCACCACTTCTCGTACCCAAGATTCCAGCTGAGGTTATGTCGGCCACTCAAGAAATGATGTCATTGGGTCATCAACTTGGACAAGGGCTTGGTAAAAATCAATAGGGTATTAAGCACCCTATTCAAGTGTCCAGTTAAACTGGGACAGCCGGACTAGGCTATTCTTCCAGTTCCAATCACTAGAATCCTCATAAGCACAAGCAAATTCCTCAAACTTCCACCGCACAGTGATTTGCTCCACCAGCACCTCATGAGCTAATATAGTCTCTGGTAAAGGTCCCAGCCAATGTTATGGCCATGCTGTTTCCTAAACCATTACCATTCAAAGCAAAAGAGGTTCTAATTCCTAATCCTGAAGTGGAAGAAAGGGAATAAAAACATAAACATGATATCGCCTTAATGATGTCAGGTATACACATCATTGTCCACGATGAACATACAAACAGATACACCCCAGATGATGATTGCCCAGATGTTATGGTCATCATTTGGGAGAAGGAGGATGATGACAACCCCTCCATCACTACAGTCCATTAGGACTTTGCTCTCGACAATTGGAGCAGCACTCCATGCATTGGTTGACGAGGGTAAAACGGGTAGAAATCCCTCTACCCTGTAGATAACTTTAATTGCTTACTTTTACATACGATTAGCGCTTATTTTATCAATACGTGCTAACATTTGTGTATGATTAAACAGTTTTATATATTAAGTGAAAGCATATTTTGTTTCAGGACTCTGAATTTAGATGTGCATGTACTTGCTGATGAGGTGCCTTTTCTCCATATGGACTATAACTTTGATAAAAAGTTGGACTCAGACTTGATGGAAATCCAAGAGGACATTGAGACACCTCAGGAGATTAAAGAATGGGTCGAAGACAAACCTAAACCCAACCTTGAACAAACCACTTCCTTCAATCTTGGAACCTTAGAAAGCCCTAAGCTAATCCAGATTGGTTCAGACCTAACCCTAAACCAACGGAATGACATGGTTGCGCTATTAACCCAATTTCAGGATGTGTTTGCATGGTGTCATGAAGACATGGTGGATTTGTCCACTGACATTGTTCTTCATCGCATTCCCATTAAAGAGGGATTCAAGCCAGTCAGGCAGAAGCTCAGGCGATTGACACCTGAGTTGGGTTTAAAGGTGAAAGAAGAAATTGTGAAACAATTTTAAGCTGATATTATTATGGTGTCCATATATCCAGAATGAATATCCAACATTGTTCCCGTGCCTAAACCAGGAGGAAAGGTGCGAGTTTGCATGGATTACCGGGATTTGAACAAAGCTTGCCTTAAATATAGCTTTCCCGTACCCTTTATCCACATTCTTATTGACAATACTGCTCAATACGACATGTATTCCTTTGCGGATTACTTCGCGGGGTATCATTAGATTATGGTCACTGAGGAGGATCGTGAGAAAAATGCTTTCATCACGCCTTGGGGAACCTTATGCTACAGATGGTTGTCATTTGGCCTCATTAATGCCGGGGCAACCTATCAGCGTGCTATGATGGCCCTTTTCCAAGATTTAATGCACAAGGAGATAGAGATCTACGTGGATGACATCATTGTCAAGTCCGGAAGGGAGGAAGACCACTTAGACCATCTCAAAAAGCTCTTCAACAGGTTGCATAAGTACAACTTGAAGTTGAATCCAATCAAGTGCGCCTTTGGCTTAAAATCAGGTAAGTTGATAGGTTTCCTAGTCAGCCACAAAGGGATTGAGCTGGATCCCACCAAAACCTAGGCCATCAATGAAATGCCCATTCCTTAGACAAAGAAGGAAATACGAGGATTTTTGGGAAGAATCAACTTCATTAGCAGGTTCATTTCTCAACTCACAGCAACCTATGAGCCCATCTTCAAATTGTTAAGGAAGAATTCCTCCATGAAATGGAACGATGACTGTCAGAAAGCCTTCCTTACTATCAAAGAGCAGCTGGTTAACGCTCATGTTTTGGTACCTCCAAGGGATGGTGTTCCCCTATTCATGTACCTGTCCTTTAATGACAATGCTATGGGTTGCATGCTGGGGCAAAAAGTTGATAGAGGCCAAGAACGAGCTATCTATTACCTCAACAAAAGATTCAGCAGCAGTGAACACAGGTACACTATAATTGAGAAGACTTGTTGTGCTTTAGCATGGGCTTCCATGAGGTTGCAACATTACCTCCATGGTCACACAACCCATATCATATCCCTCGTGGATCCTCTCAAGTATGTGTTCAGTAAGCCCATACTAAATTATCGGTTGTCCAGATGGAAGTTGATGCTATAGCAATTTGACATAGTTTATGTGACGCAAAAGTCTGTAAAAGGTCAAGGAATTGGGGATCAACTGGTCGCCTCGCCTACAGGGGATTACAAACCCTTGGAAACATTCTTCCCCGATGAAGGGGTAATGACAATTCAACAACACCATCAGTACGATGCATGCCATACATGGAAAATATATTTTGATGGAGCTATTAACACAAAAGACTTTGGAGAGTTGGACCAGTTCTATTTTCCAGTACGAGGGAGCAGTATCCAGTCGCCGTCCAATTGTAGTTTATCAGCACCAACAACACAGTTGAGTACGAAGGTTGTATCATGGGGAATAAAACTTGCCTGTTCAATGGGCATCAGGTGGTTAACTGTCTTTGGGGATTCAGAGTTGGTAATCAAATAATCCACAGGAATCTATCAAACTAAAGAACTACATTTGCTGCCTTACCATCGGCAAGTTTTACAGATGGCTTTGGAGTTTGAAGAAATCTCATTTCTACACATTCCTCGTAATAGGAATGATTTTGCGGATGCACTAGTAACATTGGCCTCCTTGATTCATATACCTGACAAGGAAAACATGCCAAACATCACATTTGCCCTGCAAAAGGCCCCAACTTATGGGAACTATGTTGGAGAAGTATCGGATGAGCTACCTCCCATCCACAACCCTTGGTATCAACATATCAAGGAGTATCTGCGAGATGGATCTACAACTGCTGAGGAGAGCCTAACTGAAAAGAGGCGGATCCATCGACTTGCTATAAAATTCTACCTGAGCGGAGATGCACTCTACAAAAGAGATATAGGATTAGGTCTCCTCAGATGTCTGGACAAAGACCAAGCTCAGAGGCTCATGGATGAGATCCATGGTGGAGTATATGTCCCACACATGAGCGGACCCCTACTAGTTAAGAAGATCTTCAGAACATGGCATTTTTGGCTTACGCTCAAAGCTGACTGTGATGATCACGTCAAAAGGTGATATCAATGCCAAATTCATGGGAATGCTATCCATGCCCCTCCAAGGGAACTCCACAACATGAGTTTGCCATGGCCCTTCTCAATGTGGGGAATGGACGTGATCGGGCCCATCGAGCCCAAAACCAGTAATGGACATCAATTCATATTCACCATGATTGACTACTTCACCAAATGGGTAGAAGCAACCTCCTTCCCTAGGGTTACCAAAGAAGTCATCATTGCTTTCATCAGAAACATTATTGTCTGTCGATATGGACAACCAGAGGTCATTGTGTCAGACAATGCTAAAAACCTCAACAACAAAATGATGGAGGAGTTATGCAGTAAATTTCACATCAAACACCTTAACTCCGTCATCTACCGTCCAAAGATGAATGGTGCTGTTGAAGCGACTAATAAAAATATTAAGAAGATCATGCAGAAAATGTCCGCCAATCACAAAGGATGGCCTGACCTCTTGCCTCTGACTTTATTAGCCTACAGAACTTCAATGGAATGTTAATGGATGCTTAGCTGGATGAAGACCAATGGGTGCAAAATAGCTATCACCAATTGTCTCTAATAGACGAAAGTCGAACTGTGGCTATCTTCCTGGTCAGTTATATAAGCAAAGGATCGCATGATCCTATAACAGAAAAGTCAGGCTACGGAAGTTTAAACAACATGACTTGGTTTTAAAGAAGATCATTGACAATCAAGATCAATCTAAGGGAAAATTCGCTTCTAACTAGGAAGGCCCGTTTGTTGTTAAGGAGGTATTGACAGGAGGCGCTTTCAGACTACAGGAAATGGATGGCGATGAATTTCCATAGCTTATCAACTCAAACAACGTGAAATGGTACTATATCTGAGGATATCATCAAGCAAACATCCTGGGTTTTGATCATCAAATCACTAGTCATTCCAGTTTTCTAAGCCTTTTTACATACTCTTCTGCCCCTCAGGGAAACATACACTTCAAACCAGCATCTTGGTTTCACCTCATTTCAAACCTTTCACACAATTTTGGTTATCTCCCCAGGGATTGAACCTTTCACACCTGCAGTTTATCATGCAGACGGGATTAAACTTTTATACACTTGCAGTTTGTCTTGAAGACGGGATCAAACTTTTTCCACACCTGCAGTTTGTCCCAATCATGGGATCAAATTTTCTTCTCCCCGTAGTATAGCCTGCAAATGGGATTCATACTTCTCTTTGCCTGCAATTTGTCCTAAGGGGCGAACTACGTCGACCTGATCTCCCTGATACCTGGGAGTACGTAGGCAACCATATTTTATATAGCCCGGTCATAATAGAAAAATAAAAATAAAAATTCTACCCTTTCCCTACAAAAACAAAAAATCAAAAAAACACATCTACACCCTTCTTCATCAATAAAGCTTCTAGACCCATCTGCCTTTCACATTCAGAGTTGAACCTCTTACACCAGGTTCGAACTACGCAAACCTGATCTCCTCATCAATAGGAGTACGTAGGCAACCATTTATGGTTCAGTCTAACCCCTTACTAGAACAAAAATTCTTGTCACATGGTACTGGGATCAAACTTTAATACACCACATTTCATCGGCTTAAGACCAAAGGGATGGGAACTACCTAACCTCTCCTCACAAATAGGAGATTCGACTACCATCTAAGTTGCGGTTGTGCCTCAAAGAGAAACGCCAATCCATAAGAGATGGAATTAACTAGGATTCTCACAAATAGAAGTACTGGCGACCATCTGTGGTACGGTCAATCTGAGAGAGGAAAAGCCACACTTCTCTCCACACTTCCATACAGAAACCAGTCCCAAGACACCAAAGATGGTAGGGATACATATAAATCATTGATCCATTATGAAAGATCCAAGGACTTCTCAATGTCCACACATCAAGGATGAGTTCAAAATGCATCAAGATCACAAGCCCTGAAGAAACAAGCAAATATCAAGGCAAAACTGAAAGGGAAGTGAATCAAAATATATTTCCCTGCCATATATAATACTGTTTAATATATACAATATGTGTTATACATGACAAAATGGCTAAGCTAGTCTGTGTAGAAAAATATAAGATTATCTACGGATCTGTGTGTATGCGGACTATTAGATCTAATATAGCATCCCTCTCTGAAGAAGGAGGTAACACTTCAAGCTCCTGCCCAATGGTATCTACACGAGCTAGCATATCCGAGGCTAACTGCATGGTGGCATGATGCTCATCAATATATGCACTCATATCGGCAAGGATGCCAGTTGTAAGGGATCTCACTTTGAAATGTCTTTGTCTGTGATGGCTACATCCTCAGGCGATAGGGCAAGATCCCACTCTCTACAATAAATGCATCTCTGGCTGATCTGGCCTCATCTCTCTCTAATAGAGTTGCGTCTCTCCCATCAAGAGCTATCAACAGCAAGGCCCTAGCCTGATCTCTTTCAAAGGTCATCAGATGTAGTCTCCGATCCAAATAGTAGCACTCGTAGTGGGAGAATCCATCACAAATGCTGGGAACCCAGCAGTCAAATCCTCATCGATGGGAATATCAGCCTCCTCCATAGGCTCCTCATCGTCAAAATCAATCCCCTGCACTGTGGATACTACCGCAGCCGATGCAGTATCTGTCTCCATTTATATTGAATACTCTGCAGAATAACCCAGATGGCTGATGGAAAACTCAGCTAGCTCTCACTGATCCCAACAGGCATACAACTGAATCATCCTCTCATCGATAAGTGGCGAAGCGGTTGACCACTGACTGATGGCCCCTCAAAAGGATGGAAGTCCTGAAACTGGTCAAACTGACACATCATGGCCAGTGGGTGGTAAGTAATTATGCCCCTCAAACTAGCTAGAGGGAGATAATCCATGCTTGGAGAATGAGTAATGAAGCTGTAGGCTGAGCTAAGCCCTGTACACGACAATATAGCAAACGGATCTCTGATCCCTGCCAGGAAAGCTGACCAAGATGCAGCGTCTATACACTCCGCAGGCTGAAAGGAGTATTACATGGCTATATCATGGGTGAAACAATACCCATACCGTCTAAAAGTGCCAATCGGTCTCAAGTGTGACATAAACCACACGTACAACATGACCGAGCTACCTGTAAACACTTCTGTTGGATAAGTGCAACAGTATGTGGCCAACCTCAGAGTCTCTGCAATGATCATCGGTATGATGGTGTGACCCTCCCTGAGAGCTCTCACTGCCATGATGACTCCTATGTCCAACTCATCTATGTATCGTGGCATGTAGACATACGCTAGTACGCACAATAGAAATACATCCACTCTGGCCAAACGCCAATGATCCTTTGGTGTGGTGAAATCCCCAGAATATCGTACATAACTATCCTCTAAGCCAAATATATCAAATAGAAAATGGTAGGATATAACGTGGCCAGATGTGAGATCATCCTGCACCACCCTACGCCTCAATCCAATGAGGGTCATAAACTGCCTACTCATATCTACAATTTCCATATGCACGCAAGGTCTGTCCAGTGGCAGCATCTTTAAACGTGCATACTCCTCTAAAGTAGGAGTCAACTCCTGGGTCCCAAATCGGAAAACCTGCCTCTCCGATACCCAGTGCTCCAGCATGCCCTCCACGAATCTTGGTGGAACCTGAAACATCAACAAGGTCATAGTATGCTACAACAGATGATCTACAATCACCCTTTGTGATGGTGACATACTATCATACCACGATCGCATACCAGATGCCACTAAAAAAGGTTGGGTATGATCATTACGGCTAACTGTCGAAGAAGACATCTATACGGGCTGTGTCATAAGACCATCTAGGGGTCAATGCTGAATATCTCTGGACATATATACATATACATAACATAATAACATGCATGATATAATAGATGACAATATGATATAGGGAATGGAAAATTGTACATACATTCCTAAGTATATCATCATCTAATACATCTCTATACAGCTAAAATATAGGGAAATGGGGCATAGTCGCCAATGCCTATAAAAAGATATAGAGAGAATAGGGCGAAGCTACCCAATGTCTAACAGAGGCCTATCAAAAGAGATAACGAGAATATGCATCAAAAGAAGATAATGGTGTTAATGTCTACATCATCAATACTGTCCATCTGATGTAACTCCTCCTGAGTCACTGGATCTCTATCCACAAGGATGTCAAGCCGATATAAGGGAGGATCTGCACCGACAAAACCATATGGGTCACCTGAGGGGCCAGCACCAGAGCTGCAAGGATAAAAAGTATCTGCCTCTAAAGGATCTCTACCTAAGTGTCGGATAAAGAAATGTGCCCGGTCCAACTGCCGGATAAAACTGTCAATCAGTGTCACATGAGTCGGATCTCTGACACAGGCTAGCCAATCCATCATCATCACGGATCCTGGAACCATATCCCCCATCAAATGAATGGCGCGGGTCTGGGCTCCAATGGTACAAGGGAACCACCAATGCCAAAAAATCTCTTGAGTGCAGGGACCCTCTGATAATGTGAAAATGTCAATCTCCAACAATGGGATGTCAATGACGGGTGACTGCAAAATAGGCCAATAACGCCTGGCAGGAGGCAAGATCGGCATTCGAATCTCTCATATAGTGCTCTTGATAGCACACACTCCTAAATAGAGCTCCCATCTTCCATCTATGAAGAGAGGAATCCTACGGGTGGAAATCATGTGCTCAACACCAGTCGGGTATCTATCTTCAAATCCAATGCTCAAATGCTCCCTAAAGTAGGGAACCAACGTGATGACATCCGCTGTCAACAACTCCAGCTGTAGGCGACAATGAGTAAAACCATCAGCAACAGGGACCTCCGCCAGTATGGAATGATACCATCTCCGTCCTCATGCATAGGTGTCTAAACCTAACACGCTCACAAGACACAGACATGCACTAATACAAAGTAGTAAATAGACAACACTTAAACCACAACGTTTTTATAAAAAACGTTGTGATATTTTTTTTCACAACATTTTTTAACAAAACATTATAGATATATATGAAAAAACGTTATCTATTTAAAAGGGCATTTTTTTTTGTTTTAACTAGATAATATTTTTTTAAAAAATGTTATCTATGTACAAAAACACCGAGGTTAAAATAAACTGTGCGGAGCTTAAATCTTTATCAATTTAAAGAGTTTGCTTTTCTTTTTTAATATTTCATTTGTATTTTCTTGCTCTATCAGCCCTCACCTCTCTTCCTTCTTTCTCATCCCTCTGCCTCCGCCCTCTTATTTCTACCACTGCCTACTTCCGCCATCTATCCCCTGCGGCGTCTACCATCCGCGGTTTCGCTACCCGCCAGACGACGTCATTGCTTAACGATTCAAACCCTAACTGGTCCAATCGTCCCCTAAAGGAGACAAACCAGTCCCAAGATTTCGATGAAGAAGAAGAACCAGTCACCGAAGGGTCGAGAATACGTGACGAAAAAGAGAAAATGGAGAACCTACTCCGTCGACTCACGACGGAGAGAGTTCCGCTGTGAGTCCATGACGTTTTAATTAAGGGAAACACCAAGATGAAGGACGAACTCATTAAAGCCCTAAAAACTGCAACCATAGTCCAAGAGTTGATTCAAGCTTCCAGTATTGCTAATGCTCGGCTCCAACAGCTCGAGATTTTTGATTCGGTTAACATTACCCTCGATTCCGAGCCACCGAAGTTACCCGACACTACTAATGTGATTGTTGAAGTTGTGGAGACCAAAAACCCTTTCATTGGTGACCTTGGCATTTACTCCAAGCCTGAGGTATACCCTCTTTTTTACTTAACTAAGTACGTGTCTATATATGTATTTATACTAGGTATGTTTTAATTGATTTTTGATGAATAAATTTTCAAGTTATGAGTTTTTATTGTGTTTTATAGCTGAGTATTGCTGTTTGCAATAGGAATTTATTTTTACAAACCTCTTTTAAGTGGTTAGCTATGGGATTTTCATTTTCTACAGTGAGACTAATGGTTTGAGTATGTTTTTGTTATTTTTCTATTAAATTGATGGTTTTGCAATTTGGGCTTGAGAAATTGGGGTAATTTATTTGTGAGGTTTTTGATTTGTTTTGTTTAGGTCAAGACTGGAATGACGATGACTGAAAAGATATTGGCTAGGGCTTCTAAGAAACCCCAATTAAGCCCCGGTAAAAATCGGCCTCGTTTATCAACTTAATATCGCCCCCAAGGTCTCTCTCTTTCTCTCTCTTTTTCTATATGTATGTATGTATTGTATGCCTAATTTACTTGATCCGATTAGTTACTAACCATAACCCTTGGCTTTGACCTTGTTTTTTATCAGAAAATTGGGTACAATGAGGAAATTTATGTTGTCGATCTCAAAAAAGGAGAGGTTACCAAAGGTTAGGGTTTTTGATCCTTCCCCTGTGTTATTACAGCTCTACTTCTGGTTATAGCAAAATTTGTTGTTTTTTTAGTTAAATAATCAAATTTTATGGTGTAACTGAGTTCAATTTCTTTTTTGCTGTGTAATTTTAACTATATCCACATGGATCAGAATTAAAACAAGTGTTGGGGTTAATTAGGAACTCAATATAATATGATGGCCTGGTCTTGACATTTGCTGCCATTGGTACTAGCTTAAATTTTGAGATTAGTTGATTATTTAACTTATATCCATAATTACTATTTAAACTTTTATATGAGTTGGTTACTTAATACTGCTATATACATGGTGGCATTAGCATTGGGTCTAGGTATAAAGGGATGTCAGATTCTACCAAGTAAAAGCTCAATTTTTATCAGTAGCATTCTTCTCCACTACTAGTTGGATTGGAAGGCTGTAGCATTTAAACACAATTTACAGCTTTTTTTCTTTACAATTCATAAACTACTAATATTTTAATTTCATAAATTTTAACTGTTTCCACATGGATCAGAATTGAAACAATTTTGGAGTACGTTTAGCATTTGGTTTGCTTGGCATGTTAAGTGTTATAAGGATGGTCAGAGTAACTTTTGATGGCGAGATGTTGAGAACTTTATTTCCCTCTTGGTGGTTTTGGATACTTGAATTTATTTCAAATTTTTGATTGGTTTTATTTGAAATGTATTTTTTAGGTGAAAGTATTCACGCTACCTCATTACCTGCATAATTTTGTTCAGTCCACATTCAATGCCCTTTCAGCAGATAAAGTCAGAGGTAGGCGATCTGCTACTTATGATGAGGTTTACTTGTGCATTTGTTTAGAAATGAGAGTTTGAAACAAATCAATCAACGTTTTAACCATGGTGGAGCAAAATGTCAATCAATATTTTAACCATGAGTGAAAGAATTACTCTATTACCAATATATTATGGTTTATGAATAGCAGATTTCAATATTTCATTTGACAATCTTCATGAATTATATACTTCTGTTGTTGCATCTTAGTCAAGAATTTATTAACAAATTGTGCATATAGTTTCCCATTATATTTTATAGCACTTGATACCCATTTTTTACTTTATAACCAGTTAGAATGGTGCATTGTTCTTTTCTTTGAAAAGATTATATGCTACATTGAATACATGCAATAAGGTTTTACTTTATCAACTGAGTATTGCTGGGCAGAAGAGTTGTCTCTCTCATTATTATTAAAGTAAATTGAATACATGCAATAAGGTTTTTAGGTTTATTGGTATCTTGTCTAGTATATTATCTCCAGTTTTTCTAATTGTATTTTATGTTAACAGAGGCTACACTTGTTGTTTCTGGTGATGGAGGTTACTATTCAAAGGATGTTATTCAGGTACTCAATTTCCCCTTTAAATGTCAATATGTCTCACTTTTTTGGTTTCTTTCAATAATTGTAAGAAGTTTCATTACTTTATTGTGTGTTTTTGGCATGGATTTTAGTACTGTAAAAATATATTTGTTATACACTTTATTTTAATGATATTTCGATATTCTAAATATATTTGTATGTCTCATCTATTAAATATATATATATATATATATATATATATATATATATATATAATGCCAAAATGTGTTTTTGACATATCTTACATCTGTGCCAAAACACTCGAAAAACAGTTACACTACAAAGTGGGAGACTTAGGGAGATCTCTAAGCAGTTTTAAGAGTTTTAATCTAAGGCTAGGGTAAGGGACCAGTTACATTGAGTTTGATAATAATATTTACATGTTCTCCATATGGTTGATATGATCTGCACAGGTTTAGAGAAAAATAAAAAATGTGGTTAATCGAATGGTCTGATGAGCCTGCCAAGGGTGATCTAGAGTTCAATGTGCCTCAATGTTATTATGCTAAACAACCACCTTCCCAATATATGAGCTACCCTTTATTTTCAACATCAACATTATTAACATATGATTCCTAGTTTACCATGTAAAGTATCAGTTTTAACTCATTGGTTAGGATGCGAGTCAGTTTGCAGCTGTAGTGTACCTTCATTTTCATAATTGTAAGCAAATGTTAAATGATAGTATGGTGTCAATTTCGGCATAATGCAGATGTTAGCTAAATAAATGGAGTCATGCTCTTTGTTTTCCCCTTCATTTATTCATAATGTATATATTTATAAAGTAGATATTGTCCAATGATTGCAAATTTAAAATATTATGTCATTTTCTTTTCAAATCTGCCATGTTGGCATTTACATGTCATGTGTGCCTGAGTTAATGTTGCCTAGGCTTTGAGTATGACAGTGACTCACCTTACAATTTATATACACTTTTATATCATATTCAAGGGGAGGTAAAGACTAGTAGCACTTCATCATAGATTAAATATAGATATACACTTTGGTTTCATGCTTTTATGATGCAGGTTCTTTCATGCCACCTGGCCCACCCAATGGCACACATAAACCTGGACTGCATACGGCTAGTTATCCAATGCCTCGAGTTCCCATTCCACCTTATCACGGTGGTCATCAGCCATATGCTATTCCTACTAGTGGTGCTGTACACGAACCTGTTAGCGCTGTCCCTCATGTTCCTCAGCCAGGAAGTCGGGGTTTTGGTGCTGGGCATGGCAGTGTTGGCACTCCCATAGGCAGTTATCTGCCACACCAGCAAGGTTCACAGCAACAAATTGGAAATATTGGGTCTAATTTCAATTTTTCGGCTTTGGAGAGTCCAAGCAGCCAACCCTCTGTCAGTGGTCCATTATCGTAACCTGGATATGCTTTTGAGGGTAATATTGTGGTGACATAAGTTTATAATTCTTTGGATTTCTTAATGCAGAGTTGTTTTGTCTTCTCAAAATTTGATTATTTTTTTTGTTTTTACATTGACATAAATGTTTCTTTTCATTATCAGATTCATTTCTAGTTTCTACAGTGCTATGTAACATGTTCATTTATATTTATATTGAAAAGTGAATTTGAGATGCATATATGGATAGTTTGGTATATATTTTGTGGATTTAGTAATTTGAAACTATAAATGAATGGTATTATTGGGATGTATTTTGAATGGTTGATACATTTTGGCTTTAAATTTAAATGAGAATTTAGACCTTTAGCTATATATCATGGCATTAGCATATTGCAGCTGCATTGGTAATGTAGGTGAACCACAACCTTTTTTTTCTTTTTTTTAATCTACAACATTTTAAAAACGTTGTGTAAATGTGACTAAACGTTGTCTGATATATTAAACTACAACATTTTTAGCCAGAAAACGTTGTGGAATCATACTTTCTACAACGTTTTCAAGCATCTGCTAATTTATGGAAAACAAATCTACAACATTTTTTCTTTAAAAATGTTGTATAATGTGTCTAACTACAACGTTTTAAAAACGTTGTGTAAGGGTGTCAAATAGATGACACCCTTAACCACAACGTTTTTTCTGCGTTATCTATTTACTGTTTTGTAGTAGTGATGGGAGCCTGTCATAGGCCCAAAACTGCCAACACAAAGGCAAACCTCTGTTGTCAGTCAACACTTTTAACCTGTACATGGGAAAAGATAAGATAAATACTCACCACAGAAATGGGTAGAATCCTAACCAAGCCTCGGTCAAGCCCTGAGATCGCATGCGCATTCCCCTGAGGAAGTAGGTGAAGGTGTAAGAACCCCAATCATAATCTCCTATACGGTTCATGTGTCGAGTGGCGCTGATCAAAGTGAAGGACATCGTAGAAGAGTTATCTGCTATGAAGCAGCCCCTAATGATCATCAGGAATAATTGCCGAAGAATGCGATCCCTGACTCTCACATCATCGGGTATGGGCTCACTCAATAGCTCGCTCATAGCATCTACGCTCAAATGACCTGTATGAACAGTTCTGCCCTTAAGCGCCTCCGCTGGAACTCCTAGCAAGGATCTGACGACAGTAGGGGTGATATCCACCGTACAAGGCACTGGATCCCGTCCAAACTCCATACATTTGATAAACCGCCAATCCATCGGCGTCATCATCACCTCATAGCCCATTAAATAGAGTTATTGAGTCTGGTGAAACCAGCGCTCAGACAATGCCCTGAGGTAACCCAAGGGATAACGACGGGGAAGAATGGAAAAGAACGTCCCAAATCCCCAGCCAGGTACAATCGCTCTACAGTCATCATGCAAAGCCTGATACATACAGTGGATGCTGAACTAGTTCCCTCGAGGCTGTGTAAAGCCGGGAACCTACATCAAATGTAGATCAACATCAGAACCCTTTACTCCTCATCAATAGGAAATAAGGAAGATTAAGATCTAACTTTATACCTCATTTGCGTGCAGGTAAACTGAAGGGTGTCGACTCAAATCACCCAGAAGCTATGGGTTCACCACTTGAATGCCTCTAAAATCCTTACGGGGAACACGTGCAGCAGGAGCTGGAGCCTCAACCGGTACATCCTCCTACTCATCCTGGACATCTGGCACTTCAACCTGGATAGGACGTATCACCGCCTCCACCAAACGATGAGGCTGTCTACCAGAACGGGGTCGAGGCACTTCAAAAGCCCTTCTGCGTACACTAGAAGTGGTCCTGCGGGAACTACTCGACGGATCCGAATCCATAATATCTGGACAACAAGTCTCCAAATCAGCTTAGAAAGGGTGTGGTAAATTATTACCTGGAGCATTTCAAAATGCATTTTATGATTACATGCATATATGCATTATTTTAACATACTTCTACAGTAGAGTTAAAAATGCATGACTACCCAATGCCTACGTTTTGGAAAATTTTGACATAGTCCCCTTTATAAATGAGACTATCCACATGCACATAGGCATGACTAGGTGGCCATTCAGTAGCACACCTACCCACAGTCATATACACCCTACATGCATTAATACATCATAGTAAAAAATCCGTAAGTGTAGTCTAATTACCAGGATTATTTTGCTTTTCTACCTTTACTCATTTGTCCTCAAATATGATAAGAAATAACAGTAAAAGGTGCCAATTTGACTATTTTAAAAGTCAAATTTTTTCATATCATTATGTTCAACATGGTTGAATACTAACATTTACTATGTTAAATATTTTTTATCAAGTCATATCAGCATGCATATTCACTACTATGTGTCTAAATGAATTTCATGTGATAAGTCATTTTGCAACAAATAGAAACTGGTAAAGAATACATGAATATGTTACCAGGACAGTGAAGAACACTTGTACGATAACAAAATTTGTAGAAAGGTGCCCGAACTCAGTAGATCTGAAGAAGAGCTCTCGGATTTCCTTCGCGGCGCAGCTTGAAAATGACTTATGAAAGCAACCCGCATGCATTACATACCCACGGTTGGTCAGCGAGTCCACCTACACAGCCATCATGGTGTACCTCTACACAACCCTTACATGGGTCCCACACCTCCGGCTCAGTTCAGTTCGAGTTGCAAAGGAGGTCTCATAAGTTGAAAAGGCCAAATCAGGAATAAAAATGGTACGCGATTAAGCGGAATAGCCTGAAATCCTGGTTTTCATGGGCCAAACTCTGGCTCCGCACATCACTCATTGGTATTCGGCTGAATGCAAGGTATACTATACCGATGAGCTCAGCTTTTACAAATTATGCTCGGTAATGCCTTACATAGGTCCAATGCCGCCAACCACAGGGTCGTAACCCTAAAAGATGTATTCCCCGGCGGGGGTCACAACGCCAAAATCAAACATTGATAAAGTATCCCCGACGGAGGTCACAACACCGAAGTCAAACATTGATAAAGTATCCTCGGCGGGGGCCACAGCGCCGAAGTCAAACATTGATAAAGTATCCCCGGAGGGGGTTACAACGCAGACTATCAATCATCCATGTATCCCCGATGGGGATCACAACACAGACTTTCAATCATCCACGTATCCCCGATGGGGGTTATCACACATTATTCGTCCATGAACGAATCCCCAGTGGGGTCACAACACAATGCAACCATTGATACACACATCAATGAAGGTCAAGTAGCCTTGACAGTTTGCCCAGCAAGGATCTATCCGATGATACACACATCAACAATGGTCAGGCAGCCCTGACAATAAATATTGTTGGCAGTAACTCTGACAAGATTATGGTATATGTTATACACATCCTCAAATAGACAAAGCTTTATCTCCACAGATCTCTTGCACACGAGAGGCACATATTCGGAATAAAGTCCGTATCGAGGATCCATGACTTTGGTGATAACCCCAACATCAACATCCTTGAAGACTTGGATCGCATGTCCAAGACATCACTAATTGTCATCACCGACAGGATTAATAGGGAATCGACAATCATTCCATCATGTTGGGAAACAATCCAACTAAACACATGCACCTTGTATTTGCATCATGTTGCTGCACATAACATCATGTTTATCTTTTTGCATTTCAAGTGTTTAGGATTCTTTATCCTATCCATACCTTGCATTGCATGAATATGATAAAGAGGGGCATCTGTAGACACTCGAAATTTGTTACACACCTGTTACTAACATTGCAGGAGGGTAGATTCGTCTTTCAAAGATAACCTTGGAGGACATCTCACATCCATTCCGGATACTATCGGAAGTTCAGTTTCAACCCCGGAACCCACACCGGGAGTATCATTTCTAACCTTGGAGATAACCCTGAGTTTCGTCCTTAGAGATAACCCCAAGGAATGTCGTTGTAGTTCCGGCGATAACCCCAAAAATGCTTGTTTCAAATGCATGCAATCAGCTTCAATCTCAGACCTCCTGCCGAGACACTCATTCCAAAGACCCGGAGCTAACACCGAGAAGACAGGGCATGGTCTCCTCTTCCTGACTTCGAACAACCTCTAATCCCATGTTATTGCGTAACTCTCGACAAAAGTGGTCCGAAGAAGGTCTTGCACACCTCGTTCGGATGCTCGGATTGAAGTTCTACAAGTTCGAGCTGACATCACAGTGCATGAGTACACGTACTTCGAGACGGCAAGACCCGCGGAGCCCGGCACACCGGCGTGTGAGCATCATCTGCAATGCTTCTGAGTACACTGCGGCTCCCAGCTCTATAAATATAAAGCTTGGGGTGGCCATTTAAAAAAGAAAAAAGGCGAGGAAGCCCTGTCCAATTTGCTCTGTACACACCCCATATTGATTGCTTTCTCATTTTAAACACATGTTAGCTCACATATAGCAATATTTTCTGGCATGGGAGTGAGTGTGTTTGTCCATCTAGAGTCATGGAAGCTTTTGCTTGGCGATACTGTAAGCCTTCTCACACTCTATAAAGCCTTTCTCTTCATCTTTGCACACACTATTCTTCACATTGAGAGTTGTGTTGTGTGTGTATGCCCAGACTTCAGTCCGTGGTTTTCATTTCTGTCTGTATATATATACTTATATATGTATATATTTATATATGGACTAACATTATCGAGTTATGCCTCGATTGAGCCTAGACTTATGTCTGGAGCATTTACTTGCTTTTATATATATATACTTATATATATAAATTGTTGTCAAACTCTGTCTGATGAGCCTGAATTTTACATCTAGAGCGTTTATTGCTTATATATATATATATATATATATATATATATATGAACTGTTGTCGAACTCTGTTCGATGAGCCTGAGTTTTATATCCAGTGCGTTTACCGCTTTTATATATATATATATATATATTAACATTTCTGTTAGGCCTGGAGTTTACTTCATGACCTTTTACTACTTTATTTACATTCTGTCACTTTGGAGTTTACTTAAGTGGCGGTTGATCGCTTTTACCGCTTTACATTCATCCCTTTGGAGAGTTTACTTAAGTGGTGGTTGATCGCATTTATCGCTTTATTTACATTTCGATCCCCATGGAGGTGCTTCGTGGTGGTTGATCATGTCCATATATATATATTTACTGCTTTTATATATTTACATTTTCGATCCCCCATGGAGGTGCTTTGTGGTGGTTGATCATGTCTGTATATATATATATATATATATTTACAGCTTATATATATATAATTGCTTACTGCTTTTCATATAAATTGCGGCATCATGTGAGCCTAGGAATCATGTGATCACAGATTTAGTCTACTGAATCTAGATTCGGTTCCCGTGATGGACATTTTCAGCTGTAAGCAACTTGTACATTATTTACGGTGTCTGAATTTCCTTAGATAGCTTTCATGCCCATAAGGAGTTCGGCACTGCTGTATATTATTTTCTCGAAGATGCTTCGCATCTCAAAAATAAAAGCAAACAAGACGAACACTTAATAATCAAATGGAAGTGTGAAAAGGTCTCAATTACTATTGAGCACAGGGTTTGACAAAACCTCTTTTACAAAACTTCACTGCTATATCATATTTAAAATTAAATTTTTCTACAAATTCAAATCCTTTGTATATAGGTGCGAACGAGGCCTCGCACAACTTCCAAATAAATTGCTCACTGATCCACACACACACACACACACACATTCATATAACAGTTTCTTGAAAAGTGGCGGTCACCGTGGCAACACGAATGTCGGGGGGTGCCTAAAACCTTCCCTCCGCATAATCAAACCCCCGAACCTAAATGAATCTTGGTTTCACAGACCCATTTAAGTAGTGTCACATCATTGGGTCAATGTGCAAACCTTTTCTCGGTTGCATTGGTGCAACTAGTTAAAAACACCAACTGGAGACTCTTACAGTCAAATCGTCGACATTATACATGTCGAGCCTTTTTCACTTATTTTTTCAAACAAATCTCACATAACCTGAGAACACCAAAGAAAAAGAAATGAAAAGGGACAAATAAAAATCCCGACGTCGACAGGTGGCGACTCTGCTGGGGACTCCAATAAGAGGGTTTAAGTCGCTACTACAAGCTTTCCAAAACTATTATATGCTTGAGTGTGAATGTTGCATTTACATTTATGATGAATGTGTACGAATGCATTTTACTTACTCGCCTTTATGAGATATCTATCTATGATATTAGTGCTTCGCACATGTCATCATTTTCATAAACGGTGAGACACGTTGTATATGAATGTATGTTGTGTGGTTCCTCCACCAGGAGGCTATCCTATCGGTGTTTGATTACTGGGGTCGTAGGGAGACTAATTCCAACGAGACTCAGGAAAGGCACCACCCAGATTCGCTCCAGTTGAAAGACCGAATTAACTTCCTGTTAAGTAGATTACAATTATCTGGGGACCTTCATGCCAAAAAGCCGCGAGAGTAAACCTAAGATAGGTCAGCCTCTGATAAACCAAACGCGGAGGGAAGTCTCTTCATGCTTTCCATTTTCAATTACTTGTAAAAGCATTTACTTGTAATTTTATTCCATGTTCATCTTTATGTAATGAAAAATATGAAGAATATTTGTGCATACATGACATGCTATCAAATAACACCCATTTTTCAAAGATGATATTCCTAAAATGGACACATTATGATAGCATTTACAGTATCCCTAAGACTAAACTACATAAGTCTTTTGTAGGGAAACAATTGGGCTCATTACACTCTAAAAAATCCAAAGGCCACGAGCTTCTGACCAATCATGTCTTCTTCCCGACCAAATGTAATGTCGTTTCTCGAGAAGAATTTGACGGATTGAGTAAAAAACTTACAAATTTGGCTGTTCTGCTTAAAGAATTGCATCAGACTACTCAGGGCTCAAAAATGCCTATACATACAGAGTCCTCTACGCAAGGAGGAAATCAAGGTTTGGATAAAATAAATCCAGAACCTCAGTTGGATACAACCAACAAAGACCCTGAAAACACCCATCTCAAAGGAGATCTAGACACCGGTGATATCAGGAAAAAAGTCATTCAAATGGAAGAAACTATCCATTCTCTCAAATGAATTGGAACACATGGGAGTGTTTCATATGCTGGCATTTTCATATTCCCAGGTGTTCATTATCCAGAGAAATTTAAAACCCCTAACTTTGAAAAGTATGACGGATTAGGGGATCCTTATACACATTTGAAGGTGTTCATTCGAGAACTTGGATCTTATACGGAAAAGGAGAAGCTTAGAATGCAGCTATTCCAGAAGAGTCTGACTGGAGAAGTCCGTTCATGGTATACCAGATTAGACAACTCAAAGATCCATAGCTGGGAAGAGCTAGCTTATGCCTTCCTCACTCAATACAATTTTCAATCTTAGATGGCTCCTGACCGGTACCAGATTACCAAGGTCAAGAAATAGTCCAATGAGTCTCTCAAATGACACCTTGCTGCTCAAGTTATTCCTTCCATGATAGAGTTAGAAATGGTCATAACTTTCATAGACATACAAGAAGCTCCTTTCTATGAAAGTGTCTTAGCTGGTATTGGCAAACCATTTTCTGAAATGATCAAGCACGGAGAGATGGATGAGATGGGATTGAAGTCAGGAAAGATTCAAGACCTAGCCGCTCTTAAAGTAGTTGCTGAGCACATCCAATCTGGAACTTATGGAAACAACCCCCAGAGGGTCCATAAAAAGAAAGAGGAGGATGTTTCCTTGATACTACAAGGTCAAAAAGGCAGTCAGAACATGTAAAGCGCCCTCAAACCCTCCATTTCCTAAAGGTGGAGATGTAAAGCACCCTCGAACGTTCACACCCTTAGGGGAGTTGCTCGAGAATATTCTTGTTCTTCTGACTACTCAGAAGAAAATCACGTGTCTTCTTCCACTAGCCAACCCTAATGGGAGGGGTTTCAATGCTACTCGGAAGTGTGCTTATCATGCCAGAGCACCTAGACATGATACTCAAGATTGTTGGGCCTTGAAACATAAGATCCGAGATTTAATAGACAACGGTGAGATCGTGGTTACCAAACCAAATCAACCTCATGTGCAAGACAGCCCTCTTCCTCAACACAAAGAAGAAGAGGTCAACATGATTGGTTGGAGTACTGGACAGAGTTTCAATTTTAATAGTGAATCATCCCAAACCATCAAAGATGATGTTGACAGATGGGATTACACAAATTTCCAATTTGCTATGGAATGAAAGATGAAAGCTCTTTGTAAGCAAATTGAACAATTGGCAGAACTGGTGACCCATCAGCATTAAGTCACACGCTAGTTAATTAGCCAGGAGCATGCCTATCTCCTTCCTTTTGTAATGAATGCTCCACCATCACCTTCAGAGAGTGAATCTATGGAGGATAAGGTTACGAAGAGAGCAAATGCTAAAGCCCGTTAGGATTTTTCTAATCAAAGGGAATTTACATACCTGGGCCAACCTATGGAGGAGATATTTCAGATGCTAATCAACGAAGGAAGAATTACCTCCCTTCTATCTCCAATTAATTCTCGTTTAAGACGGTTCAACTCCGATGCAGTATGTCAATATCATTCACATTCTCGCGGTCACATCACAGAAAAATGCTGGGCACTCCGCCACCTTATTCAGAATTTAATTGATAGTGGTGTCCTGCAGTTGGCAGACGATGACACTGTGATACTCGAGAGTGGGAATACTTGTCCTACCAAATGGAAGGGGCTAGTTGAAGTTATATTCGCTGAGGTTGATGAGACTATCAAACCATTTCCCATACAAGCAATTTAACTCAAAGGAGCTGACAATCCTTTGAAAGTGGCTGCACCAGAGCCAATTTCTTTACCCTTTAGACCACAGTCTCCTATTGTCAGCTTACACAAAGTCCCATGGAATTATAGAGAAGCTGAAAGATCCACATCTCATACTACTACTATAGTGTCAAAAGAAAATCCATTGTATCTTCCTCAGAGGGTGATGAAGCCTGCCATAAAAGCAAAGGGGAAGATTCCCATAGAGAAAATTGAAAAATTCCTCCACATTATGGGCCATAATGAAGCCAAGGTGGTTCAAAGCATAAGAGAAGCTCCACATCAGATCTCAATACTGGACTTGGTTTTCTCTTCCGAGGATCATAGGAAGATTTTATTGAAGGTTTTGGAAGAAGCCTACTTGCCAAAATCAGTGGATGTGGAAAATTTTCAACATCTGGTTGATCACATTTTTAACAACAATGTTATATCCTTCATTAATGACGATATACCGCCCGAAGGGACCGGACATTGCAAGCCATTGCACATAACAATTTTTTCCTCTGGGTATATGTTAGCCGGAGTTCTGATAGATAGAGGTTCGTCTATGAATATCTGTCCTTATGCCACCTTGGTGAAGATGAACGTTTATCTCAAATGGATCCGAAGCAGCCATACGGTTATCAAAGAATTTGATGGATCCCGACGAAATTCTGTCAAAGAGATTGAGTTGCTAATTGAGATTGGTCCGAATACATTTAATGTATCCTTTCACGTTCTCAAGATAGATTCAGGATACAACCTGCTATTGGGGAGACCATGGATCCAAATGGCTGGAGTCGTCCCTTCTACACTATATCAACAACTTAAATACATTGTCAACAATAGCCTAGTCACTGTCAATGCTGAGCCAGAATGTCCTGAACAAGGAGATCTACCAATCATCAGTTTCAATTCAGAAGTTGAGCCGGGCAGTTTTCATACTTTGGAAGTGAGTAATACACAATACCATCCTATTGGAGGACCACTTCCCGTACCCAAGATTTCTGCCGAGGTTATGTCGGCCACTCAAGAAATGATGTCATTGGGTCATCAGCCTAGACAAGAGCTTGATAAAAATCAGTAGGGTATTAATCACCCTATTCAAGTGTCCAGACAAACTAGGACATCCGGACTAGGCTATTTTACCAGTTCCAGTCACTGGAATCCTCATAAGCACAAGCAGATTCCTCAAGCTTCTGCCAAATGGTGATTTTCTCCACCTGCACCTTATAAGCTGATACAGTCTCCGGTAAAGGTGCCAACCCATGTTATGGCCATGTTGTTTCCCAAACTAGTACCATTCAAAGTAAAAGAGGTTCTGATTCTTGATCCTGAAGTGGAAGAAAGGGAACGAAAACGTAAACATGAAATCGCCTTGATGATGTCAGGCATACGCATCATTGTCCATGATGAACATACAAACAGATACACCCTAAATGATGATTTCCCAGATGTTATAGTCATTATTCGGGAGGAGGACGATGACAACCCCTCCATCACTGCAGTCCATCAAGACTTTGCCCTCAACAATTGAAGCAGCACACCATGCATTGGTCGACGAGTGTAAAACAGGCAGAAATCCCTCTACCCTATAGATAACTTTAATTGCTTACTTTTCTGTACAATATTAGTAGTTATTTTATCAATACATGCTAACATTTGTGTATGATTAAACAGTTTTATATATTAAGTGAAAGCATATTTTGTTTCAGGACTCTGAATTTAGATGTGCATGTACTTGCTGATGAGGTGCCTTTTCTCCACAAGGACTTTAACTTTGATGAAAAGTTAGACTCAAACTTGATGTAAATCCAAGAGGACATTGAGACACCTCAGGAGATTAAGGAATGGGTCAAAGACAAATCTAAACCCAACCTTAATCAAACCACTTCTTTCAATCTTGGAACCTTAGAAAGCCCTAAGCTAATCCAGATTTGTTCAAACCTAACCCCAAACCAACGGAATGACATGGTTGCACTATTAACCCAATTCCAGGATGTGTTTGCATGGTGTCCGAAGACATGGTGGGTTTGTCCACTGACATTGTCCTTCATCGGCTTCCCATTAAAGAGGGATTTATGCCAGTCGGGCAGAAGCTCAGGCGATTGAAACCTGAGTGGAGTTTAAAGGTGAAAGAAGAAATTGTGAAACAATTTCAAGCTGGCATTATCATGGTGTCCACATATCTGAAATAGATATCCAACATTGTTATCGTGCCTAAACCAGGAGGAGAGGTGTGAGTTTGCATGGATTACCAGGATTTGAACAAAGCTTGCCTTAAAGATAGCTTTCCCGTACCCTTTATCCACATTGTTATTAATAATACTGCTCAATATGGCATGTACTCCTTTGTGGATTTCTTTGTGGGGTATCATCAAATTATGGTCGCTGAGGAGGACCATGAGAAAACTGCTTTCATCACACCTTGGGGAACCTTCTACTACAGACGGTTGTCATTTGGCCTCATCAATGCCGAAGCAACCTATCAGTGAGTTATGATGGCTCTTTTCCAATATTTAATGCACAAGGTGATAGAGATCTACGTGGATGACATCATTGTCAAGTCCCGAAGGGAGGAAGACCACTTAGACCATCTCAAAAATCTCTTCAACAGGTTGCGTATGTACAACTTGAAGTTGAATCCAGCCAAGTGCGCCTTTGGTGTTAAATCAGGTAAGTTGCTAGGTTTCCTAGTCAGCCACAAAGGGATTGAGCTGGATCTCACCAAAATCCATGCCATCAAGGAAATGCCCATTCCTCAAACAAAGAAGGAAATACAGGAATTTTTGGGAAGAATCAAATTCATTAGCAGGTTCATTTCTTAACTCACAACAACTTATGAGCCCATCTTCAAATTGTTAAGGAAGAACTCCTCCATGAAAGGGAACGATGAGTATCAGAAAGCCTTCCTTACAATCAAAGAGCAGCTGGTTAACACTCCTATTTTGGTACCTCCAATGGATGGTGTTCCCCTGTTCATGTACCTGTCCATTAATGACAATGCTATGGGTTGCATGCTGGGGCAAAAAGTTGATAGAGGCCAAGAACGAGCTATCTATTACCTCAGCAAAAGATTTAGCAGAAGTGAACACAAGTACACTCTGATTGAGAAAACTTGTTTTTCTTTAGCATGGGCTTCCATGAGGTTACAACATTACCTCCATGGTCACACAACCCATCTCATATCCCGCCTGGATCCTCTCAAGTATGTGTTCAGTAAGCCCATACTGAATTATCGGCTGTCCAGATGGCAGTTGATCCTATAGTAATTTGACATCGGCTACGTGACGCAAAAGTCTGCCAAAGGTCAAGGAATTGCAGATCAACTGGTCGCCGCACCTATAAGGGATTACAAACCCTTGGAAACATACTTCCCCGATGAAGGGGTAATGACGATTCAAAGAACACCATCGATGACGATGCATGCCGTGCGTGGAAAATCTATTTTGATGGAGTCATAACACGAAGGCTCTAGAAATGGAAGCGATTCTAGTGTCCGATGCGAGGAAGCGATATCTGTCGTGCGTCAAATTATAGTTTGTCAGCACCAACAACACAACTGAGTATGAAGGTTGTATCATGGGGCTAAAACTTTCTCGTTCAATGGGCATCAGGCGGTTAACTGTCTTTAGGGATTCAGAGTTGGTAATCAAATAATCCACGGGAATCTATCAAACCAAAGAACTACATTTGCTACCTTACCATCGGTAAGTTTTACAGATGGCTTTGGAGTTCGAAGAAATCTCCTTTCTACACATTCCTCGTAATAGGAATGATTTTGCGGATGCACTAGCAACATTGGCCTCCTTGATTCACATACCTGACAAGGAAAACATGCCAAGCATCACATTTGCCCTGCAAAAGGCTCTAGCTTATGGGAACTATGCTGGAGAAGTATCGGATGAGCTACCTCCCATCCACAACCCTTGGTATCAACATATTAAGGAGTATCTGCGAGATGGATCTACACCCACTGAGGCGAGCCTGACTAAAAAGAGGCGGATCCATCTACTTTCTATGAGATTCTACCTGAGCGAAGATGCACTCTACAAAAGAGATGCAGGATTAGGTCTCCTCAGATGTCTGGACAAAGACCAAGCTCAGAGGCTCATGGATGAGATCCATGGTGGAGTATGTGGCCCACACCAGAGCGGACCCCTACTTGTTAGGAAGATCCTCATAATAGGGCATTATTGGCTTACGCTCAAAGCTGAATGTGATGATCACGTCAAACGGTGCTATCAAATGCCAAATTCATGGGAATGCTATCCACGCCCCTCCAAGGGAAATCCACAATATGAGTTCACCATGACCCTTCTCAATGTGGGGAATGGACGTGATCGGGCTCATCGAGCCCAAAGCCAATAATGGACATCGATTCATATTCACCATGATCGACTACTTCACCAAATGGGTAGAAGCAACCTCCTTCCCTAGGGTTACCAAAGAAGTCATCATTGCTTTCATCAGAAACATTATTGTTTGTCGATATGGACAACCAGAGGTCATTGTGTCAGACAATGCTAAAAAACTCAACTACAAAATGATGGAGGAGTTATGCAGTAAATTTTACATCAAACACCTTAACTCCATTGGGGCAACCCCCTGCTCATTAGCCTATGAGATGGAAGCAGTGCTCCCCATAGAGGTGGAAATGGAATCCCTCAGAATGTTGATGGATGCTTAGCTGGATGAAAACCAATGGGTACAAGATAGGTATCACAAATTATCTCTAATAAACGAAAGGCGAACCGTGGCTATCTTCCATGGTCAATTATATCAGCAAAGGATCGCACGATCCTACAACAGGAAAGTCCGCCTATGACAGTTTAAATAATATAACTTGGTTTTAAAGAAGATCATTGACAACCAAGATCAATCTAAGGGAAAATTAACTCCTAACTGGGAAGGCCCGTTTATTGTCAAGGAGGTATTGATAGGAGGCGCTCTCAGACTATAGGAAATGGATGGCGATGAATTTCCACAGCTTATCAACTCGGACACCGTGAAATGGTACTATGTCGGAGGATATCATCAAGAAACATCATGGGTTTTGATCATTAAATCACTAGTCATTCTAGTTTTCTAACCCTTTTTACATACTCTTCTGCCCCTCAGGGAAACATACACTTCAAACCAGCAGCCTAGTTTCACCTCATTTCAAACCTTTCACACAATTTTGGTTATCCCCCCAGGGATTGAACCTTTCACACCTGCAGTTTATCCTGAAGACGGGATTAAACTTTTCTACGCTTGTAGTTTATCTTGAAGACGATATCAAACTTTTTCCACACCTGCAGTTTGTCCCAATTATGGGATCAAACTTTTTTTTCCCTGCAGTATAGCCTGCACATGGGATTCATACTTCTCTTTGGCTGCAATTCATCTTGAGGGGCGAACTACGTCGACCTGATGTCCCTGATACCCAGGAGTACGTAGGCAACCATATTTTATATGGCCCGATCATAATAAAAACAAAAAAAAACATTTCTGCCCTTTCCCTACAAAAACAAAAAAAACACTTCTACACCCTTCTTCATCAATAAAGCTTCTACATCCATCTACCTTTCACATTCAGCGTTAAACCTCTTACACCAGGTTCGAACTACGCAGACCTGATGTCCTCTTCAATAGGAGTATGTAGGCAGCCATTTATGGTTCGGTCTAACCCCCTACCAGAACAAAAATACTTGTCACATGGTACTGGAATCAAACATCAATCCACCATATTTCATCGGCTTCAGACCAAAAGGATGGGACTACCTAACCTCTCCTCGCCAATAGGAGATTCGACGATCATCTAAGTTGCGGTTGTGCCTTAAAGAGTAACACCAATCCATAAGAGATGGAATTAACTAGGCTTCTCACAAATAGATGTACTGGTGACCATCTGTGGTGCGGTCAATTTGAGAGAGGAAAAGCCACACTCCTTTCCACACTTCCATACAGAAACCAGTCCCAAGACACCAAAGATGGTAGGGATACACACAGATCAATGATCCATTCTAAAAGATCCTACGACGTCTAAATGTCCACACATCAAGGATGAGTTTAGAATGCATCAAGATCACAAGACCTAAAGAAACAGGAAAATATCAATCAAATATCAATGCACAACTGAAAGGGAAGTGAACCAAAATATATTTCCCTGCCATATATAATACTGTTTGATATATACAACATGTGTTGTACATGAGAAAATGTCTAAGCTAGTCTATGCAGGAAAATACAAGTCTATCTACGGATCTGTGTGTATGAGGACTATCAGATCTAACATAGCATCCTTCTCTGAAGAAGGAGGTAACACTGCAAGCTCCTGCCCAATGGTATCTACACGAGCTAGCAGATTCGAGGCTAACTACATGGTGGCATGATGCTCATCAATATATGCACTCATATCGGCAAGGATGTCAGTTGTAAGGGATCTCACTGAAGTACTGTCTGTGATGGCTACATCCCGGGCAGATGGGGCAGTATCCCGCTCTATAATCAATGCATCTCTGGCTGATCTGGCCTCATCTCTCTCTAATAGAGATGCGTCTCTCCCATCAAGAGCTGTTAACATTAAGGCCCTAGCCTGATCTCTCTCAAAGGTCATCAGATGTAGACTCTGCTCCAAATTTTGTGCTAAATGCTGAATCACAGTAGCACTCGTAGTGGGAAAATCCATCACAAATGTTGGCAACCCAGCAGTCAAATCCTCATCAATGGGAATATCAGCCTCCTCCATAGGCTCCTCATCGTCAAAATCAATCCCCTGCACTATTGATACTACCATACCCGATGTCGTCTATGTCTCCATCCATGTGGAATACTCTACAGAACAACCCAGATGGCTGACGAAAAACTCAGCTAGCTCTCGCTGATCCCAACAGGTATATAACCTGGATCTGTCCTCTGCAGATAAGTGGTGAGAAGCGAGGAGCTGACTCGATGGCCCATCAAAAGGATTGAAGTCCTGGAACTAGTCAAACTAACACATCATCGCCAATGGGTGGTAAGTAATCATGCCCCTCAAACCAGCTAGAGGGAGATAATCCATGCCTGGAGCATGAGTAATGAAGCTGTAGTGTAAGCTAAGCCCTATACACGACAATATAGCAAACATATCTCTAATCCCTGCCAGGAAAGCTGACCAAGATGCAGCGTCTATACACTCCGCAGGCTAAAAAGAGTATGACATGGCTATATCATGGGTGAAACAATACCCATGCAGTCTAAAAATGCCAATCGGTCTCAAGTGTGACATAAACCACATGTACAGCATAACCGAGCTACATGTAAACACTCATGTTGGATAAGTACAACAGTATATGGCCGACCTTAGAGTCTCTACAATGATCATTGGTATGATGGTGTGACCCTCCCTGAGGGCTCTCACTACCATGATAACTCCTATGTCCAACTCATCTATATATCGTGGCATGTAGACATACGATAGTACGCACAATAGAAATACATCCACTTTGGCCAAAAGCCAATGATCCTCCGGTGTAGTGAAATCCCCAGAATGCCGTGCATAACTATCCTCTGAGCTAAATCTATCAAATAGAAAATGTTGGGATATAACGTGGCCAGATGTGAGCTCATCCCGCACCACCCTACGCCTAAATCAAGTGAGGGTCATGAACTGCCTACTCATGTCTCCAATTGTCATATGCACGCAAGGTCTATTAAGTGGCAGCATCGTCAAACGTGCATACTCCTCCAAAGTAGGAGTCAACTCTTGGGTCCCAAATTGGAAAACCTGCCACTTCGATACCCAGTGCTCCAGCATGCCCTCCACGAATCCTGGTGGAACCTGAAACATCAACAAGGTCATACTATCATACCACGATCGCATACCAGATGCCACCAAAAATGGTTGGGTATGATTAATACGACTAACTATCGAAGAAGACATATGTACAGGCTGTGTCAAAAGACCATCCAGGGGTCAACGCTGAATATCTCTGAACATACATACATATGCATAACATAATAACATGCATGATACAATAGATGGAAATATGATATAGGGAATGGAAAACTATACATACATTCCTAAGTATATCATCATCTAATACATCTCTATACAGCTAAAATACAGGGAAATGGGGCACAGTCGCCCTACATCTAATAGAGGCCTATCAAAAGATATAGCGAGAATGGGGTGAAGCTACCCAATGTCTAACAGAGGCCTATCAAAAGAGATAACGAGAATATGCATCAAAAGAAAATAATGTTGTTAGTGTCTACATCATCAATACTGTCCATCTGATGTAACTCCTCCTGATTCACTAGATCTCTATCCACAGGGATGTCAGGCCTATACAAGGGAGGATCTGCACTGGCAAAACCATATGGGTCACCTTAGGGGCCAGCGCCAGAGCTAGAAGGATCAAAAGTATCTACCTCTGAAGGATCTCTATCCAAGTGCCGGATAAAGAAATGTGTCCGGTCTAACTGTTGGGTCAAACTGTTAATCTGTGTCCCATGAGTTGGATCTCTGACACAGGCTAGCCAATTCGTCATCATAACGGATCCTGGAACCATATCCCCCATAAACTGAGTGGCGCGGGTCTGGGCTCCAATGGTACGAGTGCACGGACCCTCTGATAATATGAAACCGTTAATCCCTAACAATGGGATGTTAATGATGGGTGACTCTAAAACAGGCCAATAACGCCTGGCAGGAGACAAGATTGGCATGTGAATCTCTCCTGTAGTGCTCCTGATAGCATGCTCTCCTAAATAGAGCTCCCATCTTCCATCTATGAAGAAAGGAATTCTACGGGTGGAAATCACGTGCTCGACACAAGTCGGGTATCCATCCTCAAATCCAATGCTCAAATGCTCCCCAGAGTAGGGAAACCACGTGATGACATCTGCTGTCAACAACTCCAGCTATAGGCGATAATGAGTAAAACCCTCAGCAATAGGGACCTCCGCCAGTATGGAATGATGTCATCTCCGTTCTCATGGATAGGTGTCTAAACCTAACACGCTCATATGATGCAAACATGGGAGCCTCTCATAGGCCCAATACTGCCAACACAAAGGCAAACCTCTATTGTCAGTCAACACTCTTAAATTTTTCTATTTTTGTAAATAGTTAAATTGATAAAAGTTTAAAGTTAAGGGTGATATTTGAAAATTTTTCAAAGTTAACAAGTTGTCATAAAATAACCGGTAGTAAAAGTACAGTAATACGTGTGGTTGCATAGTAGCACACAGTATTAATTATTGATGTTTATGTGAGAAAACACTCAGTTATACTGAATTATTGCTACAGTAATTGTTGCATCATATCTCTCATATTATAGATTCAATTATTGTCACAGTATCATCTGCATAATATGTTATATATATATATATATATATTATTAAATCAATAATTGAGATGACAAAGTTATTCATATTATTATTTGCAATATTAACAATGTCTAGAAGTTCTGTCAAGGAGAGGTTTGGTCACCTAATTGCGCGCCAATAAGGAGAAATTCTTATCGGAAAGCCCCCTATTTCCTGGGAACGACCTGATTGTTAAATATTATGAGTTATAATATTAATGATGAATAAGTTCGTGTTGATTAAAGATAAAATTGATAATTCCATTGTGTGGGAATTATTAGTGTTAGTGGAAATCGACATTTATTTCAATAATAATTAATGTCTGGAGGTTATATTGACCAATCGGTTAATTAACAGGATAAATGAGCAATTAACTGCTATTAATTCACATGCTTATAACTATGTGTTCACATGTGTGTACTATTGATTCACATGATTTATTATTAGGGTAATTGATGTAAGATTGATAATGCTTGCATGACTAAGTTAAAAATGGAGGTATAGATGGAAGTACTATATTGTAATTCATATTTTCACATGTCTAGAACTATTGATTCACATGATTTACTATTGATTCACATGATTTACTATTAGGGGAGATGGTGCAAGTTAGATAATACTTGCAGGACTAAATTAAAAATGAAGGAAAAGAGGAAGGTATTATACGGTAATATTTTGAGCCCCAAAATGTGCAATTATCAAAACTATATTTTTCTATAAATAGAAGCTCATTCTTCCTTCATTTCTCACCAATTCACTAAAGCTATAGAGCAATTATTATAGAGAGAGATTATAGAGAGAAAGAACAAGAGAAGTCTGCTACCTCACTATTTCAGTATCCAGTTTTCTTCTGAGGTAAGGGGTATTATTCTTTCGTATTCATGAAGAGAGTTATTTTCTTTCAATACTCGTAAGGGTTGTTATTCCATTCTTTATTATTATGTTGGAATAACCTGTTTATGCGAAGTACCTCATACATGTTGAAATTCTTCTGTTATTCCATTCTTTATTATTCTGTTGGAATAACATGTATGTGCGGTCTATCGCATGCCTGGTGAATTTTGTTGTTATTTTATTCTTAATTATTCTATTGGAATATCCTGTCTGTGCGGATTACACATGACCTAGTTCCATTCTTTATTATTCTGTTGGAATATCCTGTTTGTGCGGATTATACATGACCTTGTTTCATTCTTTATTACACTGTTGGAATATCACATGCGTGTGGATTACGCATGACCGGTTCCATTCTTTATTATTACATTGGAATATCACATGCATGCGGATTATGCATGACCTAGTTCCATTCTTTATTATTACATTGGAATAACCTCGTGCATGCATGCGATTCTATCACATGCATGGTGAATTCTGCTGTTATTCCATTCTTTATTATTCTGTTGGAATAACTTAACTACGCGGACTACTGCATGCATGGTGAATTCTTCTTTTATTCCATTCTTTATTATTATGTTGGAATAACCTGTCTATGTGGATTACCGCAGGCATGGTGAATGATCCTTCATATTCATTCTTTATTAAATTGTGGAAATGATTTGTCTACGCAGATTACCGCATGGCAGGTGAAAATTCATTTGCAGTTTTGTATATTCTATTATACTCGTATGAGATATCATTTCTTTTGTACTCATTATGGAATATCATTTTATTTGGTATTTTTTTTACGAGTTACTATTCATGGGTTACTATTCATCTGATTACTATTTACTCTAGTATTATTCACTTTCGGGTATTAAGGGGCACTTTTAGGTAATGAGTACTATTCACAAGTTACTATTCACGGGTTACTATTCACCCGATTACTATTCACTCTAGTATCATTCACTCGAGTATTCAGGACACTTTTTGTGTCGGGGTACTATTCACGGGGAACTATTCCCGAAGTACTATTTACGGGGTATGATTCACTCAAAAAATATATTTCTTTTCTGTCCAAATTATTTTTGGTACAAGAATATTATTCTTGAATTTTACTCTACAAAGCAATATCATATTGACAATTTGGACGTTATTGATTCCTGGATAAATTAAATTATAAATCTTTAAAATTTATCCTTGAACTTGTTTTATTGAATTATTATGTCAGTGTCATCATCCTCATGCTTATATTGTGATGAAAGTCATCTTTGGCTTACGTGCATAGATGGACTTGGTATGATTATGACCAGGAATTATTCGGTATAATCATTACCGTAATGTGATGAATGATGTGGTAAAAGTCCTCATTGGCCTATAGTTCATTGATGGACAGTTGTTGGTATGATTATGACCAGGGATTATTCGATATAATCACGACCATTGATGATTACATGAATATCCTTGGTCGTGGTGTAGGGATGATTCAAATTTATTTATTAAGCTGAGTCTCGGCGATAAAGTTGATGAAAAACTTTTTAAATCATAGAAGATAGTAGATTTTATGCTCTACTTGACTCTTCTAATGGATTTCTTATTTTCGCTATAGTTGTTGATCTAAAACTTGTTGTCTATTATATTATATTAGTTGTTATACTATTGAAGGCTAAGGATAATTTATTCTGCATTATCTTATTTATAATATTTCTTACTAGGCTAGTTGAGCTCACCCTTTCTTTCATTGTTCTCTTTAGAAAATGAAAATATAGCTAGGACGAGTCGGGGAATGGAGTGATGGTCCAGGATAAATGGCTTTAGTAGTCCTCACTATTCTACAAAATAATGTGATAATAATTGTAATGAGGACACCATTGAGTGTGGATATTGTCTAGATGACAATATTCTTGTTTAAACTCTCAGCTATATTTTGTCGTATTTTACACGACTGTTGTATAATTAAGTTGTATTTGAATTTATGTACCATGTATCTGGCGACTCAAGATGGGTGATGTATACCTGTTTTGGGGGTGTCACAGTTGGTATCAAAGCTTAGGAATATGATCCCTGGCTGAGATGTGAGACAAGAACTAGGAGGGGAGAGACGGGGAATTCCTTCGCTAGTATGACCTACCTAAGTTTATTTGTTATTCAATTGTTCGGTCAGAATATATAGATAATATGTGGCATGTCAATTAACCCTTATTTTGAATCTATATTCTAGAATGATATCTGAAATACAGGAGATGAGAAATGGGAAAATCATGATAGAGAGGAAATAATCGGGAAGGTACAAAACGAAAAGAAAGCAAGGTATTATTATCTCTTCGAACTACCAGGTACGTAAATTTCGAGGGCAAAATTTCATAAGGAGGGGAGATTGTGAGATCCCAAATTTTATGAAATAAAAGTATTCAATTTTTCTATTTTGGTAAATAGTTAAATTGATAAAAGTTTAAAGATAAGGGTGATATGTGAAATTTTTTCAAAGTTAGCAAGTTGTCATAAAATAATTGGTAGTAAAAGTACAGTAATACATGTGGTTGCATAGTAGCACACAGTATTAATTATTGATGCTTACGTGAAAAATCACTCAGTTATACTCAATTATTGCTACAATAATTGCTGCATTATATCTCTCATATTATAGATTCAATTATTGTCACAATATCATCTGCATAATATGTTATATTATTAAATCAATAATTGAGACGACAAAGTTATTCATATTATTATTTGCAATATTAACAATGTCTAGAAGTTCTGTCAAGGAGAGGTTTAGTCACCTAATTGCGCGCCAATAAGGAGAAATTCTTTTCGAAAAGCCCCCTCTTTCCTGGGAACGACCTGGTTGTTAAATATTATGAGTTATAATATTAATGATGAATAAGTTCGTGTTGATTAAAGATAAAATTGATAATTCCATTGTGTGGAAATTATTAGTGTTAGTGGAAATCGACATTTATTTCAATAATAATTAATGTCTGGAGGTTATATTGACCAATCGGTTAATTAACCGGATAAATGAGCAATTAAATGCTATTAATTCACATGCTTATAACTATGTGTTCACATGTGTGTACTATTGATTCACATGATTTACTATTAGGGTAATTGATGTAAGATTGATAATGCTTGCATGACTAAGTTAAAAATGGAGATATAGATGGAGGTACTATACTGCAATTCGTATTTTCACATGTCTAGAACTATTGATTCACATGATTTACTATTAGTGGAGATGGTGCAAGTTTGATAATACTTGCAGGACTAAATTAAAAATGAAGGAAAAGAGGAAGGTATTATACTATAATATTTCGAGCCCCAAAACGTGCAATTATCGAAACTATATTTTCTTATAAATAGAAGTTCATTCTTCCTTCATTTTTCACCAATTCACTAAAGCTATAGAGCAATTATTATAGAGAGAGATTATAGAGAGAAAGGAGAAGAGAAGTCTGCTACGTCACTATTCCAGTATCCAGTTTTCTTCTGAGGTAAGGGGTATTATTATTTCGAATTCATGAAGAGAGTTATTTTCGTAAGGGTTGTTATTCTATTCTTTATTATTATGTTGGAATAACCTGTCTATGCGAAGTACCGCATATATGGTGAAATTCTTCTTTTATTCCATTCTTTATTATTTTGTTGGAATAACCTGTCTGTTCGGTCTATCGCATGCCTAGTGAATTATTTTGTTACTCCATTCTTTATTATTCTGGTGGAATAACCTGTCTGTGCGGATTACGCATGACCTGGTTTCATTCTTAATTATTCTGTTCGAATATCCTATCTGTGTGGATTACACATGACCTGGTTCCATCCTTTATTATTCTGTTGGAATAACCTATCTGTGTCTATTGAAATATCCCGTCTGTGCGGATTACGCATGACCTGGTTCCATTCTTTATTATTCTGTTGGAATAACCTGTCTGTGCGGTCTATCTCATGCCTGGTGAATTCTGTTGTTATTCCAGTTTTTTATTATTCTGTTGGAATAACCTGTCTACGACTACCGCATACATGGTGAATTATTTTGTTATTCCATTCTTTATTATTCTGTTGGAATAACATGTCTATGTGGATTACCGCGGGCATGGTGAATGATCCTTCGTATTTATTCTTTATTAAATTATGGAAATGATCTGTCTCTGTGGATTACCGCATGGCGGGTGAAAATCCATTTGCAGTTTCGTATATTCTATTATACTCGTATGAGATATCATTTCTTTTGTACTCATCATGGAATATCATTTTATTTGGTATTTTTCTTTTACGAGTTACTATTCATGGGTTACTATTCACCCGGTTACTATTCACTCTAGTATTATTCACTCGAGTATTCGGGACACTTTTCGTGCCAGAGTACTATTCACGAGTTAATATTCACGGGTTACTATTCACCCGATTACTATTCACTCAAGTATCATTCACTCGGGTATTCGAGACACTTTTTTTGTCAAGGTACTATTCACGAGGTACTATTCACCCGAAAAATATATTTCTTTTCTGTCCAAATTATTTTTGGTACAAGAATATTATTCTTGAATTTTACACTATAAAGTAATATCATGTTGACAATTTGGACGTTATTGATTCCTGGATAAATTAAATTATAAATCTTTAAAATTTATCCTTGAACTTGTTTTATTGAATTATTATGTCATTGTCATCATCTATATGCTTATATTGTGATGAAAGTCATCTTTGGCTTACGTGCATAGATGGACTTGGTATGATTATGACCAGGGATTATTTAGTATAATCATGACTGTAATGTGACGAATGATGTGGTAAAAGTTCTCATTGGCTTGTCGTTCATTGATGGACAGTTGTTGGTATGATTATGACCAGGGATTATTTGGTATAAATGACCATTGATGATTACATGAATATCCTTGGCCGTGGTACAGGGATGATTCGATTTTATTTATTAAGCTGAGTCTTAGCGATAAAGTTGATGAAAAACTTTTTAAATCATAGAAGATAGTAGATTTTATGCTCTACTCTACTTGTTGGCTTTAGTAGTCCTCACTATTCTACGGAATAATGTGATAATAATTGTAATGAGGACACCATTGAGTGTGGATATTGTCTAGATGACAATATTCTTGTTTAAACTCTCAGCTATATTTTATCGTATTTTACACGACTGTTGTATAATTAAGTTGTATTTGAATTTATGTACCATGTATCTGGCGACTAAAGATGGGTGATGTATACCTGTTTTGGGGGCGTCACAGGTAGAATCCTAACCAAGCCTCGGTCAAGCCCTGCGATCGCGTGTGCATTCCCCTGAGGAAGTAGGCGAAGGTGTAGGAACCCCAATCATAATCTCCTATACGGTCCATGTGTCGAGTGGCGCTGTTCAAAGAGAAGGACATCGTAGAAGAGTTATCTGCTATGAAGCAGCCCCTAATGATCATCAGGAATAATCGCTGAATAATACGATCCCTAACTCTCACATCATCGGGTATGGGCTCACTTAATGACCCTTTCATAATCTACGCTTAGAAGGACCATGCGAATAGTCCTCGCCTTGGCGCCTCACTTGAACTCCTAGCAAGGATCTGACGGTAGTAGGGGTGATATCCGCCGTACAAGGAACTGTATCCCCTCTAAACTCCATACCTATGATAAACCACTAATCCATCGGTGTCATCATCACCTCACAGTCCAGTAAATAGAGTTATTGAGTCTGGTGAAACCAGCGCTCAGACAATGCCCTGAGGTAACCCAAGGGACAACGACGGGGAAGAATGGAAAAGAACGTCCCAAATCCCCAACCATATACAATCTATCTACAGTCATCATGCAAAGCCTGATACATAGAGTGGATGTTGAACCAGTTCCCTCGAGGCTGTATAAAGCCGGGAACCTACATCAAATGCAGATCAACATCAGAACCCTTTACTCCTCATCAATAGGAAATAACGAAGATTAAGATCTAACTTTATACCTCGTTTGCGTGCAGGTAAACTAAAGGGTGTCGAATCAAATCACCCAGAAACTATTGGTTCACCACTTGAATGCCTGGAAAATCCCTATGGGGAACACGTACAGCAGGAGCTAGAACCTCAACCGGTACGTCCTCCTCCTCGTCCTCGACATCTAGCACTTCAACCTGGATAGGACGTATCACCACCTCCACTAAACGACGAGGTTGTCTAACAGAACGGGGTCAAGGCACTTCAGAAGCCCTTCTCCATACACAAGAAGTGGTCCTGCGGGAACTACTCAGCCAATCCGGATCCATAATATATGGACAACAAGTCTCCAAATCACCTCAAAAAAGGTGTGGTAAATTCTTACCTGGATCTTTTCAAAATGCATTTTATGAGTACATGCATGCATGCATTATTTTAACATACGTCTACAGTAGAGTGAAAAATGCACGACTACCCAATGCTTACGTTTTGGAAAATTTTGACATAGTCCCCTTTGTAAATGGGACTATCCACATGCACATAGGCATACTAGGTGGCCATTCAGTAGCACACCTACCCACAGTTATATACACCCTACATGCATTAATACATCATAGTAAAAAATCTGTAAGTGTAGTCTAATTACCAGGATTATTTTGCTTTTCTACCTTTACTTATTTGTCCTTAAATAGGATAAGAAATGACAGTAAAAGGTGCCAATTTGACTGTTTCAAAAGTTAAATTTTTTTATATCATTATGTTCAACATGGTTTAATACTGACATTTACTATGTTAAATATTTTTTATCAAGTCATATCAGCATGCATATTCACTGCTATGTGTCTAAATGTATTTCATGTGATAAGTCATTTTCTAACGGATAGAAACTGGAAAAGAATACATGCATATGTTACCAGCACAGACGGCAACAGAATTTATAGAAAGTCGCCCGAACTCAGCAGATCTAAAGAAGAGCTCTCGGATTTCCTTCGCGGTGCAGCTTGAAAATGACTTATGAAAGCAACCCGCATGCATTACATACCCACGGTTGGTCGCAGGTCCACTTGCAGCTACAAAGGAGGTCGTAGGTCCACCTACATGGGTCCCACACCTCCGGCTCAGTTCAGTTCGAGTTGCAAAGGAGGTCTCACAAGCTGAAAAGGCCAAATCAGGAATAAAAATGCTACGCGATTGAACGGAATAGCCTAGAATCCTGGTTTTCACGGCCAAACTCTGGCTCCGCACATCACTCATTAGTATTCGCCTTAATGGAAGGTATACTATACCGATGAGCTCAGCTTTTGCAAATCATGCTCGGCAATGCCTCACACAGGTCTGATGTAGCCAAACACAGGGTCGTAACCCTAAAAAATGTGTTCTCCAGCAGGGGTCACAACGCCGAAATCAAACATTGATAAAGTATCCCCGGCGGAGGTCAAAATGCCGAAGTCAAACATTGATAAAGTGTCCCCGGCGGGGGTTACAACGCCGAAGTCAAACACTGATAAAGTATCCCCGGCGGGGGTCACAACGTAGACTTTCAATCATCCACTTATCCCCGGCGGGGGTTACCATGCATTATTCGTCCACGAACGAATCCCAAGCTGGGGTCACAACATAATTCAACCATTGATACACACATCAATGAAGGTCAAGCAGCCTTGACAGTTTGCCCTGCAGGGATCTATCCGGTGATACACACAACAGCGAAGGTCAGGCAGCCTTGACAATACATATTGTTGGCAGTAACTCCGACAGGATTATGGTATATGTTATACACATCCTCAAATAGACAAAGCTTTATCTCCACAGATCTCTCCCACACGAGAGGCACATCTTCGGAATAAAGTCTGTATCGAGGATCCAGGACTTTGGTGATAACCCCATCGTCAACATCCTTGAAGACTTGGATCGCATGTCCAAGACATCACTGATTGTCATCCCCGACAGGATTAACAGGGAATCGGCAATCATTTCATCATGTTGGGAAACAATCCAACTAAACACATGCACCTTGCATTTGCATCATGTTGCTGCACATAGCATCCTATTTATCTTGTTTCATTTTAAGTGTCTAGGATTATTTATCCTACCCATACCTTGCATTGCATGAATATGATAAAGAGGGGCATCTGTAGACGCTCAAAATTTGCTGCACACCTGTTACTAACATTGTAGGAGGGTAGATTTATCTTTCAGAGATAACCCTAGAGGATAGCTCACATCCATTTTGGATACTACCGGAAGTTCAATTTCAACCTCGAAACACACACCGGGAGTATCAGTTCCAACCTCAGAGATAACCCCAAGGAATTCCATTGCAGTTCCGGTGATAACCCCGGAAATGCTTGTTTCTAATGCATGCAATCAGCTTCAATCTCAGACCTCCTGCCAAGACACTCATTCCAAAGACCCAGAGCTAACACCAAGAAGATAGGCACACTTACAGATGGCCTTGCGGAATTCAAACACTTGTAGCAGTCCAATCTCAAATGTAACCCTGAGCGACGTCTGCTATCAGCCCAAACCGGAGATAACCCCAGTGAGGGGCAAAATCGTCATCTTACCACCTTAACCCCAGCGCGTCATCTTAACATTTCATACATACATTGCTACACAACAATGTCCCATAAGAGACAAGGAGTTCCAATCCCGAGTGACTATTACGCGTGGCAGCACACCGGATAGTATTTGAAGCTTGAAGACCATGGGCATGGTCCCCTCTTCCTAACTTTGTATAACCTCTAATCCCATGTCATTGTGTAACTCTCGACAAAAGTGGTCCGAAGAAGGTCTTGTACACCTCGTTCGGATGCTCGTATTGAAGTTTTGCAAGTTCGAGTGGGCATTACAATGCACGAGTGCACATACTTCGAGACGATGGGACTCGCGGAGCCCGAGGCACCCTGGGCTCCCAGCTCTATACATATAAAGCTTGGGGTGTCCATTTGAAAAAGAAAAAAGGCGAGGAAGCCCTGTCCAATTTGCTCTGTACACACCCCATATTGAGTGCTTTCTCATTTTAAATACTTGTTAGCTCACATATAGCTATATTTTACTGGCGGGAGCTGAGTGTTTGTCCATCTAGAGTCATAGAAGCCTGCCTTGGCAACCTACTATAAGCCTTCTCACACTCTATAAAGCCTTTCTCTTCATCTTTGCACACATTATTCTTCACATTGAGAGTCGTGTTGTGTGTGTATGCCCGGACTTCGGTCCGTGGTTTTCATTTTTGTCTGTATATATATACTTATATATGTATATATTTATGTATGGACTAACATTATCGAGTTATGCCTTGATTGAGCCTAGACTTATGTCTGGAGCGTTTACTTGCTTTTATATATATATATATATATATATATAAACTGTTGTCAGACTCTGTCTGATGATCCTGGATTTTACATCCGGAGCGTTTATTGCTTATATATATATACTTATATATATGAACTGTTGTCGAACTCTATTCAATGAGCCTGGGTTTTATATCCAGTGCGTTTACCGCTTATATATATATATATATATAAGTTTCACATCGAACACAGAGTTTACTTCGTGGCGGTTGATCATTTTTTGCTTTCTTTATATTCATTCCCTTTGAGTTTACTTGAGCGGTTGATCGCATTATTGCTTTATTTACATTTTTGATCCCCCATGGAGGTGCTTCGTGGTGGTTGATCATGTCCATATATATATATATATATATATATATATAGCTTTTATATATTTACATTTTCGATCCCCTTAGAGGTGGTTCGTGGTGGTTGATCATGTCTATGTATATATATATATATATTTACAGCTTATATATATATATAATTGCTTACTGCTTTTCATATAAATTGCGGCATCATGTGAGCCTAGGAATCATGTGATCACAGATTCAGTCTACTGAATCTAGATTCGATTCCCGTGATGGACATTTTCAGCTGTAAGCAACTTGTACATTATTTACGGTGTCCGAATTTTCTTAGATGGCTTTCATGCCCATGAGGAGTTCGACACTGCTGTATATTATTTTCTTGAAGATGCTTCACATCTCAAAAATAAAAGCAAACAAGCCGAACACTTAATAATAAAATGGAAGTATGAAAAGGTCTTAATTACTATTGAGCAAAGGGTTTGAAAAACCTCTTTTACAAAACTTCACTGCTATATCGTGTTTAAAACTGAATTTTTCTACAAATTCAAACCCTTTATATATATGTGCAAACGAGGCCTCGCACTACTTCTAAATAAATTGCACATTGAGCTACACACACACACACACACATTCATATAACAGTTTCTTGAAAAATGGCGGTCACCGTGGCAACACGGATGTCGGTGGGTGCCTAACACCTTCCCTCCGCATAATGAAGTCCCCGAACCTAAATGAATCTCGGTTTTGCACACCCGTTTAAGCAGTGTCACATCACTGGGTCAATGTGCAAACCTTTTCTCTGTTGCGTTGGTGCAACCAATTAAAAACACCAACTGGCGACTCTTATAGTCAAATCGTCGACATTATACATGTCGGACCTTTTTCACTTATTTTTTCAAATAAATCTCACATAACCTGAGAACACCAAAGAACAAGAAACAAAAAGGGACAAATAAAAATCCCGATGTCAACAACTGACTGGACATAACTGATACATAATACAATACCATTTATCTTAAACATAGCCTAATAAGTTCTTCTACAACCAAATCATAGTACATTCTTAGCAGTCTAGAAATAACTACTCCAAAACCTTTTCTTTTCCCTTGTCCTTGCCAGATGGTTCACCACGTTCTACCTTCATTTAAAGTTTTAGGGAAAGCAAGGATGAGTATTAATTTTGCCCAGCAAGTAATATAGCAAATAGGGTAATCAACATGTTTTAAATTTCTCAAGGGTATATAATAGTTCAAGATAACAAAAATTATCAATGATTAACAACAATGATAGATATGGACAATAATATTCAATGAATAAATCAATTCAAGTTTTCAAAGCAATAGATACTGAGCAACCACTAAGGACTATGTGACACCCCCAAATCCGGGTACTTTTTACCTCACATCTGGTACATCATTTCTATAACTATTGCGGAAGATGTAAACATAAATTATTTATACATTAAACCTTTACACATCATTTCCAAGGTCTACAACCTTAACTAAATACATACCGTCAACATCTAAAAAGGTTTACAATACTATTTTCGTCAGAAAATTTAATAAATCTAAATGCACCATAATTTAATCTTGCACTTTGTCTTTACTTCTGTCTTTACTCGAGCTTTCATCTTAATCTAAATTTTTTTATCATGATATAACAAGGGTGAGCAACAAGTTTGCCCAGCAAGTTTAAATTTAATTGAGGATATATCATGATTAAAAGAATTGAATAAAAAGGTTGGCTACGTTCAACAATATAATAATTGAGAACTAGAAGGAAATCAAATTTTATATTTGAACGATCATGACATTTAAAATGAATGTCAATCATAATCACGAATAATTCAACTGAACTAGATGGCAATGAAGGTGATCAGGCTTTCATACATAATGAACACATGCAATATGCACAGAGTACGAATCAACAATTCATAGACGAAATAATCAGCAATCATCTACCACAAGCACATTTAAATAATCATAACTCAGGGTTGAGTTATAGAGAACTTTCCTGAACCGTTGATTACTGCTACGCAATCTAAGTTAACGTCCTTCTTGAAAAGACCTATCAGTTATAAGGTTGATCTTTCAATTAGCATAACATACCTTATAAGTAAACTATCTAATATTTAAACACATAGTCAAATATTAGATAACCTTAACACTATACATATACTCAAGTCTAAACCTAGTTTAAGTATTAGACATTACATTATAGCATTAGTATTATCATTATACTTTGATAATGTTTTCATCATGTCATAACTTATACTTATAAGTTTTCCCTTTTATATGTTATCTTAGTAAATTAGATAGCATTTTAGTAAACCGAAATACCATTTTAGTAAGTCAGATTTCATTGCAGTATCCTGAAATCACTATTTTAGCAGACCAAAATTAGTTTTAGCATACTGAATTCAATTTCAGCAACCTGAACTCAAATCCAGTACTCTTGATTCCTTTTTCAGTAGATTATACACATAATATAGTTCATTGATTCTCTATTTTAATTTCTCATTTAATATTATTAATTATTTAATAGTATTTCAAGCTAAGGTTATTAACCTTTTAATAACATTTAAGTTAAATATTACTAATAATATCTTAGTCCAATATCATTAGTCACATAAAATTATTTTAAGTCATTAATCACATAATTCAATTGTTTTCTATTCCTTAATTAATTCCTTTAAGCACTCTAAAATGCCATACACATATCAACTCTTCACCACCCGACTCAAACCTCCACCAAAATTTTGCATAAAACATGCTTAAGGGTCTCAAGTCGGAAAACCTCATTTTTCATATTTTGACATCACATATTTAATTAAACTCATTTATCCATATAACATCATTTATATGAAAAATACCAAATCAGTCCCAAAAAATTTTCTTTTCTGGGATTTAGCAGAATATAGTCCCATATTGACCATATATTTTTCTCCGAATTTTTAAAATTCATTTACTATTTTTTAAATGGCCAAAACTGCCGAATCTTGCGACATTTATTATAAACTGTGCTTTTGTCCAGAAATTCCGAAACTTATAGGGTATACTCTTGTTATATATATGTACTCCCAATAAAAATTTCACCAATTTTCGAGTTAACCACAAGGAGTTATTAGGGTTTACTTTTAAAATAGTTTTTCCCATAAAATCCATAACTTTCAATCTATACATCAAAAAATCTCCATTTTTGGACACAATCTAGAAAACTCGTTAATTTATCATCTAAAATTTTTTTCAAAACTTTTGAGGGTCGGAAAAATGACGAAAATGCTCCTGATAGAAACTGCCCCAAAACAGTTTTTATTCCTCTACTAAAAATGGGACTGTTTTAGAAAAATTAGTCACTACGACTTATAAACTCATCATTTTTGAGTGATACCACTTGGGTTTAATACATAACTTATATATCTAGCACCCCTCTTTGACGGATCGCAAAAAGGAGTTATAGATTTAAAACGGTAGATTTTTAAAGTATATAAAAGTTAGGGTTTCAAAACAAAAAAAAAATTATTTTCCTTTTGATTCCAACCAAATCAACACCCAATATGGGTAAATCCAAATCTAAAACACTCATCAACATGTAAAATCATGGTTTTTGAGTTTATAACATAAATCCAAGCTTTGATTTAGACTGTCTAAAATAAATTACATGAACTAAATTTTAGGATTTTACCTCTCTTTTTCTCAAGCCATCCTTCTTCTTATTCCCTTCCATGGATGGCCTTCTCTCTCCTCTCCATCTCTCTCAAGGGCTGCCGCCCTCTTCCCCTTCTCTCCCTCTCGGTTTTCCGATCTTCTTTATTTTTCCTCTTTCTCTTTCTTCTTTTTCCTTTTTCTCTTACCTTATCCTTCTTTTCTCTTCTTATCTTCTTTTCCCTTCTTCATTCTACCGAACATGTGGCCTTGTCATGCCAAAATATCTTCTTCTTTTTAATGCTTTAGTTAACATATCCAAAGTCCAAAATGCCCCTCTTCAATTGGTTTTAAAAATTGGGCCACTTATTTAATCTTTTGAGCTTTCCTAATAATTCTTTGGGCTATGTAAAATTGACATAGTCCAATCATTTCCATCTTATCTCACCCTAAATGTCTAATTAGGGTTTTCATTTCATACATTTAGAATTTAAAAATATTAGTCTAGTACATTAAATTTTATAACCAAATTAAACTTACTTTAATCAAGTTATAAAATAAATAAATTTGAGATAGTAAATATATATCTCTTGACTTAATATAATTTTTAATATTATTACTCCCACATGTTCCTTAACAATTGGGCTCACTTGGGCTTAACACTTAATTCCTTTGGCTTTTCAAATAAAATATTTGGACTTCCTAACTAAAATGTTTGGGCCATAAAAATTAATATGGTCAATTACATTAAATTCTATCTTACCCTAATCATTAAATTAGGATTTTCATGTATTCAATTGAAATACAAATTCTTACTCAAGTACATTTAATTTTTTAACCCAATTAAACTTACCTTAATTAGGTTATAAAATTAATTAATTGAGATATATAAAGTAAATCTCTTCGAATTAGTATATATTTTAAATACCATAAAGTAAAGTAAATCTCTTCGAATTAGTATCTCAATTAATTAATTGAGATATATAAAGTAAATCTCTTCGAATTAGTATATATTCTAAAATTCAATTATATAAATGTGGTAAAATAGGACACTTTGCTAATAAGTGCAATTCAAAATTAAAACAAAAACTTAATGAATTGTCCCTTGATGAGGACACTCAACAGCAAATTCTTAATTGTTTATCTAATAACGATTCTGAGTCCAACTCAGATAATGATTAAGCAGAAGTCTATTCGGATTCTGACAATAGTTCTAGTAATGAACAATGTCAAAACTGTACCATTGACAACTGTAATACAGCTACTGAAGCTAACTACTGGAAAGCTATTGTCGTATATAATTAAAATACTAGGACCACTAAATAATGACAATCATTTAGGTTATTTAATTCTCATACATAATTTAAATAACTTATTTAAATTATACAATTTATATTGTATAATTAAATTTAATTACTCCTTCTCTCCATAAATTGTTTTCAAACAATTTATTTATATATTAAATATATAAATCAAAATATTCAATCATTTATTCAAATATGAATTTAATTTACTACTAGTTGATACCAATATACATATTTACACATTAAATCTCATCTCATATTTTTACTTTACATAATTTGGTATAATATAAAATATTATACCATTACCCATATAACATAATACCATATATCCAATTATTTTCTTTACTTTCTATAAATTGTCTTCACAATTTATTTAACTGAAATAAATATATTAATATATCCACCACATTAAATACATGCATACATTACACTCAATAAGGTAATATATGATTTTATCAATAAAATAGTGGCTATATATGAAGTATATTTAATGCCACCAATTTACCACATTAAAATAATTTAATATTATAAATTATTTTAATTTTACCCATCTAATTTTCTTTAGTAATTTACTCCTACACTTTACTTACATATAATAAATATATAATTCTAATATATTTATTATACACAACATCACATATTGCATGTCACATAATCCTTTGTGTACTACAATATCACATAACATATCATCTAATAGGAATTTTCTTTGTTTAATTCTTATTTTAATATTATCCAAAAATTTGGGTTATCACAGACTAGAGCTGGCAAAATATGATTATGGGTTGGTTTTGATTTTCAAAATATGGTTATGGTTCCATTTAAGAACTAAAATTATATTAACCATTTTTAATATGGATTGTGTGGGTTGGAACTATATGATTATGGTTTAAACAGATCTTTTGAAAAATAAAATTGTGATCGTCACAATTAAATTAATTAAGTTAAAATAAGATATAAAAATTATTAATATAAATAATAAAATGCTAAAAAACTATACTAATAAAAATTTAAATTGAAATTATTAATACCCTTCCTTATTTAAATAATTTTTCAAAATTATTATTAACTTTGATAATAGAAAGGTTGAAATCCAAAATACATCATAGTATAATTCTATGAATTTCGTTTAAAAAATATGGGTTAAAAAATGAGAAAAGAAATATATTTGTACCAAATTCAAATAAGTATTAATTATTTAGTTTTTAATATTAGTCAAGTATTAAATATAATTTTGATTTTTTTACTATTTTTACCCAATAAATAACACTATCTTTTTTTCTAATATAAGGGCAATATAGTTAATTAATATTATATTAAATATTATATAATTATTTTTTTAATACTTGTCAGTTATGCACAAATCTAAAACCAAATATTTAATGAATAGATGGAGTAATACACTTAATCTTTTTACTACCACTATAGTTTTGGTAATAGGCATACCTTCAGGAATTACCTAACTAACTAAGTTTATTTAATGAACTAATTTTTGCTGTTAAAAATAAATTAAAGGCAATAAAAACTTCTTGGAATTTTATGTCAAATAATTCGTGTAAAATTACAATTACTTTTAACGCACACTGCAAATTATTTCACGTTATATACATTACGCTTAAGAAATCACTTATTATACCATAAATATCGCTACAAATACATAAAAATGAATTACTCCAAACCTTTGACAAAAGGAAAATCTCTATCATGGACATGTGGCATTTGGATTTTATTATCTAAGTTAACAAATTATTGTTTTGAGGGGAAAATCCAACTTTATAATTTTAATAATAGCAGGGTTAATTATCCCCTGAGGGAGTGAAAGATACCCATGGTTGGAAAAAAAAATGAGAAAATAACTTTTCAATTTGGATCAGAATGGAATATGAGTTAAAAAATAGTTAACCGATTCAGAACTATATTTGTTTTAAAAAATACGGGTCTAAACTTTAACCAACCTAAATAAATAAAAATGGTTAACCAACCCATTTGGTTCCAGTTAATATGGTTTGACCCAATAATTAACTAACTATATTGCCAAGCCTACTAAGGACTATGAACTTCTCCTAGAATTAACAACAATAGATTGATAATTCTACGAAATGAGTACAACAGGTGATCAGCCTAAAGTACCCTATGGCATGCATAACATTTAGTCTTTCTCATGTGCGCAGGTCGGTTCCCCGATAATATATAATTCCCCTACTAAGAGGGTTATTTTTCTCAGTTATAAGAGTTCGCACCAAGTTAATTTGGTTTGGATAGCTTTTGATCAATTATCAATAGTCTAGTTGAATCATTGGCTTAGACAACTCTTTCACAATATATATATATGAATAGTTATCGTTTGAATCAAAGTTTGAAATTTCATTACGAAATGTTATTTCTTCAAAGTTCTACTTGTACGATCAATAATTGCACAAGTTCAATAATGCTCAATAAAGAGTAAGGTTCGAGTACTTGCATTCAATATACGAATCAAATGAAATTTGAGAACTTGCACAAAATCCAAAGTTGTGTAAGTTAGAAAACTTGCCTCAAGCGTAGTTTACCAAAGTAAAGCTTAATACCCTCTTTCGGATCCTAACATAATATATTTACACGTATAGGATTTCCATTAGTTACATAAACCCATATATGTAAATTCACACGTACACTTAAACATCCAACTTAGTTTTAACTTCATACTTACTACATCACATATCCTATATCTTTATAGCACAAATCAGATTGTATAACACCACAAAGTCAAACAATGTATCATTGCTTTATAGCTTGTAAACATTCTTTTAGACTAAACATTTGAAAGTTATATTTACTCATTAAACATTCAACTCTATCACCTAGCATGCTTCTTAACATATTACAAAACATATTGGTCATAAAATAACGCTAAAGTAATTATATAAGTATGCTTTGAACATTAGATCGTAAATGTAAACTATACACATGATTGCAGGATGGCGCGCGGTGGGCCCCTGTCTGCTTAGGATCTACAAGCCTTGGTCTTGTCCCCCTAAGCGAAACAAGGGTTGATCTTTGCACTACCTATTTTTGTCCAACTCTAACACACCTATGCACTTATACTTTAACATACATACATGTTAGAGATTCTCATATAAGCATATGACCATTCTTGAGTTTATTTTTACAAGTTTTAACTTACAACTTATATGGTCTTAAGGTATAACAAGATCATGTAGTTACCACATTTTATAACTTGGCTATATGTCCACATAGAGAGATCACACAATCTATTAATACACATGCTTATAATGTCCATATATAACATTATTTAGCACTTTGAAACATGCTTCAACCTCATGTTTGGTTTAGTTATGATTATGCTCAATACATACGAATCATGTCTAGGGACATATTAGACATAACATAACATCTTAAGCCTTTTGAATCTAAATACTCATTTATATTGTAACAAATTTTGAAAACATGTTCAAGATTGCCTTTGAAATTACTTTATTGTGAATGATGCAATATGGCACATATAAGGCAACTTTAAAACTCTTATCATAAGTAACTAAGTCATGATAACCTCTTTTCAAGATCAGAATGTATATCGGGTAGCAGTCATACATATTTACTGTAACATTCCAGAATTTTTAATTGTTATATTAAATATTTATTGAATTATTTAAGTATTTAATGGATGTGTTTATTGTTGAATAAATAATTATTCAAATTTGATTCAATTTGGTTAACTATTTGTTAAATAAATAATTAAGAAAATTAATTATTTTATGCTAATTTAATTTAATTTAATTATTAAGTTAGAGAGTTTTGATTAGTTGAATTGTTATTCTTTTATTTGAATTTGTACTTAAAAAGGATGTGTTAGTTGATTAAATAAAGTTATAATTATATAGAAAACTATAATTTGTGGTATTAATTTATGTGATGAAGTAATTTAATAAATTATTATTAGAATTAATTTAATTTAATAAAAGTATGACAAATAATCTTTTATAAGTAGTTATTAAAATAACTTAAAGGAGTTTTAATTCAGTTTTGCCAAACAAGACCTAATGCCTATTAAGTCTTTAATCTAATCGTGTTTTACCAAACAAGGCATAAGGATTAATTGATTATATTTTAGTAAGTAACCAAACAATCCTTATGGCTTTTGAGTTTCAAATAAAAAAATAACTGATGTCAGTTAAGTTAGTATTATATTATATAATTAATATATATTATATCTTATATGCGTTATATTCTAAGACGTAAGAATAGAAGAGAGAGGTAAGATAGAAGAAAAGAAAAACTCAGAGGAAGAAGAAGAAGAGAAGAAAAAAAGTGAGAGAATCCTAGAGAATTGGGAGTGAAGAGGAGAAAAGCTTGACAATCAAAGAGATAGTATCATCATCTTCTTCAAGGTATCATCCTATTTTTTTTAGTTTTAAAAGTTTAGTTTTTCTCTTCCCTAATTCTCTATAGAATCCTTGTGTAAGGATAAATTGTTGTTGCTATATGGTTTAATATGATATACTAATGATGTTAAAACTATTTTCATAAGTTATAGTCAATGAATTGATGATATGTATGTAATTTGTTAAGAAAAATATTTTTACAAAGAGTTTTTGTGAATATATAATATTTGGTTTAAGATAGAAATTAAGGGTTAATTAGTTGTTTAGTTGATAAATTTATTATTGAATGTGGTAGAGTATGTATAAATATTGATAAAATGCTTTGAATTAACTTTTGGTTGGAAAACAAAATCACAGTGTTTATTTTCATTAAAAACATCAAAAAGTGAGTTTTTATCAAAAATAGTGAAATTGGATGTTTTAAATTTGTTGTTTATGTTGTTGTATGGGTAGAAATGTGTTAGGAGTTCTTAAATTATGTTTACATGAAGTCTTTGTATGAATTACATATGAATTAGACTGTTAGAAAGGAGCTTGTAGGCCAAAATTGGCTTTTGTTCATATTGTTGCCGTCAAGTTGTCGATTCAAGCTATGATTTCACGTCATGATGATGCGGGTAAGCGATATTAATCTCGTCTTAGTAAGACCTTAGCTCCACCTTGCAAATGACACAGTAATATTATTATCATGCATTCATAGTATTTTACCACTACACTGATATAAATCGTATGCTACCACATTGAAGTTAACGAAATAACTCTTTGATAGTGTACTTTTGTACTCGAAATTTGAAGGAATTGTTATGTGATAATAATAGGAGGAGTAGAAAATGTTGATTTCAGTATTTCTATACTATGAATGAGCCTGTTATTAATAATTAAATTGTTTTGTAACTTGATTATGTGATTAAAAATCCAATTTTTACATGATGAACGTACTTAGTTATGTTTGTAAGGTGGTAATGACTAATTATGTCATGATGACATATGTTTATAGGATATTGTGATTTGAATTGTTCGATTTAGCCCACGAGCAAGGCAAGTTCTCTAATCTATTTTCTTATTGAAGCAATTATTGTTTCCAATTCGATTACCTTATAAATGATGCAAGTTCTCTAATCTATTTTCTTATTGAAGCAATTATTGTTTCCAATTCAATTACCTTATAAATGATGCATGTTTTCTAATCCATTATCTTGTTGAATCAATTATTGTTTCCAATATAATAATGCAAGGTTTCTAAACTTTGATTTTTGATATTGAACATGTTATTCTTGTATTTAACTTGTTGTTTAGCATGCCCAGATATATTTGAATAGTTTTATGTTCATATTACCATGCATGCTTAGTATTCAATTCTAAATAACCTTGACTTAATGTTGTTCAAGCAAGGTGTGATATAGTTATTCAAGTTGTATGCTATTAGATTATTCCTAAAGCATGACTTTAATTTACCATGTTTATTCAATTACGATTATTCTATAGTATGACGTTATTGGTTTTATTCAACTAATCCTTAGTTGATGTTCGTTGAATTCTAAATTACCCTGAAATGTTTCCAAACCAAACTCACTTTGGTGCGGACTTGTACTCTAAATACTGAGATGAACAACCCTATTATTAGGGGTAGCTTACGCTTAGCGTTGAAATATTTATGCACAATACATTGTACGAAGGGTTGATCTCCCTAAGTACGAGGAGTCCCTATAGTCTTATGACTGTTAAAGTTTAAGATGAAAAATTACTTATAACTATGGACATAGTTCGTGGTCTTAGGACTCTCAGTTATTTATTTCAGAATGTTAAAAAATCATATTGTTTAATTCTATCGAGCCTCGTATTTGGAAATTGTTGTAAATATTTTTCATTCATTGTTGTTCCAATTGAGCTTTGTTTTCTCACTCTTGCTTATATAACTATTACAGTTAAGGATGAGAAGGTTGATGTACCTAGCACCAGTAAGGAAAAAGGAAAGATGAACAAGTTTTGAAGACTTGTAATATGATATTTGATTTTCAGATTTTAATTGAATGGTTGTAATGAAGTTTATTTAATTTCCGCATTTGAATGATTGTATTTAAAGGTTAGACAACCTGGGAGATTTTTATTATGTAACCCTTTAATGGGAAATGTTTTATTTATCCAGTTTTATTGTGATTGGGTAGTTAGATATGAATGTTTGATTAAGTGAACACCAAATCCTGTGGGAATGAAGTACCTGGATTTGGGGGTGTCACAAGTTGGTATCAAAGCCTTAGGTTATGAGCCTTAGGTGGGGAAAAGCCTTAGGAACTAACCTTCAAAAAGATAGTGATGATAAACTCCTATCGAGTTGTAAGGAAAAAGTAATAAAACACTTATGTGCTTATGTGTTTACAACTTATGTGCTCGTGAGCGTCGAGTAGTAATGATTAGTAATTAAAACTTAAACTTTGGTTGACAGGATGTCTAATATAGGAGGATCCAGTTAAGCTAGGGAGGAGGAGCCTCGAGATATTCAGGTAGTTTGGGAACAATTACTGCCATGAGAAACAGTTCTGTTGGTCACAGTAGTTGAGCAGGAGAGAGTACCTGATGAGGATAATGGGATAGAGATAGACGAGGAGGATTCCTTTGAGCTGCCACAGACGGATGAAGAGGACGAGGAGGAAAGGATTCCACTTAACTCGATAGCTGGCCGTATATACGATGAGGTGCATGACCACAACGTGGAACTTCAAGATACTATCGAGGAATTGCAAGAGATAGTAGCTGAACAACAGACCTTGATGGCACAGAAGGACGACGAGATCTAGGATCGATAAGAATGACTGAACAATGTTGAAGAAAAGCTGGTTCACACTGAAGAAGAGAACGAGCAAATGAGAGTAGAGATTGCAGAGTTGAAGAGCAAGTTGAGAGAAGAATCTGCAAAAAGGGCAAGAGCCGAAGACGCGTACGAGGAAGCTAATCAACAGGCCGAAATAGCAGAGGGAGACGAACAAGTAAAGAGAATGAAGATGCATGAAATGGATAACGTGTTCAACATCGCGATCAATCAAGCTTAGGTTTGGGTCATAGGTTACCCATTTCAGTTCGAGACGCTGCCCTTGTACATACTAGATCGTCAAACAATGTTCCAAATTATGGAAGAAGAGCGTCGTAAGGCTTTGCAGTATCTTAATAGGACATCGTAGGAAGTGTACTTGATTTATGATTTATGTTATGATAAATAATATGTAAATCCAAAGTGTTATGCAACCTATGGGATATGATGATGATGTCCTGAAACATTAGTAGTTCAGGAAAATAATGTAAATAGCAGTGATGCTATTGTTATGATGTTTTCAAAGAATTAAGTATGAATAAAAGTTATTATCTTCTTTTATCCAAAGTGTTATGTGTTATGTGGTGATTACTTTTATGGGGGCAAGTTAAGTAGAAATTACTTGAAAAGAGTTGAGTAATAATCTAATGGGTGTATTTTTAACAGAAAATGCCTCCAAGACGTCAATCACCCCGACAGAGAACCACTGAAGGAACCAACAACGATAATACTGAAGCTAACCCTGTCCAGCAGCTGGTGATGTTATTGACATGTGCATTACAAAATCAACCACATAATCAACCACAAAATCAAGCTACAACGTTTAAGGACTTCAAGGCGGTTGGACCACCAGAATTTCGTGGGTCCATGAACTCGATTGAGGCACAGACCTGGGTCATGGAGATAGAGAAAGTGTTCGATGTTACGGGAGTAGGGGAAGATCAGAAGACTGCTTTTGCAACATTTATGTTGAAAGGAAAAGCTAGTTATTGGTGGCAGACCAATAAAACTCGAGGAGGACCAGGTGTTATGGCTTGGGATAGGTTCAAGGAGATGTTCTTCAAGACCTATTTTCCAGAAAGTTCGAAGAGTCAGCTAGAAGTGCGCTTTTAGAATGAAAGCGAGGAACGATGACGCGGTGTCGGAGTATGCCGCAAAATTTAACGAGTTAAGCGAGGTTTATGCGCCATACCAAGTCAAAGCCAGATGATGAACGCAAGGTGAAGAGGTTTGAGCAGGATTGAAGCCCTGTTTGTTTAGTAGGGTTTCCTTATTCCAGTTGAAGACGTTTGCAGCCGTAATGGAAAAGGCAATTCTCGCTGAAGGTGGAGGCAAGGCGGTAACAAAGTTCAATCAAGAACAGAAAAAGAAGAAGAATGAAGTGGAGGTGAAGAATGGAGGTGATCGTAATGGAAATGGTAACAATAACCTGAAAAGAAAGTGGAATGGAAATATGGGTGCTGGAAATCAGCAAGGTAACCAGCAGAATAAGAAGTTTGAAGCATGTGCTACATGCGGGAAGTTTCACAAGGGTGTATGCTTGATGGGGAAACGTGTATGCTTTAACTGTGGCCAGGAGGGTCACTTTTCCCCAAACTGCAATCAACCCAAGAAGAATGTTTGCTACACTTGTGGGTCCAAGGATCACTTTGCTCGTGAGTGCCCCATGAAGAAAGCTGGCAAAATAACGGGAAGCAAGGGAGAAAGCAGTGGAGGTACTTAGGCCATTACCGGACCAACGGCATCAACCAAACCCACAGCCAGAACCTTTAACATGACTGTGCAAGATGTTGTGCAATCAAAGGATGTGGTGTCAGGTATTATCCCAATCAATTATATTGATGCTTATGTATTATTTGATTCGGGTGATACTTGCTCATTTATATCTGATGAATTTGCTATGAGATTAGGATTGCATAGTGAAGAATTGAATTTTCCTTTAAGCATAGAAATTGCGAATAAGGAAGTAATTCCTGTTAGGTTCGTTTACAAGAACTGTAGGGTGAATATTAAAGGAAATATTTTGAAGGTAGATTTAATTCCGATTAGGCTTGGAGAGTTTGATGTTATTTTGGGAATGGATTGGTTGTTCAATTGTGGAGCGATAATTGACTGCCAAAAGAAATGTAAAACCTTATGACTCAAATCAAAGGTAGTTTTTCAATGGTAACAAATCGCTTTAGACAAATGAAATGTCTCAGCGATTATCGCGAGCTAAAAAGTTGTTGAGTCAAGGCTGTGTTGGTTATTTAGCTTACATAGTCGATACTCAGAAGAAGGGTGTGAAACTGTAAGAAATACCAGTAGTTAGGGAATTTGTGGACGTTTTTCCAGAGGATTTGCCAGGACTTTCGCCTGATAGAGAAATTGAGTTCGTGATCGACTTAGCGCCAAGAACCACTCCGATATCAAAAGCCCCGTACAGAATGGCTCCGGTAGAGATGAAGGAACTGATGGTACAACTGCAGGAGCTGTTGGACAAAAAATACATTCAGCCGAGTGTGTCACCGTGGGGAGCACCAGTGTTATTCATAAAGAAGAAGGATGGGTCAATGCATCTTTGCATTGATTATAGGGAGTTAAATAAAGTCACTATTAAGAATAAATATCCATTGCCGAGAATAGATGACTTGTTTGATTAATTAAAGGGTGCCAGATATTTCTCTAAAATAGATTTGAGAAGTGGGTATCACCAACTGAAAGTAAGGAAGGAGGATGTACCGAAGAAGGCATTCCGAACTCGGTATGGACATTACGATTTTTTGGTGATGTCTTTTGGGTTGACAAATGCCCCTGCAGCGTTCATGGATTTGATGAACAGGGTGTTTAAACAATTTTTAGACAAGTTTGTGGTGGTGTTTATCGATGATATTCTGGTGTATTCTAGAACTAAAGAAGAACATGTGGAACACTTTTGTCTAATGCTGGAGACGCAAAGAAAGGAAAAGTTGTACGCAAAATTCTCTAAATGTGAATTTTGGTTAGAACGTGTACAATTTCTTGGGCACGTAATCGACAAGGATGGAATTTCAGTGGATCCATCAAAGGTCGAAGCTGTGATAAATTGGGAACAACCAAGAACTCCATCAGAAGTAAGAAGTTTCTTGGGATTGGCAGGGTATTACAGACGATTTATTCAGGATTTCTCCAAGATAGCCACTCCGTTTAACAAATTTGACGAGGAAATCTGTAAAATTTGTTTGGACGGAGAAGTATGAAGGAAGTTTCTAGGAATTAAAAAAGAAGCTAATTATGGCACCTGTGTTGTCATTACTAGATATCTGAGAATTTTGTGGTGTCTGATGATGCTTCACACAAGGGATTAGGATGTGTCCTTATGCAGAATGGAAAAGTCATCGTGTATGCATCAAGGCAATTGAAGGACTACAAAAAAGGGTATCCAACTCATGATTTAGAGTTGGTGGCAGTTGTGTTGGCATTAAAGATATGGAGACACTATCTCTACGGAGAGAAATGTGAGATCTACACAAACCATAAAAGTCTAAAGTACATTTTCACTCAAAAAGACTTGAACATGCGTCAAAGGAGATGGATGGAATTGATAAAGGATTACAATTGTGAGATCTTTTATCATCTAGGCAAAACAAACGTGGTTGCAGATGCCTTGAGTAGGAAAGGCAAAGAGAAGTTGATGTTGTTAACTGATAAGGAGGAGCTTATTACAGCAATATCAAGGTTAGAGTTGGAAATCAAATTTCCAAAAGAATCCGATGAAAAATTATACCAGATGGAAGCCAGTCCAACTTTGGTGGACAAAGTGAAGAACGTTCAACTGCAGGATGAGGAATGCAGAAAAATAAGAGAAAGTGTGGTCAAGGGAAAAGAAGTGAAATAAAAGGTTGATACTAATGGAATGCTGAGATTCGAGGGGCGAATTTGGGTTCCAGCAGTACCAGATATTAAAGAGGACATCTTGACAGAAGCTCATAGCTTGAGATATTTGATTCATCCAGGAAGTACGAAAATGTATCAAGATTTGAGGCAACATTTTTGGTGGCCAAACATGAAAAGAGACGTTCCAGAATGCATTGCAAAGTGCATAACATGTCAGAGAGTCAAGGCTGAGCATCAAAGACCAAGCGGGTTACTTCAACCGTTTGAGATACCAGAATGGAAATGGGAACATATCACAATGGATTTTGTGATAGGTCTCCCAATGACGCAGAAAGGATACGATGCGATTTGGGTGATAGTGGACAGATTGACAAAATCTACACACTTTTTGCCAATAAAGATTAGATTCAATCTTGATCAGCTGGCAACATTATATGTTAAAGAGATCGTTGCAAGACATGGAGTTCCAGTGTCAATTGTGTCAGACAGAGATTCGAGATTCACATCAAACTTCTAGAAGAGACTACAAGAATGTATGGGAACATAGTTGCGAATGAGTATGGCATATCATCCGCATATAGATGGCCAAAGCGAACGAACGATTCAGACATTAGAAGATATGCTTAGAGCATGCATCATGGATTTTAAAGGAAGCTGGGATGAACAATTACTGTTGGTGGAATTTGCCTACAATAATAGTTACCACACAAGCATCGACATGCCGCCTTATGAAGAATTATACGGTAGGAGGTGCAGAACTCCACCGTCTTTGGGATGAAGTCGATTGAGCGTCAACTGTTAGGACCGAATCGGTACAACAAACTGCTGAGGTTGTCAAACTCATCAGAACAAGATTGATAGCTACTCAAGACAGACAAAAGAAATATGCTGATCAACACAGATAAGATCGTGCATTTGACGTAGGAAATTACATTTTCCTAAAAGTTTCACCTTGGAAGGGAATAATTCAATTTGGTAAAAAGGGGAAACTAATCCCGAGGTTTATTGGACCCTTCAAAGTGCTGCGAAAAGTTGGAGAGGTGGCTTACGAGGTATCTCTACCTCTAGAATTGCAAAACATTCATAATGTTTTTCACATTTCGGTGTTACGACCATATAAGTCCGATTAAAAGCATGTAATCGAGTACGAACCATTGCAATTTGAGAAAGACTTATCCTATGAAGAGGTTCCTATCCAGATAGTCGACATGAAAGAACAAGTGCTCAGAAATAAAGTGATACCTTCTGTGAAGGTAATATGGAGGAACTAGAATGTCGAAGAGGCTACGTGGGAATTTGAAGCTGAAATGATGAAGAATTACCCTGAGTTATTTGTTTAATCTATGTCTTCGATTCTAAGGACAGAATCTTTGTAAGTAGGGGAGAATGTGACGAATGAATTGTTTAAATTGTGATTCTAAGGACAAAATCCTTGTAAGGAGGGAATGATGTAACATTCAAGAATTTTTAATTGTTATATTAAATAATTATTGAATTATTTAAGTATTTAATGGATGTGTTTATTGTTTAATAAATAATTGTCAAATTTGATTCAATTTGGTTAACTGTTTGTTAAATAAATAATTAAGGAAATTAATTATTTTATGCTAATTTAATTTAATTATTAAGTTGGAGAGTTTTGATTAATTGAATTGTTATTCTTTTTATTTGAATTTGTACTTAAAAGGATGTGTTAGTTGATTAAATAAAGTAATAATTATATAGAAAATTATAATTTTGTGGTATTGATTTATGTGATGAAGTAATTTAATAAATTGTTATTAGAATTAATTTAATTTAATAAAAGTATGACAAATAATCTTTTATAAGTAGTTATTAAAAAAATATAAAGGAGTTTTAATTCAGTTTTTCCAAACAAGGCCTAATGCCTATTAAGTCTTTAATCTAATTGTGTTTTACCAAACAAGGCATAAGGATTAATTGATTATATTTTAGTAAGTAACCAAACAAGCCTTATGGCTTTTGAGTTTCAAATAAAAAAATAACTGATGTCAGTTAAGTTAGTATTATATTATATAATTAATATATATTATATCTTATATACGTTATATTCTAAGACGCAAGAATAGAAGAGAGAGGTAAGATAGAAGAAAAGAAAAACTCAGAGGAAAAAGAAGAAGAGAAGAAGAAAAGTGAGAGAATCCTAGAGAATTGGGAGTGAAGAGGAGAAAAACTTGACAATCAAAGAGATAGTATCATCATCTTCTTCAAGGTATCATCCTATTTTTTTTAGTTTTAAAAGTTTAGTTTTTCTCTTCCCTAATTCTCTGTAAAATCCTTGTGTAAGGATAAATTGTTGTTGTTATATGGTTTAATATGATATACTAATGATGTTAAAACTATTTTCATAAGTTATAGTCAATGAATTGATGATATTATGTAATTTGTTAAGAAAAATATTTTTACAAAGAGTTTTTGTGAATATATAATATTTGGTTTAAGATAGAAATTAAGGGTTAATTAGTTGTTTAGTTGATAAATTGATTATTGAATGTTGTAGAGTATATATAAACATTGATAAAGTGCTTTGAATTAACTATTTTGGTTGGAAAACAAAATCACAGTGTTTATTTTCAATAAAAACATCAAAAAGTCAGTTTTTATCAAAAATAGTGAGATTAAATGTTTTAAATTTGTTGTTTATGTTGTTGTATAGGTAGAAACATGTTAGGAGTTCTTGAATTATGTTTACATGAAGTCTTTGTATGAATTATATGTGAATTAGGCATTAGAAAAGGAGCTTGTAGGCCAAAATTGGCTTTTGTTCATCTTTATTCTTAGAAAGTCATTAGTCGAAGATCTAGCTTTGATTTAAACTCATGTGTGCTTAGCGATATTAATCTCATGTTATGAGCCTTGGGTTCCACGCCGCAGCGCAACCTGGTAGTATTATTATCGCGTCCTATGTTGCACTTTCACATATAAACCGTAAGGGCGCCATAGCATGAAGTTAGTAGAATATTTGATGTGTACTTTTTGTACTCGAAATTTGAAGGAATTGTTATGTGATAATAGTAGGATCAGAAATGTTGATTTGATAGATTTCTATACTATGAATGAGCTCATTATTAATAATTAAATTGTTTTGTAACTTGATTATGTGATTAAAAATCCAATTTTTACATGATGAACGTACTTAGTTATGTTTATAAGGTGGTAATGACTAATTATGTCATGATGACATATGTTTATAGGATATTGTGATTTGAATTGTTCGGTTTAGCCCACGAGCAAGGCAAGTTCTCTAATCTATTTTCTTATTGAAGCAATTATTGTTTCCAATTCAATTACCTTATAAATGATGCAAGTTCTCTAATCTATTTTCTTATTGAAGCAATTATTGTTTCCAATTTGATTACCTTATAAATGATGCAAGTTTTCTAATACATTATCTTGTTGAATCAATTATTATTTCCAATATAATAATGCAAGGTTTCTAAACTTTGATTTTTGATATTGAACAAGTTATTCTTGTATTTAACTTGTTGTTTAGCATGCCCAGATATATTTGAATAGTTTTATCGTTCATATTACCATGCATGCTTAGTATTCAATTCTAAATAACCTTGACTTAATGTTGTTCAAGCAAGGTGTGATATAGTTATTCAAGTTGTATGCTATTAGATTATTCCTAAAGCATGACTTTAATTTACCATGTTTATTGAATTACGATTATTCTATAGTATGACGTTATTGGTTTTATTCAACTAATCCTTAGTTGATGTTCGTTGAATTCCAAATTACCCTGAAATGTTTCCAAACCAAACTCACTTTGGTGCGGACTTGTACTCTAAATACTGAGATGAACAACCCTATTATTAGGGGTAGCTTACGCTTAGTGTTGAAATATTTGTGCACAATACATTGTACGAAGGGTTGATCCCCCTAAGTACGAGGAGTCCCTATAGTCTTATGACTGTTAAAGTTTAAGTTAAAAAATTACTTATAACTATGGACATAGTTCGTGGTCTTAGGACTCTCAGTTATTTATTTCAGAATGTTGTAAAATCATATTGTTTAATTCTATCGAGCCTCGTATTTGGCAATTGTTGTAAAGATTTTTCATTCATTGTTGTTCCAAGTGAGCTTTGTTTGCTCACTCTGACTTATATAACTATTACAGTTAAGGATGAGAAGGTTGATGTACCAAGCACCAGTAAGGGAAAAGGAAAGATGAACAAGTTTTGAAGACTTGTAATATGATATTTGATTTTTAGATTTTAATTGAATGGTTGTAATGAAGTTTATTTAATTTCTTCATTTGAATGATTGTATTTAAAGGTTAGACAACCTGGGAGATTTTTATTATGTAACCCTTTAATGGGAAAGGTTTTATTTATCCAGTTTTATTATAATTGAGTAGTTAGATATGAATGTTTGATTAAGTGAACACCAAATGCTATGGGAATGAAGTACCTGGGTTTGGGGGTGTCACATTTACTTTAACATATCAAGCTTTTCCTTTAAAATATTTTCTAACACAAAGCTAATAAGTTTGATCATGACAAGGACATTATAACACCATATCATGCTTATTCATATCTGAACTCAATCATGTATATAGACCACAAAGTTCAGAAATTGTAAAAAATAAGTTTTCACAAGGTTTGTTTTCAAAACCTTAAGTTTTGCTATAATTTTCCTACTAAAATCCTATTAGACACTTCATAATTCACAAAGAAGCTTTATATCTCATGTTATACTTATTTTCAAGTCGGTTTAAGTCACTTTAGTAGATTAGATTTGATCGAGTTGAATAATAGAATCTATCCTCCCAATGGGTATGGCGCATTGCAATTGTTACCGCATTATCAGGTAATAGGCGCAGTAATGCTGCTAGGCCTTGAATGTACGAAGCAGTGACTTGCTCTATTTTGTTGACCCTTACCCAACTCTAATTCTTTTCAAATTAAACATGTTCCAATCCATCATTTAAGAGTTCATATATGTAAGCCTACTTCCTAAATATATTAAGGCATGCTAATTCACATTGATTAACAGAGAATTCCAAGAAATTTTGAGAACTTGGCAAAAACTCAATTAAGTACAAAAGTTGAGATTTTATACCTCTTGGAGATTAATAAACTTAGTTTCCTCCTTCTGAATTTGCTAGCCTCTTCTTTGAATCACAACTCACTCACTCTCAAGTTATCAGTGTTATAATAGCCAAGAACAAACAACGTAATACTGAAAATGGACTGATATTTATAAAGAAAACTTGGACTGGAGAATTACATTGCACTGAGGTTGAATTCATGGTGTATTAGAAGGAAACATTTGTTAATAAGGAGTGATTTAACAACCTAATACCATCCATTCCATAGCCATTGGTTGACCAATCATCACCTATGTCTAGCACCTGATATAAACTTAGAAGTTACGTAAATTAGCCTTAGGTTATTGTTTATGTACATTGCTCAACTGATGAATTTTATATTACAGCAACATGCTTCAATTTTTGCTCAGTTAGTTACTTTAACTCCCAAATGTAATTTTAATGTACAATTATTACCATAATAGGAAATTTTAGGGATTATTTATGTACTCACATCATATAACCCATGTACATTAAGTACACGTAATAAAATAATGTAGTTAGGTATTATTGTTTGGATATCTCCATAATTATTTTTACTACTCACATAGCCACATTATAACATTATTTAATATTAACTGTCCCGTTTACACACGTAATTGCTTTCCCAATTTTTGGAATAAACAGATATTTACGTATTTCTGTATTAAAAACACTTATGATTTTATTGCACTACTTGATATTTTATATGATTATAATGTATTCTTATCATATGATTTTATTCATGTCACACTTTACATTAATGTTCCATTTCATTTCCATAGTAGAAAACTAACTTTTCCCAGATTGGCCAATGGTGCAATTGCTTAGTTTCTATTCTTTGGAGGGCACAATTTACTGTATCCCCTAGCGATTAAACCTGGTTTAGATCTAAGCCAGTTCTAACTTCTTTCACTATACTAGTTTTACTTAACACGAATTAACTTATATATTGGTAATATTACTAGTTAAAAGCTTATTCATTCCATATATGGAATCACATAATTATACACAATTAATCTTCCTCTTAATAACTATTTCTCTTTTAATTCACTTAGTAAATATCCTCATTCCACACTATGCCATGCAATGCATTTCAATATTCTCATTGTCAATTCCACACTTCTCAATTTATATAAATTCACTTTGCACTAATCGAAATATTCATTGTACGACACATCAATATTTATATCAAATAAATACTCATTTTCTTATAATATTGAAATAATCATTTATTCTTGAAATTCTCGATTCTTACATCCTCCCCCCCCTATAAAAATTCTATCCTCGGAATTGTACAAGGTTAAACAAATAGATGGGGATAATCCCTTCGCATCTTATCTTCTAATTCCCACGTGGCCTCCTCGGTGTCGTGGTTTCGCCAAAGTACTTTTACTGAAGAGATAATTTTATTCCTTAATGTTTGCTCTTTCCTATCTAATATTTGGACAGGAATTTCTTCATATGCTAGATTCTTTTCCACTTGGATGGGCTCGTAAGAAATCACGTGTTTGTAGTTAGGCTTGTACGAACACAACACTGAGATGTGAAAAACGTCATGGATGTGTTCCAACTCAGGTGGTAATGCAACTTTGTATGCCACTTCGCCCACTGGCTTCAGTATCTCGAATGGTCCTATGACCCTCAGACTCAATTTTCCCTTCTTGCCGAATCATATTTTTCCTTTCCAGGGAGATACTTTCAAGAAAACATGACTTCCGACTTCAAAGTCACGGTCCTAACGATGCAAGTCTGCATACTTCTTCTGGCGATCTTGTGTAGCTACTAATCGAGCTCTTATCAATGTCACCACATCTGCGGTTTGTTGAACTAATTCTGGCCCTAGCATTTTTTGCTCTCCAACTTCATCCCTACACAACGGTGTTCTACACTTTCTCCCATAAAGAGCTTCATATGGTGGTAAGCATATACTCGCATGGTAACTATTGTTATACGCAAATTCCACTAAGGGTAAGTGGTCATCCCAACTTCCTTTAAAGTCCATCACGTAAGTTATAAGCATATCTTCTAATGTTTGTATCGTTTTCTCACTCTGCCCATCTGTTTGCGGATGATAAGCGGTACTTAACCTTAATTGTGTTCCCATCCTTTCTTACAAGCTTTTGCAAAATTTTGACATCTAACACGGATCTCGGTCAGAAATAATCGATATTGGTACTCTATGTTGTGAAATAATTTCCTTTACATACAGATCTGCTAACTGGTTCAAACTATATCGGATCTTAATTGGTAGAAAATGAGTCGTCTTCGTCAGTCGATCCACGATAACCCATATGGCGTCAAAACCTTTCTGTGTGACTAGAAGTCCTACCACGAAATCCATCGTAATATGCTCCTATTTTCACTCCAGTATTTCCAACGGTTGAAGTAGACCACTCGGCCTCTGGTGCCCTACTTTGACCCGTTGACATGTAAGACATATACTAATACACTCCGCGATTTCTCGTTTTAGATTTGGCCACCAAAAATGTTTCCTCAAATCTCGGTACATCTTCGTGCCTCTTGGATGAATGGAATACGTCGTGTTGTGTGCCTCATGAAAAATTTCTTCCCTCAACTCGGTTACCGTTGGTACCCACACTCTCCCTTCAAATCTTAAAATACCGTCTCTATCTATCTTGAATGTTTCTTCCTCATTCTCCAAGATCCTCTTCCTGATTTTCTCACATTCTTTATCCTTCTCTTGGGATTCCTTTACTCTGTCCAACAAGGTCGGACGAGCTTCTACTACAAACAATATCTCATCAGGCTTTTTCGGTCCCTTCACTTCTATTTATAATTTCTCCATATCCCTTATTAACTCCTCTTGAGTTGTCAATTGAAATAACTTCTCCCTTCCTTACCTACTCAACGTGTCAGCCACAACGTTCGCCTTTCCCGGGTGATAAAGAATATCATAGTCATAATCCTTAATCAATTCTAACCACCTCCTTTGACGCATGTTCAACTCCTTCTGTGTGAAGATATATTTCAGACTCTTATCTTCTGTATATATCTCACATTTTTCACTTTACAAATAGTGTCTCCAAATCTTTAACGCAAAAACTACTATCGCTAACTCTAAGTCATGAGTAGGGTATCGTTTTTCATAATCCTTCAACTATCGTGATGCATATGCAATGACCTTGCCATGTTGCATTAGCACACAATCCAGTCCTATGTGTGACGCAACACTATACACCACAAATCCTCCCGTATCATCTAGTAATGATAATACAGACACCTCGCTCAATCTCTTTTTCAACTCTTGGAAACTCTCCTCACACTTGTCTGTCCACATAAATGTCACCGTCTTCCTTATTAAGTTGGTCAACGGGGTTGCTATCTTAGAAAAATCCTGGATAAATCTTCGATAGTACCCAGCTAACCCTAAGAAACTTCTTACTTCAGTTGGCATCTTCAGTTGTTCCTAATTACTCACTACTTCTACTTTCGTGGGGTCTACTGATATTCCATCCTTATCCACCACGTGTCCTAAAAATTGAACCTTCTCCATCCAAAATTCACGCTTAGAAAAATTCACATATAACTTTTCTTTTCTTAGTGCTTCCAAAACCATCTTCAGATGTTCGGCATGTTCTTCCTTCGTCTTTAAGTACATCAATATATCGTCGATGAAAACTACTATGAATTTATCTAAGAATGGTTTGAAGACTTGGTTCATCAAATCCATAAATGCTGTCGGAGCATTCGTCAACCTGAATGACATTACCAAAAATTCAAAATGTCCATAATGAGTTCGAAATGTCGTCTTTTATATATCCTCTTCCCTCACCTTCAATTTTAGATAACCCATTCGCAAATCTATCTTCGAGAAACACTTGACTCCCTTCACTTGGTCAAAAAGGTCGTCTATCCTTGGTAACAGATATTTATTCTTAATTGTCACCCTGTTCAATTCTCAATAATTGATACAGAGCCTCATCGATCCATCCTTCTTCTTTACAAACAACACGGGTGCTCCCCAAGTAGACACACTCGGTCGTATATAACCCTTATCTAGCAATTCTTGTAATTGTATCATCAATTCCTTCATTTCTACTGGCTCCATACGGTATGGGGCTTTCAAAATTTATGTAGTTCCCGGTGCTAAATCTATTATGAACTTGATTTCTCTGTTTGGCGAAAGACCACGCAGATCGTCCAAAAATATATCTTGAAATTCTCTTAGGGTATATCCTTAATTTCTACTCCCTTTTTCTGAGTGTCAACAATGTAAGCTAAGTAACCTACACATCCTTTTCTTATCAATCTCTTGGCATGCATCATCGTAAGACAACATGATTGCTTAAGCGATGAGCTACCATAAAACACTACCTTAGACTTATTTGGAGTCTGAAGGTTTACACTTTTATTCAGGCAGTTAATTATCGTGGCATGGTTATATAACCAATCCATTGCCAATATTATGTTAAATTCTCCCAATCTTATCGGGATCAGGTCTACGCTTAGTTAATGATTTTTAATATTTACGGTATAATTTTGGTAAATATACTCTACAGGGATTACTTCCTTATTCACAACTTCTATGTTCAAGGGATTTCTTAATTGTTCTCGGGGTAAATTAAGTCGACTAGCAAATTCCACAGATACAAAAAAATAGGTGGCCCTCGAATCATATAATACATAGACATTTATATCATTGATTGGGATGATACCTGACATAACGTCCTTCGCAGCTACCGCATCCTGGACGGTCATATTAAACATTCTGGCAGTTGGACGGTTGGATAGCGTCGGTCCACCAATCATCAGTTTGCCACTCCTTCCTTATTGGCTGCTTCCTGCACTACTTCCTTTCTTCAGACAGTCTTTGATCAGATGGTCCGCCAAACCACAAGCAAAACATCATTTGATCTTCTTTGTCTTCGGGTAATTTGGAGCATAATTTCCCTCTTAGCCACAGTTGTAACATATACTACGCCATTTCCAACATACGCTCTGGTGATACCTTCCACACTTTGGGAATCCTTCCACCTTCTTCTTAAAACTCTCCTCGAAATTTCCCCACTTGATTGTTGGGATTCTTGATGTTGTTGTTGTTCTCCCACTTCCTTTTTCCTAAGGTACTACCTCCGCTTCTACTTCCTCCTCAGTTCTCTCCATCGATGCTCTTTCCCTTCTTCTCCTTGTTATACAGACTTAAAGCTTCACTTCCTCCCTCTACAATAATAGCCTTCTCCAACAATGTTGTAAAAGAATCAATCTGAAGAACCAATACCTTGTTAAACAACCAAGGCTTCAGCCCTTCCTCAAAATGCCTAGCTTTCCTCTCTTCATCTACCACCTAGTGTTCAGCAAACTGAGCTAGTTCATTGAACTTAGCCGCGTATTGTTCCACCGGCATATCTCCTTGCTAAAGTTCTAAGAACTTTACCTCCATCTTAATTTTCATGCCCTTCGGGAAATAATTCTTGAAGAACAGAGTCTTAAACCACTCCCAAGTGATTATCCCTTCTCCCGCTCTCTGCTTATTTTCTTCCCATGAATAGTTCGCTTCGCCTTTCATCATGTAGGTTGCAAATGTCGTCTTTTAATCTTCACCCACACGAGCGATGGTGAAAGCCTTCTCTATCTCTTTGATCCATGTCTGAGCCATGATCGGGTCGGTCGTGCCTACGAATTCTGGAGGTCCTACACTCCTAAAATCCTTAAAGTTTGTGACTAGAACTACATGGGGAACGGGCGGTACTGGTTCATTTCTTCCCCTAAGAGCTTCTCCTAACAAATCTACAAGCCTCTGTATCGGATCTACTGGCCCTCTCTCATCATTAACTAACTCTTCTGGTGCAATTATTCTATGTCTGGGCGACATATTTCTGCATCATAAAATTTTCATTATTTATTTATATTACTTAAACATTTCTTAAAAGAACTAAAATTTTATAACACATTTTTGGAAATAAGATCATTTATATTCATATGCAAAATGGTTACAATTACATGTTCTTCTCTAGCATACTGCTTTAAATGGTAACATCATATCCCCTTTTAATACAAAAGACAGGGATAAAACCAACATACTACCCCTCTAACATCTTTCTAAAGTTTGGGGGTTTACAACTATCTTACATCTTATACAAAGACTGAGATTTAACAACAAAAATTTAAACAACACATATATAAAATATTACAACTACTGAGCTTTTCTTCCTAGACTCAATCTAACATCCCACGCTCCACAGCTCTCTGGTATTCCTTCTGAGTGATGTGCACCACCATATCTTGGCTTATGGTATACCGGGTCTATCCTTGCTCAGCTGAGTAGTGATTTACCCCATCAATTAACCTCTCCATGGTTGTGCATAGAGCATAGCCCATCTTATTCATCTTCCTTCTCTTGCACCGCACTTCATCCTCTGTATCATTCTCCCTATCATTGGTTTCCTCCCACTTCTCCTCGAAGTGGATCCTATCCATCACCTCCATCTCTAACTGAGTACGGAGAGCCTCCTTCTTCGTCCTCTCACTCAAAACTATATGCTCCATTTCCTCCAGCTTCCCTACCAATTCTACGTTCCTAGCCACCGATTGGTGAAACAAAGTCCTCATCTGGATCCCTGCCTCCTTACGGTGAGCAATCTCCACCTCCATCTCATGCATCGCTAATTTCCTTCGATGGTCCTCGTCCCTCAATTTTTAGAACTTAGACTCCCTCTCCCTAGCCTCAGCCTCTAACTCCTCCACTCTACTTTCTAACTCCAAAATATGCTCCTCATACTCCCCCAACATTCGATCCTCAAAAGTAGCCTTGTCGGAGTCCTCCATAGGCTCAAGCTCCTCCTCCATGGGCTCCTCCTCCGAATCAGACTCATCGGGTAATGGCTCCATCTCCTCCTCCTCGTCATTACCATCAATAGGGGCCAGTACTGATATAGGCTCCGCTATCAATGGTGCCTCAAATACCATGTGGATGTCACGCGGCTCCTCCTCTATCACTCAGATAGGTCCTCCCATATCAGTCATCCTACAATCACCAACATAAGACAACAAAAACAACAACTCCATCAGAATGTTAAATAAACATAAGTTCATTGTATAAAATGAAATTATATTTCATAACACACTAAGTCACTCTCTAAGAAAACTCTATATGAGTTTCATCCCTCTCTATCTTCTAAGTTCTCCAAAGTTATAATCTAAGGACTCTCGCTCCTAAGGTTTATAACTATAACTCTGATACCAACCTGTGATACCCCTAAATTTAGACCACACTTGTCTCAAATTTGGTTTCCACGTACTAACTCTAATAATAAATTAAAATATTATACAGCAGAATAATAGAATAATTTACATTAGTATAACTTAATTATTCTCGTCCCAAGGGTTCGAAACATAACACCCTAAGTCTCTCCCTAGGAAACTCTACATGAGTCTCCTCTATCTTCCAAGTTCTCCTAAGTTATAATCTAAGGAGTCTCGCTCCTAAGGTTTATAACTACAGCTCTGATACCAACCTGTGACACCCCCAAATTCAGACCACTCTTGTCTCAAATTTGGTTGCCACGTACTAACTCTAATAATAAATCAACATCTTATACAGAGGAATAATATAACAAATTACATTGATATAACATAATTATTCTTGTCCCAAGGGTTCGTAACTTAAACATCTCTTACATAGCTCAAACATAATCAAACACTGATTGGACATAACTGATACATAATACAATACCATTTAACTTAAACATAGCTTAATAAGTTCTTCTACAACCAAATCATAGTACATTCTTAGCAGTCTAGAAATAACTACACCAAAACCTTTTCTTTTGCCTTGTCCTTGCCAGAGGGTTTACCACGTTCTGCCTTCACTAAAAGTTTTAGGGAAAGCAAGGATGAGCAACAATTTTACCCAGCAAGTAATATAGAAAAGAGGGTAATCGGCATGTTTAAATTTCTCAAGGGTGTTCGATAGTTCAATATAACAAGAAGTATCAATGATTAATAACAATGATCACTATGGACAATAATATTCAATGATTAAATCAATTCAAGTTTTCAAAGTAATAGATACTTAGCAGTCACTAAAGACTATGAACTTCTCCTAGAATTAACAATAATAAACTGATAATTATACAAAACGAGTATAACAGGTGATCAGCCTAAAGTACCCTATGTCATGCATAACATTTAGTCTTTCCCATTTGCGCACGTCGGTTCCCCGACAATATATAATTCTGTTACTAAGAGGGTTGTTATTCTCAGTTATATGAGTCTACACCAAGTTAATTTGGTTTGGATAACATTTGATCAATTATCAATAGTCTAGCCAAATCAATATCGTAGATAGCTCTTTCACAATATATATATATATATATATATATATATATATATATATATATATATATATATATATATATATGAACAGCTTATCGTTGAATCAAAGTTTGAAATTTCATTACGAAATATTGTTTCTTCAAAGTTCTACTTGTACGATCAATAATTGTACAAGTTCAATAATGCTCAATAAAGAGTAAGGTTCGAGTACTTGCATTCAATATACGAATCAAATGAAATTTGAGAACTTGCACAAAATCCAAAGTTGTGTAAGTTAGGAAACTTGCCTCAAGTGTAGTTTACCAAAGTAAAGTTTAATACCCTCTTTCGGATCCTAACATAATATATTTACACGTATAGGATTTTCATTAGTTACATAAACTCATATATGTAAGTTTAGATGTATACTTAAACATCCAACTCAGTTGTAACTGCATACTTACTACATCACATATCCTACATCTTTATAGCACAAATTAGATTGTATAACACCACAAAGTCAAACAACGTATCATTGCTTTATAGCTTGTAAACATTCTTTTGCACTCAACATTTGAAAGTTATAATTACTTATTAAACATTCAACTCTATCACCTAGCATGCTTCTTAACATATTAAAAAACATATTAGTCATACAATACAAGTTAAAGTAATTATATAAGTATGCTTTGAACATTAGATCAGAAATAGAAACTATACATGATCATGATGATGGGCGCAGCCACGCGCTGTACATGCTTAGGGACTATTAACTACTACACTTATCCCCAGCGCCGCACTGTGGTTGAGCTTTGCACTACCTATTTCTGTCCAACTCTAATATACCTATGCACTTATAATTTAACATACATATATGTTGGAGATTCTCACATAAGCATATGACCATTCTTAAGTTTTATTTTTACAAGTTTTAACTTACAACTTACATGGTATTAAAGTATAACAAGATCATGTAGTTACCATGTTTTATAACTTGGCTATATGTCCACATAGACAGATCACACAATCTGTTAATACCCATGCTTATAGTGTTCATATCTAACATTGTTTAGAACTTTGAAATAAGCTTCAACCTCATGTTTGGTTTAGTTATCATTATGATCAATACATACGAATTATGTCTAGGGACATATTAGACATAACATGACATCTCAAGCCTTTTGAATCTAAATACTCATTTATATTGCAACAAATTTTAAAAACATGTTCAAGGTTGCCTTTGAAATCACTTTATTATGAATGATGCAATATGGCACATATAAGGAAACTTTAAAACTCTTATCATAAGTAACTAAGTCATGATAACCTCTTTTCAGGATCAGAATGTATATCGGGTAGCATTCATGCATATTTACTTTAACATATCAAGCTTTTCCTTTAAAACATTTTCTAACACAAAGCTAACAAGTTTGATCATGATAAGGACATTATAACACCATATCATGCTTATTCATATCTGAACTCAATCATGTATATAAACCACTAAGTTCAAAACTTGTAAAACATAAGTTTCCACAAGGTTTGTTTTCAAAACCTTAAGTTTTGTTATAATTGTCCTACTAAAATCTTATTAGACACTTCATAATTCACAAAGAAGCTTTATATCTCATGATATACTTATTTTCAAGTCTGTTTAAGTCACTTTAGTAGATTAGATTTGATTAGGTTAAATAATAGAATCTATCCTCCCAATGGGTATGGCACAGCTACGCCGCACCCTAGTATAAATAGGGTGCAGCTGCGCCAGGCCTGGAACAGAAGTAGTGACTTGCTTTTTTTTGCAGAGCCTTACCCAATATTGATTCTTTTCGATTTAAACATGTTCCAATCCATCATTTAAGAGTTCATATATGTAAGCCTACTTCCTAAACACATTATGGCATGTTAATTCACATTGATTAATAGAGAATTCCAAGAAATTTTGAGAACTTGGAAAAAACCTAATTAAGTACAAAAGTTGAGATTTTATACCTCTTGGAGCTTAATAAACTTAGTTTCCTCCTTCTGAATTTGCTAGCCTCTTCTTTGAATCACAACTCACTCATTCTCAAGTTATCAGTGTTTTAATAACCAAGAACAAACAACATAAAATTGAAAATTGACTGTTATTTATAAAGAAAACTTGGACTAGGCAATTACATTGTACTGAGGTTGTTTTCATGGTGTATTAGAAGGAAACAATTGTTAATAAGGAGTGGTTTAAAAATCCAATACCAGTCATTCCATAGCCATTGGTTGAGCAATCATCACCTATGTCTAGACACTGATATAAACTTAAAAGTTACGTAAATTAGCCTTAGGTTATTGTTCATGTACTTTCCTCAACTGATGAATTTTATATTACAGCAATGTCCTTCAGTTTTTGCTCAGTTAGTTACTTTAACTCTCAAATGTAATTTTAATGTACAATTATTACCAAATTAAGAAATTTTAGGGATTATTTATGTACTCACATCATATAATCCATGTACATTAAATACACGTAATAAAATAATGTAGTTAGGAATTATTGTTAGGGTATCTCCATAATTATTTTTACTACTCACTTAACCACATTATAACATTATTTAATATTAACTGTCTAGTTTACATACGTAATTCCTTTCCCAATTTCTAGAATATACAGATATTTAATTATTTCTGTATTAAAATCACTTATGATTTTATTGCACCACTTGATATTTTATATCATTAGAATGTATTCTTATCATATGATTTTATTCATGTCACACTTAACATTAATGTTCCATTTCATTTACACAGTAGAAAACTAACTTTTTCCAAATTGGCCAATGGCGCTAAAGACGCCATTTGTATTCTTTGGGAGGGCAGTAATTGCTACTGGTCCTCGGTAATGCTAAACCTGTTTAGCTCTAAGCCAGTTCCAACTTCTATCACTATACTAGTATTACTTGACATGAATTAACTTCTATATTAGTAATATTACTACTGAAAAGCTTACTCATTCCATATATGGAATCACATAATTATACACAATTAATCTTCCTCTTAATAACTATTTCTCTTTTAATTCACTTGGTGATTTTCCTCATTCCACACTATGCCACACAAGGCATTTCAAAATTCTCATTGTCAACTTCACACTTCTCAATTCATACAAATTCACTTTGCACTAATCGAAATATTCATTGTACGACACATCAATATTTATATCAAATAAATACTCATTTTCTTATAATATTGAAATAATTATTTATTCTTAAAATTCTCGGTTCTAACATATCATCCCGATCAATGATATAAATGCCTATGTATTTTTTTATTCGGGTGCCACCTGTTCTTTTGTATCCGAGGAATTTGCTAATCGACTTTAGTTACCCCGAGAACGATTAGGAGATCCCTTGAACATAGAAGTTGCAAATAAGGAAGAATCCCTATAGAGTATATTTACTGAAATTGTCGTGTAAATATTAGAGATCATGAACTAAGCATAGATCTGATTCTGATAAGATTGGGAGAGTTTGACGTAATATTGGGAATGGATTGGTTGTATAATCATGCCACGGTAATTGACTGTCAGAATAAAAGTGTGAACCTTCAGACTTTGAATAAGTCTAAGGTAGTGTTTTATGGTAGCTCATCGCTTAAGCAATCATGTTGTGTTACGATGATGCAGGCCAAGAAATTGATAAGAAAAGGATGTGTAGGTTACTTAGCATACATTGTTGATACTCAGAAAAAGGGAGTAGAAATTAAGGATATATCTGTTGTGAGAGAATTTCAAGATGTATTTTCGGACAATCTGTCTAGTCTTCCACCAAACAGAGAAATCAAATTCGTAATAGACTTAGCATCGGGAATTGCACTGATTTTGAAAACCCCATACCGTATGGTGACAGTAGAAATGAAGGAATTGATGATACAATTACAAGAGTTATTGGATAAGGGTTACATACGACCGAGTGTGTCTCCTTGGGGAGCACACATGTTGTTTGTAAAGAAGAAGGATGTATCGAGGAGGCTCTGTATCGATTATCGAGAATTCAATAGAGTGATAAATAAGAATAGATATCCATTACCTAGGATAGACGACCTTTTTGACCAACTGAAGGGAGCCAAGTGTTTCTCGAAGATAGATTTACGAATGGGTTATCACCAGTTGAAGGTGCGGGAAGAGGATATATTAAAGACAACATTTCAAACTCGTTATGGACATTTTGAATTTTTGGTAATGTCATTTGGATTGAGAAATGCACAGGTAGCATTTATGGACTTAATGAACTGAGTCTTCAAGCCATTCTTAGATAAATTCATAGTAGTTTTCATCGACGATATACTGATTTACTCAAAGAAGGAAGAAGAACACACCAAACATCTGAAGATGGTTTTGGAGGCGTTAAGGAAGGAGAAGTTGTATGCAAAATTTTCCAAATGCAAATTTTGGATGAAGAAGGTTCAATTCTTGGGACACGTGGTGGATAAGGATGGAATATCAGTAGAGCCTACGAGAGTAGAAGCAGTAAGTGATTGGGAGCGACCGAAGACGCCAACAAAAGTGAGAAGTTTCTTAGGGTTAGCTGGGTACTATAGAAGATTTATCAAAGATTTTTCTAAGATAGCCACCCCGTTGACCAATATAACAAGGAAGACGGTGAAATTTTTGTGGACAGACAAGTGTGAGTAGAGTTTCCAAGAGCTGAAAAAGAGATTGAGCAAGGTGCTTGTATTATCATTACCAAATGATACGGGAGGATTTGTGGTGTATAGTGATGCATCGCATAGAGGACTGGGTTGTGTGCTAATGTAACATGACAAAGTCATTGCATATGTGTCACAACAGTTGAAGGATTACGAAAAATGATACCCTACTCATAACTTAAAGTTAGCGGCAGTCGTTTTTGCATTAAAGATTTGAAGACACTATTTGTACGGTGAAAAATGTGAGAAATATACGGACCACAAGAGTCTGAAATATATCTTCACACTGAAGGAGTTAAACATGCGTCAAAGGAGGTGGTTAGAATTAATCAAGAATTATGACTGCAATATTGTTTATCACCTAGGAAAGGCAAACATTGTGGCCGACACATTAAGTAGGAAAGGAAGGGAGACATTATTTCAATTGACAACTCAGGAGGAGTTAGTAAGAGATATGGAGAAATTGGAAATAGAAGTGAAGGGACCAAAGAGGTCTGAAGAGAGATTGTTTGCAGTAGAATCTCGTCCAACCTTGTTGGACAGAATAAAGGAATCCCAAGAAAAAGATGAAGAATGCAAGAAAATCAGGAATAGGATCATAGAAAATGAGGAAGAAAAGTTCAAGATAGATAGAGATGGTATTTTAAGATTTGAAGGGAGAGTGTGGGTGCCAGCGATAACCATGTTGAGGGAAGAAATTTTACACGATGTATTCCGTTCATCCAGGAGGCACGAATATATACCAGGATTTGAGGTAACATTTTTGGTGGCCAAATCAGAAATGAGAAATCGTAGAGTGCGTTAGTTGATGTCTTACATGTCAGCGGGTTAATGCAGAGCACCAAAGGCCGAGTGGTCTACTTCAATAGTTGGAGATACCGGAGTGGAAATGGGAGCATATTACGATGGATTTCATGGTAGGACTTCCAGTTACGCAGAAAGGTTTTGATGCCATTTGGGATATCGTGGATCGACTAACGAAAATGGCTTATTTTTTACCAATCAAGATCTGACATGGTTTGAATCAGTTAGCAAATTTGTACGTAAAGGATATTGTTTCACGACATGGAGTGCCGGCATCGATTGTTTCTAACCGAGATCCACGCTTCACTTCAAAATTCTAGAAGAGCTTGCAAAAAAGGATGGGAACACAATTGAGGTTAAGTACAACTTATCATCCACAGACAGATGGGAAAAGTGAGTGAACGATACAAACGCTGGAAGACATGCTTAGAACTTGCATGATGAACTTCAAAGGAAGTTGGGATGATCACCTACCCTTAGTAGAATTCGCTTATAACAATAGTTACCATGCAAGTATAAGCATGCCATCGTTCAAAGCAATTTACAGGAGAAAGTGTAGAACACAATTGTGTTGGGATGAAGTTGGAGAGCGAATGATGCTAGGGCCGGAATTAGTTCAAAAAACCGTATATGTGCTGACATTGATAAAAGCTCGACTAGTAGCTGCACAAGATCGCCAGAAGAAGTATGCAGACTTGCATCATCAGGACCGCGACTTTGAAGTCGAAGGTCACATTTTCTTGAAAGTATCTCCCTGGAAAGGAAAAATACGATTCGAAAAGAAGGGAAAATCGAGTTCGAGGTTCATAGGACCATTCGAGATACTAAAGAGATTGGGAAAAGTGGCGTACAAAATTGCATTACCACCTGAGTTGGAACATATCCATAACGTGTTTCACATCTCCGTGTTGCATCCATACAAGCCTGACTACAAACACGTGATATCTTACGAGCCCATCTAAGTAGAAAAGAATATAGCATATGAAGAAATTCATGTCCAAATATTAGATAGGAAAGAACAAATATGAAGGAATAAAATTATCTCTTCAATAAAATTACTTTGGCGAAACCACAACACCGAGGAGGCCACGTGGGAATTAGAAGATAAAATGTGAAGGGATTTTCCCCATTTATTTGTGTAACCTTATACAATTTCAAGGACAAAATTTTTATAAGGGGGGAGGATGTATGAACCGAGAATTTCATGAATAAATAATTATTTCAATATAATAAGAAAATGAGTATTTATTTGAATATAAATATTTATGTTTAGTAAGATGAGTAGTTAAATTAATTCAAGTTAAATTTATAAGTGGGAAGTTGTGATGAGAATTGAGAAATGTCTTGTGTGGCGTGAAACTATAATTTCAAACAAATATTGGAGAATTAGGCTTACAACTTCACTCTAAGTATCACTTTAATTATAACACCTTTATTCTAGTTTAATTCACTATCTCAGTTTATTAATCAAGAACACTCAAGCAGAACTAGCCATCTCTCGATGCACTAATACCATATTAACTTAAATCCACAAATTAGATAGAATTAAGCTAAACACCTTAATTAACTAATTCACTATATCTCTATGTGAATTACAATCAAAGAAGGTTTAAGCTCAAGTTATTTATTCGATTACATGCGATGCTAGGCATATCTCTACCCTTACTACACCAAAAATTGTCATAGTCGACGGGTTATGCCGTCGCCAATGACCCTCTTGACGTCGGAAATGAGGTCATTGGCGACGGCATGGTCTGTCGCCCTTCCCGTCGCCGTATAGGTCATCACCCCTAGTTCCGTCGTCATGATACGACAAGTGTGTCATTCTTGATGGGATCATTGGCGGCAATTTGTCCGTCTTCAAGAATGACTCATTGATTTACGCATTAGCAACAAATGCATCAAGATAATAACCACCTTAGAAAATTAAAAATCAGTCATTGCCAACGGTATAACCGTCTCCAATGACCCACTTCTCCCGTCGCCAGTGAGTTTTTTTTAAAAAGATTTTTTTTAAAAAAATGCAAAATACCCCTGTTCATTTACATATACATAATTATACCTGTTATAAACTAAAGAAAAATAAATAATTCTTCACGAACGCATATCAATAACAATAATAGCTTTTGCTATATCTACCATCAAATATGTAAAGAATATAATGACTTATAGATAAAAGTCATATGATGTAAATACAAAATTTAATCATAAACAATCAATATAGTTAGATACATATACCATCAACCTAACTAGATACTAAACTCTAGCCTATACAACTCAAAAGTTGTATAAATATACATATATGAAAGTCAAAATATAAACATAATGGGTACTTCAACCCATGATAGGAATGTCAGTATCATCATCACCACCGGTCCCACCGTTGGTCCCCACCTACAGTCTCATTGTCGGTCCCACCTCAGGTCTGACTGCCGATCCCACCCTCTATAGTCTCATCAACATCATCCTAGCGGTCATCACCATCTCCACCACGAGAATCTCCTATGCCGCAGCCTCCACGCGTTGAAGTCTCATCAGCAAGACCCTACAAAATTAAAATATTAATAACGAATTCAAAAAGAGCATATTTAAATTAGTTTTATTTCTGTTCTTCAATTGTTGATGAGTTTTGCCTATGGGCTGATAACTCGACCTCCCTATGTCGAAATCAATTCCCGTAAGTTTTAACGAGTGTATAATTCCTACGCAATGCTATGTGTGTGTTTGTGTGGCATTTGGATGGCCGAGGCGGGTTTTGGGCTCCTTTTTGGCTTTTTATCTAAGTGTTGGCGAGTTTTGCAAACTGGGCGATAACTTGGTCTCTGTATATCAGTCTCAATTCATGTAAGTTGTAATGTGTGTCTAATACCTATGCGGTTTTATGTGTGTGTTTGTGTGCCGTTTGGACGGCGGGGGCGGGTTTTGGGCTCTTTTTCGGCTTTTTGCCTAAGTGTTGGCGAGTTTTGCAAACTGGACGATAACTCGGTCTTCGTATATCGGAATCAAGTCTCGTAAGTTGTAACGTGTGTCTAATACCTACGCAGTGCTATGTGTGTGTTTGCGTGGAGTTTGGTAGGCCGAGGCGGGTTTTGGGCTCTTTTTCAGCTTTTTGCCTAAGTATTAGCGAGTTTTACAAACTAAGCGATAACTCGGTCTCCGTATGTCTAAATTGAGTCACGTAAGTTGAACGCATGTCTAATACCTACGCGGTGCTATGTGTGTGTTTGTGTGGTGTTTGGACGGTCGAGGCGGATTTTGGGCTCTTTTTCGGCTTTTTGCCTAAGTATTGACGAGTTTTGCAAACTAGGCGATAACTCGGTCTTCGCATATCAAAATTGAGTCTCGTAAGTTGTAATATGTGTCTAATACCTACGCGGTGCTATGTGTGTGTTTGCATGGCGTTTGGACAGTCGAAGAGGGTTTTGGGCTCTTTTTTGGCTTTTTACCTAAGTGATGGCGAGTTTTGCCTATGAGCTGATAACTCGACCTCCGTATGTCGGAATCGAGTCTCGTAAGTTGTAACGCATTTTTAATACCTACACGGTGTTATGTTTGTGTTTGTATGGCGTTTGGACGACCGAGGCAGGTTTTGGGCTCTATTTCGGTTTTTTGCCTAAGTGTTGGTGAGTTTTACAAACTAGGCGATAACTTAGTCTCTATATGTCTGAATCGAGCCACGTAAGTTGTAAAGCGTTTCTAATATATACGCGGTATTATGTGTGTGTTTGCGTGGTGTTTGGATGGTCGAGACGGGTTTTGGGCTCTTTTTCAGTTTTTTGCCTAAGTGTTGATGACTTTTGCAAACTGGACGATAACTCGGTCTCTATATATCAAAATCGAGTCTCGTAAGTTGTAAGGAGTGTCTAATACCTACGAGGTGCTATGTGTGTTTGCATAGCATTTGGAAGGTCAAAGAGAGTTTTGGGCTCTTTTTTGGCTTTTTACCTAAGTGATGGTGAGTTTTGCCTACGGGCTGATAACTCGATCTCCGTATATTGGAATCGAGTCCCGTAAGTTGTAATGCGTGTCTAATACCTACACGGTGCTATGTGTTTATTTGCGTGGCGTTTGGACAGCAGAAGTTGGTTTTAGGCTCTTTTTCGGCCTTTTGGCTAGTGTTGGCGAATTTTTCCCACGGGCTGATAACTCGACCTCTGTAACGCCCCCAAATTCAGGTAATTGAAACCCGAACTCAGTGCTTTACGATACCATTTCTATGAGCAGAATAATACTAACAATAATAACAATAATATGAATATCAAACTTAACTTACATTTATCAGAGACTAATCCCATGTACGCAACCTTTACTACATTCATTACAATACATGATAATAATAAATATCATTGTCTTAATAGAGTCATACTATTACATAGAATACCATAACACTTATTCTATTTGCTTTCCTTTTCCTTTGTCCTTGACTGAACCTTCTAGTTGTTCACTGTGACGCCCCCAAATCCGGGTATCTTCCAACCCGATAGATGGTGCTACACGGTACTCATAGCTGTACATTCATTCTATTGAAATGACATCAAAATGTGCATATCAACGACATTCTTATTACATTTATAATATTACATTCCGTTCCCAGGTTCTATAACCATTACATTATTTGTTCATCATAATATAATATATACAACTTACTAGTTTATTACAAGGTAAACTAATCGTTCATCTTCATCTTGCCTTTATCCTTGTCAGATTCCTTGGTTCGTTCAGTCCTAGCTGTATTCATATGGTTCAAGCAAGGGTGAGCATAACAAGCTCAGCAAGTACAACAATTTCTTTTAAACAACATGCTTGAAACATAGGAATCGTATATCTTCAATAACTGGATAATAGTTATGAAGTACTATCAATAATTCAAAATAGCATTTCTTTTCTTTCAAAACATTTTATAATAACAATATTCAGTAAAACATCAATTCTAGTTCAAGACCATGAGCATTTCATATTTTCATTGAAAAGAACAACCCAACACTAAGTCCGTAAGTCCGGCATATCTTACGAGCACTTCTGGGTGATCAGCCCATAGTACTCTATGTTGATCAACACTACATCCTATTAAACGTATGTACATTTAAGTTTTGGCAACCTCGCGTGCCCATTGAATAATCGATGAAAAATACATTTGTTTATTCATACTCAGGCTTACCTTGAATCCATACCAAACAATTGGCGTAGGATAGCGTTAGCAATTCTATATTAAAAGACTTGTAAATAAATCAATCAACTCTTCAAGATTAGTCTAGCCGAGATAAACTGGCATCGACCCTTTAGTAAAACACTTCATGCATCTCATAACATGAATCACAGAAAACTTGGCTAACACGAAGGTTAGACAAGCGTTTAAGAAAAACTTGCCTTTAGCGTCTGCTATAGTATAATAACTTTTCCTTTCAGTCTTTACGGTCTCTACAACACATAACCACATAACATACCACATTAGGTCATGAATGAACATACATGGTTCCTAATGAATCTTACCCTTCATCTCAATCTAATCATATATTAGATTTGTTACTATTGGTTCCGGCTTGCCATTATATTTTACATCATTCTTACCAACTTCTTTCTCTTCTATGTCTTACGTGGATTTACTTCATTAATAGAACTCATTTTGAGTTAATCATCCTTCCTAACGGCTTACTAACATTCTTACGTTATTAATCGAAACTCGATCGTCATTTGTTTAGTACACTTTATTGCATACCATTTACGTTCACGTATTACTTAACAACTTTTAGTTGTAACTCTTAACGTTATAGGCCTTATCATTATTGAATACGGTTTATGTTCTTTATACTTTACATTCAATGTTTAATTACTCATTAAACAACATTAAATTCCTAAAGTCATCACTATAACAGTGATTTAGGAAAGGTCTTATTATGATCATTAAATAATTACATAACCCATACTGGTATTGCAAACCATTGGATTCATAATCAACTTGGTCAACAAATTTCTATAGCCAGCTAAACACATTACGTTGTTCTCATTACGTTCATCTTCAATTGATTATTAACTTTTAATCATCATACATTAAGTGTCTAACAATGCCTTAACAATGTTATATTTATACCTTATTTCATTACTAATGAGTTATCTTTCCTTTTATACTTGTAAACATTCTTGTCTCATCAAAAACTCTGGATCAAAAGTGGCGGTGCCACACTTAGCTTTTCATCTCGCATCGCAGTTAATGAAGTTAGCAATATGCCTTGACACTTTTATTACGCACGACCATGCTTGGGCCACCATTTGGCCTTGGGTTGGCGTCACGACACCAACTCTGTGCCTTAGAAAAATTTTGCAGATTTTTAATTTTGTGAACTTCCCGGACGCATAACTTCTTCGTTATAAGTCCGAATTGGCTCGTTCAAAAGCCTACGGTTCACAAATTATATACTCTACGCGTTCATGCAAGAATTTTATCTATTTAACCTCATTTGCTAAAATTTCACCTATTAGTTCATTTTTAACAAAAACGATAAACGTCTGTGAATGTTCAACGCTCGTTTCTTCGTTCTAAGTCGGAATTCGGTCATATTTGAGTTTGTAACTCTATAATGCCAAATATGACTTGTCTCCATTGAAAACCAATGTTTCCAAGCTCAATATCAAAATTCGACTTCCATTCCGAGATTTTCACGAATTCGACGATTATCGTCCAAACTCGTGAATTCCACCTCAACTTCATTTCTTAAGATTTTTTCTTCGCTTCAAATGGATTCAATCCATCATATAAACATTTCCAACTACTTATTACATTAACTTATTTTCAAATTAGGTTTTGACTTATTCTTCATAAGTTCATGGCTTATCAAACTTATGAACTACAATTCTCATGCTTATAACTTACTATGAACCTAAGTCCATCAATCAATGTTCTCATATGATATTGAACATACTAACATCATATGACAAGTTGTTCACAAATTTATCAACTTATTTAGGTTCAAGTTGCTTATTCAACTTATTTAGCTTAAGTTCATTCATCATTGACTTCTTATTATCATACAACCTTATTATTTCAACATAAAACAAGTTCCTACAAGTTCTTCCATGTTTCGTAACTTATATGATTACGAACTACTTATACATGACTTATACGGCTTATTAAGACTTAAGCTCTTTGATTACTCATTCCTATCATTCCTTAGCATATATGTTCTACCACTACCCATCTCCCTACCAATGGAAGAGAAAGAGATTCATGGTTTAAGTTCTTACCCTTGAATATCACTTGACTAAGCTTTAATCTCCTTCTTGCTTCTTGAAAAATCTCATAATGGAAGTTTGTCTTATAAGTGCTTATTCTCTCTAACCAATAAGTTACTTATCTTGAGAGGAGTTGGGAGAAATTTTAATCAAGCCATCAAATGAATTGAGAGCTCTCTATTTATAGGCAACCCAAAGTTAGGGCATTATGGACATTAGGACATCCCACCTCCTTAACTAACCTCCTCAACTTCACCTCTTTACTATTCATAACTTTGGCTCTAAGTTAACTTGCTAGCCACTTCCCTTTCTTGCTCATCACAACACTTGATCACCACACAAAGTTCTTGCCCATCAAGTCTACCTACATTAACATGGTTTGCTCCATGGATCCTCCTAACCCAATGGATTCTTACTTTGGGCTTAAGGTCTAATTAATCCTAACTTATACATCGGGCTTGCATTAACAATTCTTTGGGCTTTATCATTATCTTGCATTGGGCTTACACATTTCTACCCTTGGGCCATATAAATATCTCATTGGACTTTATTGTTATCCCAATTGGACATTACAATTTCCTACACAATTCAACAAATTCAATACCTTTGGCTTAAAGTCTTATAACGTATAATCTACGTATAATTCTCGTATTCCAACTCATATATTTATTTAATATACGACATTCCATCATTCATACATACTCCTATTAAACTTGTATTCATTACCTCGTACAATACTTACGTATTATATAATCATAGCTTTAATTCATTATACGCATTTAAATTCCTTCTCGGAACTCCCTTTCCCTAACCGTTAGAATTTAAGTCCGCAGGCAAAAAACTGCGTTTGCCATAATTGAAATATTATTGGTTATTCTATCTCACCTCGATATTCTATCATTACGTATTTCTCGGAAGTTCAAAAATAATTCCCGAGCAGAAATGCGTGAATAGTGTTTTTTGATAAATTTCTCAGAAAGTTTTTATTTTTGTCTTGGAAATTCAAACACTTTAATTCTATCACGTAGCCAAAAAACTACGACATTCTGCTATGTCTAGGTCATAGAACGACCTTCAATTAGCTTACTCCCATAAATAATTAATTAAATTCATTTAATCCACATAATAAAAATAAAAATTTAATTCTCAAAAATCCAAATTTTTTGGGGCGTTACACTCTTCCCCCCTTATAAGGATTCTGTCCCCAGAATCACGCTAACACTACATCCATAATTATAGAAAATTTTTCCATCATTTAAATTTCAAATTCCCACAATGCTCCCTCGGCATTGTGTTTTCTCCGCTTAACCTTTATCGAAGGTATTATCTTAATTCACATGACTTGTCACTTCCTATCAATACTCTGAGTTGGAAGCTAAACATTTATTTACACATTACTCTATCTCCCTCTCATTAGTCCTTCTTTTAACTTGAAATTATCTGAAACTCAAATTCCTCCTTCAAACGAGATGATACTTGATCGTCTCTTTATCTTGTATCCTCTTCTTCATTCTCTTACACTCTTCATTAGCTAGTTGTACTTAATTAACTCGTTCCATTATCGTAGATTGAGTCTACGTTGTGAATAACATTTCTACCTCTTCATTCCACAATTTAACCTCTAACTCTATTTTCGCCATTTCCGTTATTAACTCATTCTGAATTGTTAACTTCGATAGCTTTTCCCTACCCTTCCTACTTAACGCGTCGGCTTCTACGTTAACTTTCCCGGATTGATATAACATATCAACGTCAAAATCTCTTATCCATTCTAATTACCTTCTCTACCTCATATTCAACTCCTTTTGTGTGAAGATATATTTCAGACTCCTAGAGTCCGTGTATACCTCACACTTCTCACCGTATAAATACTATCTTCAAATTTTTAATTCAAAAACTACAGCTGCCAATTATAGATCATAAGTTGGATATACCTTCTCATAATCCATTACCTGGCGTGATGCATACCTAATGACTTTTCCATGCTACATAAGCACGCAATCTCGTCTTCTATGTGAAACATCGAGATACACTATAAAATCCCCCGTACCACCTGATAAAGACAATACTGATGTCTCACTTAATCTTCCTTTTATCTCTTAAAAACTATTTTCTCACTTCTCATTCCCAACATACTTCTTAATAAGAAATCTATCTATCTCTCAAGCTATAATTCACACGTAGTGAATTCCGTATCCAACTTCTCTCTCTATAGTGTTTCACACACTATCTTCAAATGTTCAACGTGATCTTCTGACGTCTTAAAGTAGACTATAATATCACCAATGATCATTACTACACCCTCATCCCAATATTATTTGAACACTCTTTGATGCTAATGGTACTTTCAACCATAACACCTCACAAGAGTACCTATCAATTTGCCACCGACTTGCTCGGCACTCATTACGGAAAGTCTAACTTCCGCACATTAGTTAACCCAAATGACATAACTAGAAACTTGTCATAACTATAACGAGTTATGAATGTCATCTTAGGTACCTCCTTCTTCTTTCTTTCTTTCAACTGACTATACCCCGTACACAAATCTATATTAGAAAAATTATTTGCCCTCTTTAACTGATCAAATAGATCATCGATCCTGGGCCATGGGTATTCACTCTGAACTGCTAACTTACTCCTATTACGATAGTCGATACGTAACCGTAACGACTCATCCTATTCCTTAACATCCTCCTAACTTGCGTCATCATTAGATAATTAGAGCGTCACGGTATTTGATTACCGTAAAATACTACCTTGGGTTACTTAGAAAATCGAAGATTCAAACTTTTATTCTAACAATTTATTAAAGTTCTATAGTTAATCAACTCATTCATACCAAGAATTAATTCAAATTCTCTCAACTTTATCGGTACTTATCTACCGATACTTGCTTACATTCCTTATTCATGAAGCCATTTCCACGAATATAATTAAAGAAAGTTATTTACTCCTCCTCTACCGTAATGTTTAAAGGTACTTATAATCCCTTTCAAACAGACTCCTAGATGAGTTTTTCCACATGTCTTACACACTTCTCTTACACTTAGAATCCCCTTATCCCACTCTAGTATTCCCGGAGTTAAAATTCTATCTTTTTGGCATATTGCCACTAGCATTCTCTACCTTGGTTCCTCCCTCTCCCTTGCTCTTATTCTTTCTCTCTGTATGGTATTGAGTCAACGCCTCACTACCACCCTCGGATAACGTCTATTTCCGTGAAATTCGCCATAACTTCGTTACTAATGTTCTCTAAGCCAAATCACATGGAATAATACATGGATTTCATATCTACATCCTAACCAAGCAAGATGCACATATTCAAGTATTAATGGAGTTTAATTGTTCATCAACAATCAACCTCAACAATCAATATTATTCATGATTCAAACCTATGACAACCCTTATGATTTCTATGTCTTCATGACTTATAAAGATTTTATATATAACAAGTCATCCTTAATCCCCCGTAATAGACATACACCACCAATTTATGATTCTCCATACTAAAAGAAAAATCAAAAGAGATGGAACTACTATTAAGGATTATTACCTTAAGGAACTCTTTGGTAATCTTGAAAAACTCTAAGGCAAAGCTTCAAAGTAGATTATTTGCTTGAGTCTAGCTCTTTCTCTCTCTCAAAATATAGGTGGGCAACTTGAAAAACATTCAAATGACCAACTCTAGCCTTCTATTTATAAGCAAATGAAAAGGAGGGCAATTAGGTCAATATCCCCCACCTTGTTACTATTCCACACAAAGGTTATGAAGCAACTTGAATAATAGGAATAATCTCGATTCCTATCATTTTAAAATAGTAGTCACATTCACTTTGAAATACTTTCATTCTCTACTTTCTTTCATACACATTCTGTCTGGCTAGAATCAATAGCACAGACTTAACAATAACGGTTCATGTATAAACAGAACATGCTCAAATTGAATAGTTCAATCACGTAGCGCTTCATATCATAGAAACACCGAAGTGTTCACATTGTGGCACAAGGCCTCATATATTCTAACACCTTGTACAAATATCACACATTTTCACACAGATAGAACTTCTCAAGTTCAACATCTAAGAAGTTTTAGAAACTAGCATTCATTTAAAATATGAATGAAGTTAGGAAACTTGCCTTAGGTACAGCTACAACTTATAGTTTACGTTGAACTACTCATTCCAATTCCTATGTAGCACATAAGGAAATAACACATATACCAATTAGTCATATACTTGATTTTACGCATTGGTTTACTTAACTTTACTTCTTAGGGTTCACATTTCTTACAAACTAAGTTTACGCGACCAACTTCCTTTACCGATTAACGGCGTCATGACATACGGAGATATCTTACTCAATACATTCATCATCTTTGATGATTTACATTCTTATCTTTTTCTTATATTTTCCTAGGACTTAGCACACATCGTGTCTTTGCTAGTAGTCCATATGGTACTCTGAGTGGTTTCCCACAAACAACCAACAAACAAGTTCCCGTCTCGTCTACACTGCCCATAACAATGAGTTAGATCGGTTGCCAGTTTTGTATATACCTTTGCTCTCTGAAGGAATTGTTTAGCCCAACTGCCATATGTCAACCATCAAAGGTTACGATTGTACCACAACCTAAACTTATCTTAACTTATCCGAACTATTAAACTATAATGTTCGTTAAGTCAATTTCTTATTCCTTATAGCTTTTTGGCAACTAAATGCCATACCTCAGGATTCATTCTTTATCGTCTAAGTCATACAATCTTTTGTATACTCAGGACGATCATTCAATATTCATTCTACGAATTTAATAGCGATAAACATTTTACGTTACCTTATTCTTAACTTACAACGTCCGATTAATTCGACTCGTAACGTTATCCAAGTTATAAACATTAACTCGACTTCTTTTACGTTATACGTACTTGTCTTTAATTCAGCTTCTTCATCAATCATAGGTTTAATCATTGATCTTCATTACTCTACGGTCAAACCATACACGGAGTGTAGGTCTTACCCGTTTAATATTCACGTACACTTAACCTTTACGTTGGATCAAGTGTTCAACTCTTACATTTCATTATAACATTCTCCTCCGACTCACATTCGGCTTTCGTTAAACTTCTTACCATTTCTCTACGGCTTTTTGGATACCAATCGTATCTTATTTACTACCTTCGACAACGTCTAAGTCATATAACCAATGTATACTTAGAACGTTCGCCCGACGTGAATACGATTCACGAGAATTGTTTACGTATTCAACATTTACGTTACTTGCCTCTTAATTCTTTCATTCAACCTTTACTCAAAGTTTTAATCACTTTCAATCGTTACTCATCACCTGAACCCCATGTTCATTATTCTTTATTAATGTCAAAGTCATACTATCTGTTGTATGCTAAGACCGATCACTCATCGCAACAACGTTATGTTCACAGCGTCTAAATGCTTTACATTAATCTCTCATGACCATGGCATAACATTGAAATGTTATTCATTACCCTAGTCAATCAACGTTTAAGGAATCACAAATATAGCAATCCCTCACGTTCGTTTCATTGTGACTACGGTTCCCGGACATTGGTTCCGTAACCCGCGTCTACATGCTTCATCTTTTAATCTCATTTAATCTTTTCATTCAACCTTCATCAAAGGTTTGATACACTTGATTAACTGTTAAATTAGTTGAACTATATGTTCATATTTCTTTCTTGCACATTCCCCAAGAAATTGAGCAGTTAAAATCTCATTTCTGGTATTGCTTCAAGACCGGGCGCCGCTTACGTCAGTGCCTTTCTCTTTCTTTCATCTTTCATGGCGCCAATTAGCGATAGCTAATGGCCCGATCTCAAGATCGCGGCATCGGCCCCAAGGTACAATTATAGCGGCTAGCACCATACAAGGCATGACACCTAGAAAACTTTTCTAAGTCTTTTACAAGCTTGAGACGCTAACTTTGAAATCTCATATCTTATTCGTTATAACTCAGAATAAGATCGTTCCAAAGCCATTTTCTTCCTTATCTTATGTACTTCGATTACCCTTGGACATAACTTCATTCTGAATCCATTAACATTCCATTCAATTGGCTTAATCTACGCTCTTCGTTCGTTTTACGTTTTTAACGTTCTTCGTTCATTTGTCCATAATTCGGTCATCCGAACTCGGAATTCTTTCGATCTTGATTTCGCGACTCACGTTTTATACATTCTCTTACATTCTTATGAAACCCTACACGTTCGGGTTCATTTAGTAACTTTCTAATTCTAGTTTATCTTTTACGAAAATTTTGCCATAACTTCGTTACGGCTCAGTTTTAATCCGTTCTTCAAGAACGTTTCTAATGTTCCTAACCAGGCAATAAGCAACTAACTTATATACGCAATGGTTTTAAACTTGTCCATCAACAACAATTATCATATGATGGTTTTAAATTTGTCCATCAACAACGTTCTTCGCGTTCTTTGCTCGTTCTTCATTTTTAATCGATATTTTGGATTACGATTTTACTTTTTCTTAGAATTTGATGTTATAGAACATCATTCCTTACTTATTTGACCTACTCATTCATAAGATTCATTCGGATCGCTCAAAATCCTTATGAATCTTACACTTCCTTAAGAAATTTATAAACTAAATTCCAAATTCTTATTTCTTCATTTTCTCATGATTTCAACCATATGAAATCATTTTAAACTTCATCTATCTCTTATCTTCATTAAGTTATGTTTTTGAACATATTAAACTTAAAGAAAATTAGAAGAAACTAGGGTTCAGATTACCGTTCTTTTTTAATCTCCTTCCGTCGGACAAAGCGTGCACTCGGGCAAGCTTTTCCTCATTCCTCTTCCTCTCTTCTCCCATCCGAACTCTCTCTCTCTCTCTCAAAGAGTAGGATTTTCAAAAACTTAAAATAATGAACTTAAGCTTTTTTATTTATAGAAAACCAAGGCTTAGGGAAAATTGGTCATTTCACCCCACCTCTTTACTATTCCTATGCTTAGCCACCAAGTTTACTTGGTCACCACCCTTACTTGGTGGCCAAGTGGCCACCCCTTATGCCCATGGGTCTTCCCCATGGGTTGCTCCATGGGTTTTACCCATCCGGTGTTCGATCCACGGTTGATTTTCTTGGATCGGGCTTAATTAAATCTAACATTGGGCCTTACATTAATTCTTACTGAGCCTACTCTGGGCTTGATTATACATCCCTTTGGGATTGATATAATCCAAGTCCAATTGGATTCTTCAAAGTCCATGAACTCAAAGTCTATTTAGACTAATTGTATTCTACGCATTCCATTCTCGTATTCTCATATTCTCTTCGTATATCGTTCGTACGATAATCGTATTATACGTCATACTAATCTTCATACTATACTCGTATAATAACTAGTATTATACTCATATTTCTCATGCATAATAACTCTAATTATTATATAAAATCATAAAATTCTCGGAACTCAGTTTTCCTAACCCTTAGGTTTTAAGTCCGCAGGCGAAAACTTTGTTTTTGCCATAACTAAAATATTATTGAATATTCCATCTCATCTCAGAATTCTATCATTACGCGTTTCTCAGAAATTCAAAATAAATCTCCGAGCAAAAACAGATGAATAGTGCCTATTTCGTCTTTTTCCCCTAAAATATTTTTATTCCCGGAAAAATTTTATTTTTGTCTTGAAAATTCTTACTCGTTCAGTCTAGCTCATAGCTAGAATCTTCCCGATTAATAATCATCCTAGGTTATAGAATGATTAATAAACACATAACACATAATAGTATTAATAAAAATTCATTTTATTAATAACTAATTCTTTAAACTTAAATTCTGGACAATCCGATTTTTCGGGTTGTCACATTCTTCCCTCCTTAAAAAAATTCCGTCCTCGGAATTTCTTAAAACCAAACCCTTACCCGGGTCCTCACATTCTCCCCTTCTTCAAAGAATTTCATCCTCGAAATTTTATCTTACTCATCTTCTCAACTTCTCTTCAAAGAAGTTCTTATCTTTCATACATTCCCTACCCTTCATAACTTATCAAGAATCATGAAGTGAAGGAATAAATAGGAATATAAAGATTCCTTTAAAACATTTCATACTTTTGCTGAGGTGTCAAATCGACCATGAACTCTTACTAGGTTAAACAGTCTTTCGCCGTAAACCTTTCTTACTCGGTAAGTTTACAATCACAAAGAAGGTAAACCACCTCTTCCATACGTAGGTGATCAACTTATTGTATAACCCCATTTCAGGGTATGTTCACCTCAGACTTAATCATTGGATTCCGCACCAAAACAATTTGGTTTGGCATAGCTCTTTAAAGAAAGCTCAATTTTCTTTTAATCATGACATACCATTCGTCTTAGCCAAATCAAGTAGCTTAGACCATATCAATAAATTGGACATCAACTTGAAACTTTCGTCTAGTCAACTCACTTGACATCGACCAATTCTTTAAATTCTTTTGCAATACATCAAAATGTTTCATGACGTCATGATACCGCACTTTTCACAGTACGTTAAGGACTTCGTCAGTTTTTGACTTCGTCATTATACATCATACCATAACGGGTTGTTGATCCTAAGATCACTTCCAACACTAGGTTCAGTTGCATTCATAACTCCATCCTTTTACCATCTTTGCATCAAATGCACTGATGATATAAAATTCATTTTGATATTTCAAATCAATTTTTGTCTAGCCGAATCAACTAGCATAGACATATCAAGAATAGTTCTTTAAAAATCCATTGGTTCCAAAAATTGAACCAATTGTTTAATTTTCCAAAATGCGCACTTCAGCACGAATTCAAGAAACTTCAAAATCTAGCATAGCTAGATGACTTGGAATATCTTATCCTCCATCTTCCTTCATTGTCTTACTTGTGATAATACTTAATCTTTTCTAGCACCTTCATCACTAAGTCTCATCGAAAATAACTCATTTTCACCTACACATTCCTATACCTTAATATGTACCCATTAACTTACAACACATTATGAGTTCGTAAACTTTCCACAATAATATGAGTTTAAGAACTATCCTGCATGCACTATAGGCGCCCATTCATTGAGAAGTTCAAAACATACCATATAATTATGAGTCACGAACTTGCTTGCTATAAGTATGAGTTTCAAGAACTCGCACATAATCTTATCGTTCTCTACCTACCAAGTATATTCATGAGAAAAGATTCACCTTCTCGTTATATACATCTTGATAGCGCGACCAATTTCAAAGATTATCATTGTAATAAATAGAGTGGTTGTTACACCAAGCACAAACCTCTGCCCATACAAAGATTCATACAACTCAGCAATCACATGAGTCCTCAATTGAAATCTTACAACTTCTAACTTTCTCTTTACTTAATACGAATTTTCTTTAATTTGTATGTTATACCTTACAACTCAATCTGAGTTATTCTTCCCGTACTAATTCGTAGTACAATTCATTCATAGCATTGGCTATAAATCATTCATCGTTTAACATCTCATCTGTTACTACGATTTATTATGATCACGTGGTGATCTTCTTATCCTTCTCTCTACGATTATAGTCTTAGGTGCTCATACCTAAGATTTATAACCTATCAGCTTTGATACCAACCTGTAACGCCCCGAAATCAGGTCTATTTTCACATCCGGATTTTGTACGTCACGATCCCATCTTCTTCCAAACATACATCATTATATAGCTAAATATAACAACATACATCCTCAAATCCCAGGTTCTAAAACCTTAAAACCTCTTTCATTCCAAATAATGATAATTACATTATTCTTTACATCTTGTACAAGTGACTTTTATCCGCCACCAAGGATACATAATCATTCATTAAATTATTCTATAGTTTAATTCTATCATTCTATATTACAAGTCTTCGCTTGATCTTCACACTCATTCATCTAATGAATGGCGCTTTTTCTAGATACCGATCAGCTTAATCTTTCCGGGATCCTTAAGTTCTTTCTAACATCGTTCGCTAAAAATATTTTTATTTAAATCAAGTGTGAGAATTCAATTGCTCAGCAAGTCAAAGCTGTTGAACAAACAACTCCAAGAATTTAAACATTCTTTTAAGACTTCAATAACCGAACAAAGGTTATGAAGCAGCTTGAATAATAGGAATAATCTCGATTCCTATCATTTTAAAACAGTAGTCACATTCACTTTGAAATACTTTCATTCTCTACTTTCTTTCATACACATTCTCGCCTGCTAGAATCAATAAAGATGTACTTAACAATAACGGTTCATGTATAAATGTAATATGCTCATATATGAATAGTTCAATCACGTAATGCTTCATATCATAGAAACACCGAAGTGTTCACATTGTGGCACAAGGCCTCATATATTCTAACACCTTGTACAATTATCACACATTTGCACATAGACATAACTTCTCAAGTTCAACATCTGAGAAGTTTTAGAAACTAGCATTCATTTAAAATATGAATGAAGTTAGGAAACTTGCCTTACGCACAGCTATAACTTATAGTTTACGTTGAACTGCTCATTCCAATTCCTATGTAGCACATAAGGAAATAACACATACACCAATTAGTCATATACTTGACTTTACGCATTGGTTTACTTAACTTTACTTCTTAGGGTTCGCGTTTCTTACAAACTAAGTTTACGCGACCAACTTTCTTTACCGATTAACGGCTTCATGACATACGGAGATGTCTTACTCAATACTTTCATCATCTTTGATGATTAAATTCTTATCTTCTTCTTATACTTTCCTAGGACTCAGCACACATCGCGTCTCTGCTAGTAGTCCATATGGTACTCTGAGTGGTTTCCCACAAACAACCAACAAACAAGTTCCCGTCTCGTCTACACTGACCATAACAGTGAGTTAGATCGGTTTCCAGTTTTTTATATACCTTCGCTCTCTGAAGTAATTTTTTAGCCCAGCTCCCATATGTCAACCATCAAAGGTTACGATTATACCACAACCTAAACTTATCTTAACTTATCCGACCTATTGAACTATAATGTTCGTTTAGTCAATTTCTTATTCCTTATGGCTTTCTGGCAACTAAATGTCATACCTCAGGATTTATTCTTTATCATCTAAGTCATACAATCTTTTGTATACCTAGGGCGATCATTCAATATTCATTCTACGCATTTAATAGCAATAAACATTTTATGTTACCTTATTCTTAACTTATAACATTCGATTAATTCGACTTGGAACGTTATCCAAGTTATAAACATTAACTCGGCTTCTTTTATGTTATACGTACTTGTCTTTAATTCAGCTTCTTCATCGATCACAGGTTAAATCACTGATCTTCATTACTCTACGGTCAAACCATACTCGGAGTGTAGGTCCTACCCGTTTAATATTCGCGTACACTTAACCTTTACGCCGGTTCAAGTGTTCAACTCTTACATTTCATTCTAATATTCTCCTCCAACTCACATTCGACTTTCGTTAAACTTCTTACTGTTCTCTACGGCTTTCTGGATACCAATTATATCTTATTTACTACCTTCGACAACGTCTAAGTCATACATCCAATTTATACTTATAACATTCGCTCGACGTGAATGCGATTCATGAGAATCATTTACGTATTCCACATTTACGTTACTTGCCTCTTAATTCTCTCATTCAACCTTTACTCAAAGTTTTAATCACTTTCAATCGTTACTCGGCACCTGAACCCCATGTTCATTATTCTTTCTTAATGTCAAAGTCATACGGTTTGTTGTATGCTAAGACCATTCACTCATTGCAACAACGTTGCGTTCACAGCGTCTAAACGCTTTACATTCATCTCTCATGACCATGGCATAACATCAAAATGTTATTCATTACCCTAGTCAATCAACGTTTAAGGAATCACAAATATAGCAATCCCTCACGTTCGTTTCATTGTGACTACGGTTCCTGGACATTGGTTCCGTAACCCGCGTTTACATGCTTCGTCTTTTAATTTCGTTTAATCTTTTTGTTCAACCTTCATCAAAGGTTTAATAAACTTGATTAAATGTTAAATTAGTTGAACTATATGTTCATATTTCTTTCTTGCACATCCCCGAAGAAATTGGGCAGTTAAAATCTCATTTCTAGGTATTGCCCTACACTGGCGCCGCGGTGTCGTGCCTTTCTCTTTCTATCGTGTTGCGGCGCCAATTAGCAGTAGCTTCAGACGCTGACTTTGAAATCTCATATTTTATTTGTTATAACTCGGAATAAGATCATTCCAAAGCCATTTTCTTCCTTATCTTACGTACTTCGATTACCCTTGGACAGAACTTCATTCTGAATCCGTTAACATTCCATTAAATTGGCTTAATCTATTCTCTTCGTTCATTTTATATTTTTAACGATCTTCGTTTGTTCGTCCGTAATTCGGTCATCCGAACTCGGAATTCATTTGTTCTTGAGTCTATGACTCACATTTTATATATTCTCTTACATTCTCATGAAAGCCTACACGTTCGGGTTCATTTACTAACTTTCTAATTCTCGTTTATCTATTACAAAAATTTTGACATAACTTCATTATGGCTCAGTTTTAATCCATTCTTCAAGAACATTTCTAACGTTCCTAACCAAGAAATAAGCAACTAACTTATACGCGATGGTTTTAAACTTGTCCATCAACAACAATTATCCTATGATGGTTTTAAATTTGTCCATCAACAACGTTTTTCGCGTTCTTCGCTCGTTCTTCATTTTTAATCCATATTTTGGATTACGATTTTACTTTTTCTTAGAATTTGATGTTATAGAACATCATTCCTTACTTATTTGACCTACTCATTCATAAGATTCATTCGGATCGCTCAAAATCCTTATGAATCTTACACTTCCTTAAGAAATTTATAAACTAAATTCCAAATTCTTATTTCTTCATTTTCTCATGATTTCAACCATATGAAATCATTCTTAACTTCATCTATCTCTTATCTTCATTAAGTTATGTTTTTGAACATATTAAACTTAAAGAAAATTAGAAGAAACTAGGGTTCGGATTACCGTTCTTCTTTAATCTCTTTCCATCGGACAAAGCGTGCACTCGGGCAAGCTTTTCCTCATTCCCCTTCCTCTCTTCTCCCATCCGAACTCTTTCTCTCTCTCTCTCAAAGAATAGGATTTTCAAAAACTCAAAATAATGAATTTAAGCTTTTTTATTTATAGAAAACCAAGGCTTAGGGTAAATTGGTCATTTCACCCCACCTCCTTACTATTCATATGCTTAGCCACCAAGTTTACTTGGCCACCACCCTTACTTGGTGGCCAAGTGGCCGCCCCTTATGCCCATGGTTCTTCCCCATAGGTTGTTCCATGGGTTTTACCCATCCGGTGACCCATTGGTTCGATCCGCGATTAATTTTCTTGGATCGGGCTTAATTAAATCTAACATTGGGCCTTACATTAATTCTTACTGGGCCTACTCTGGGCTTGATTACACATCCCTTTGGGCTTGATATAATCCAAGTCCAATTGGATTCTTCAAAGTCCATGAACTCAAAGTCCATTTAGACTAATCATATTCTACTCATTCCATTCTCGTATTCTCTTCGTATATCGTTCGTACGATATTTATATTATGCGTCGTACTAATCTTCATATTATACTCGTATAATAACTAGTATTATACTCGTATTTCTCACGCATAATAACTCTAATTATTATACTGAAATCATAAAATTCTCTTGAACTCACTTTTCCTAACCCTTAGGTTTTAAGTCCGCAGCGAAAACTTCGTTTTTGCCATAATCCGAAATAATATTGAATATTCCATCTCGCCTCGTAATTCTATCATTACGCTTTTCTCGAAATTCAAAATAAATCTCCGAAAGCGTAATGGATGAATAGTGCCTATTTCGCCTTTTTCCCGTAAATATTTTTATTCCCTAAAAATTTTATTTTCGCCTTGAAAATTCTTACTGCTCAGCCTAGCTCAGTAGCGAGAATCCTCCCGATTAATAATCATCCTAGGTTACAGAACGATTAATAAACACATGGCACAGAATAGTATTAATAAAAATTCATTTTATTAATAACTAATTCTTTAAACTTAAATTCTGGACAATTCGATTTTCCGGGTTGTCACATTCTCGGATCCATAACTTCTTCGTTATAAGTCCGATTTGGTCCGTTCAAAAGCCTACACATCATAAATGACATACTCTACACGTTCATATAAGAATTCAATACTTTCGAATCCATTAACTCAAAATTCACTATTGAGTTCATTTTTAAGCATTCGTAAACATTAATGAGCGTTCAATGCTCATTTTCTTCGTTCTAAGTCAAAATCCGACGATTCTTGAGTCCACGACTCTTAAATACCCTATCTCATGTGTTGACGTTGAAAAACAATGTTTCCAAGTCTCGTGACAACTTTCGACTACAAATCTAAAATTTCAACGTTTTCAACGTTTAACGTCTATTTCCGTGAAATTCGCCATAACTTCGTTACTAATGTTCTCTAAGACAAATCACATGGAATACTATATGGATTTCATATCTACATCCTAACCAAGCAAGATGCACATATTCAAGTATTAATGGAGTTTAATTGTTCATCAATAATCAACCTCAACAATCAATATTATTCATGATTCAAACCTATGCAACCCTTATGATTTTTATGTCTTCATGACTTATAAATATTTTATCTATAACAAGTCATCCTTAATCCCCCATAATAGACAGACACCACCAATTTATGGTTCTCCATACTAAAAGAAAAATCAAAAGAGATGGAACTACTATTAAGGATTATTACCTTAAGGAACTCTTTGGTAATCTTGAATAACTATAAGGCAAAGCTTCAAAGTAGATTAATTGCTTGAGTCTAGCTCTTTCTCTCCCTCAAAATATAGGTGGGCAACTTGAAAAACCTTCAAATGACCAACTCTAGCCTTCTATTTATAAGCAAATGAAATGGAGGGCAATTAGGTCAATATCCCCCACCTCGTTACTATTCCACACTTTCTCACCAAGTAAAATACTTGGCGACCAAGTGATTTTCTTGCCTTTCTCACCAAGTGACCAGCCCACCATGCCCATCGGTTTTACCCATTTAGTGACCCACCGGTTCGATCCACGGTTTGGTTTTCTTGCATTAGGCTTAATCAATCTATTATTTGGCCTTGGCTTGGACTTAACACATTAATTCCTTAGGCTTACCTATTCAATTGATTGGACTTGACATAATCCAAATCAATTGAGTTCAAATTAAGTCTTAACTTAATTCCATAATACTAATCGTATTCTACACGTATAATTCACGTATTCTTTTCATATAATACTAGTACGATAATCGTATTGTACCTCGTATTAACTCGTCGTATTTTACATAGATACTAAATAGTATCATACTTGAATAACACACGCTTTAACAATAACACAATTCCTTCTACGCGTTTCATTTCTTTCTCAGAAATCATTACACTCAACCCTTAGGTTTTAAGTACGCAGGCGAAAACTTCGTTTGCCATAAATGAAATATTATCAGATATTTCATCTTATCTCAATATTCTATCATTACGCGTTTCTCGAAATTTCAAAATAATTTCCCGAGCAGAAACGGATAAATAATGTTTTTACAAGAATTTCTCGAAAAATATTTATTTCCATCTTGGAAATTCTAAACAATTAATTCTAGCACGTAGCCAGATTACTAACCATATAAGCACATCCTAGGTCATAGAACTACCTTCACATAGCTTACTCACAAAATAAATCAATTAAATTCATTTAATTCACATAATCAAATAAAAATTTAATTATCATAAAAATCCGATTTTCTCGGGCGTTACATTCTCTCCCCCTTATAAGGATTCTGTCCCCAGAATCTAGCTTATAATTACATGAACAAATGAGGAAAATTTTTCTTCATTTTACTCTCGAGTTCCCACGTCGCTTCCTCAGCATTGTGGTTTCCCCATAACACCTTCACTGAAGGTATTACCTTATTCCTTCCTATCAATAATTTGAATTGGAAGTTCCTCATATGATAAATCTTTCTCTATCTGGATAGATTCATATTCTATTACGTGTTTATAGTCTGATTTATAAGGACGCAACACTGACACATGAAACATATTATCAATGCGTTCCATTTCTGGAGGTAAGGCTACTTCATAAGCTACCTCTCCTACCCTTCTTAAAATTTCAAAAGGTCCTACAAACCTTGGACTTAACTTCCCTTTCTTTCCATAATGTATCTTTTGTTTCCAAGGTGATACTTTCAGAAAGACAAAAGGTCTTACATCGAATTCTCTCTTCTCTCTATGAGGATCTGCATACTTCTTCTGCCTATCTTGGGCTACAACTAATCGAGCACGTATTATCTTCACCATGTCTTCCGTTTGCTGTACCATCTCAGGTCCCAACATCCGACGTTCACCCACCTCATCCCAACACAATGGAGTTCGGCACTTCCTTTCATGCAATGCTTCATAAGGCGGCATGGCTATACTAGCGTGAAAACTATTGTTGTATGAAAATTCCACCAACGGTAGATAGTCGTCCCAACTCCCTTTAAAATCCATAACGCATGATCTTAACATATCTTCAAGCATTTGAATTGTTCGTTCACTCTGACCATCCGTCTGAGGATGATACGCTGTACTCAATCTTAAGTGTGTTCCCATTTGCTCTTGCAAACTCCTCCAAAAGTTTGATGTGAATCATGGATCACGATCTAACACAATTGAAACAGGTACTCCATGTCTGGAAATAATTTCCTTGACATGCATCTTAGCTAATTGGTCTAGGTTATACCTAACTCCTATTGGTAGAAAATGAGCCGATTTCGTCAATCGATCCACTATCACCCAAATAGCATCGTATCCTTTTCTTGTTATTGGAAGTCCCACCACAAAATCCATTGTGATGTGCTCCCATTTCCACTCTGGAATTTCTAATGGTTGCAACAACCCGCTAGGTCGTTGGTGTTCATCCTTTACTTTTTGACAAGTTAAGCACCTACTAACATATTCTGTTATCTCCCTTTTCATGTTCGGCCACCAAAAGTTCTAACGAGGGTCTTGATACATCTTCGTACTAACAGGATGTATCGAGTACCTCGAACTATAAGCCTCCATCATTATTTCCTCCTTTATTTCGGGATCGTTTGGAACCCAAATTCTTCCTTCAAAATGAAGTAATCCCTCCTTATCGAGGTTATACTTAGTCTTTTCTTCATCTTCTATCCTCTTCTTCATATGCTCGCATTCCTCATTGCTCAATTGTACTCCACTAACCCGTTCCACTATGGTCGGTTGGGTTTCCATGGAAAATAACATTTCCACTACTTTCTCTGGTAATTTCACTTCTAACTCCATTCTGGCCATATATCGATGTTATCAACTCATTCTGAGTTGTTAACATTGGCATGTTCTCTCTACCCTTCCTACTTAGCGCATCGGCTACTACATTTGCTTTTCTCGGATGATATAAAATATCACAGTCATAATCTTTTATTAACTCTAACCACCTTCTCTGTCTCATGTTCAACTCCTTCTGTGTGAAGATATATTTCAGACTTTTGTGGTCCGTGTATATCTCACACTTCTCAGCATATAGATAATGTTCAAGGCAAAAACTATTGTTGCCAATTCTAGATCATGAGTAGGATAGGCCTTCTCATAATCCTTTAATTGACGTGACGCATACGCAATGACATTACATGCTGCATGAGCACGCAACCTAGTCCTTTATGCGAAGCATCATTATATACTACAAAGTTCCCTATATCGTCTGGTAAAGACAATACAGGTGCCTCACTTAACCTCTTCTTCATCTCCTGAAAACTGTTCTCACATTTTTCAATCCATATATACTTCACTGATTTTCTTATCAGATTTGTCAATGGAGTAGCTATTTTAGAAAAGTCCGGAATGAACCTTCTATAGTATCCTGCTAACCCCAGAAAACTCTGAACCTCGGTTGGTGTTTTCGATTGCTCCCACTCATTAACTGCTTCTACTTTTGCTGGATCTATGGAAATGCCATCTCTATCAATAACATGTCCTAGAAACTGCACTCGTTCAAGCCAAAATTCACACTTTTTCAATTTCGTATACAACCTTTCCTTCCTTAGTGTTTCCAACACTATCCTTAAATGTTCAGCATGATCTTCTAGCGTCTTTGAATAGACTAGAATATCATCAAAGAACACTATGACGAACTTGTCCAAATACTGTTTGAACACTCTGTTCATCATATCAATAAATGTGGCTGGCGCATTAGTTAATCCAAACGACATCACCAGAAACTCGTAATGACCATAACGAGTTCTGAACGCCGTCTTAGGTACATCCTCCTTTCTAACCTTTAACTGATGATACCCCGTGCGTAAATCTATCTTAGAAAAATACTTTTCCCCTTTCAACTGATCAAATAGATCATCGATCCTGGGCAACGGGTATTTATTCTTAATCGTTAACTTGTTCAACTCTCGATAGTCGATACAAAGTCTTAACGACCCATCCTTTTTCTTTACAAACAACACCGGTGCTCCCCAAGGAGACACCCTCGGTTGAATGTACTTCCTGTCTAATAGTTCCTGTAATTGAACCATTAACTCCTTCATCTCAACTGGCGCCATTCGATATGGTGCCCTTGAAACTGGTATCGTACATGGTAATAGATCAATTACAAACTCGACCTCCCTATCCGGTGGAATACCCGGTAATTCCTTCAGAAATACATCCGTGAACTCTTGAACTATATGTATCTGATTCAAGGATGTTCCCACTCTTTGGGTATCCACAACATGGCATAGATAACCTACACACCCTTTTCTCAACATCTTCCTAGCTTGTGTCATCGATAGACAACAAGAGCATCTCGGTGATTTACTACTGAAGAACACTACCTTGGTTTTCTTAGAAAGACGAAGGTTCACACTTTTCCTATGGCAATCTATTATGACCTTATGGTTAGTCAACCAATTAATACCGAGAATTACATCGAATTCTTTTAACCTTATCGGTACCAAATCTACCGATAACCTATTCCCTCTAATATCTACGCAACAATCCCTATGAATATGTTCAATGGGAATTATTTCTTCGTTTGCTACCTTAACGTCTAAAGGTATTGTTAACTTTTCAGGGATTAAACCTAATCGCTTATCAAATTCACATGCTATAAAAGAACAAGTAGCACCCGAGTCAAATAACACATAAGCATTTATTTCATTGACTGGAATGATACCTGCTACCACATCCGTTGATGCAACCACATCTTGGACAGTCATATTAAATGTACGGGCTGATGGACTACCTACTGATGGTGTTGGTCCAGTAATGGCTAATTTACCACTACCAGAACCCTTATTTCCCTCTAACCCCTTCTTCGGGCAATTTCTTGCCATTTGGTCCAATGACCCATAAACAAAACACCCCTAGTTCTTCTTAGGGTTAGGACAGTTGGGTGACAGATGCCCTCCCCTTACACATTGTACCATTAATCGATTTCCCTTTGCTGCATCTCCATGTTAGTCTTTTCGCATGTCTTGCATGACTCCGTCCTATGCTTAGGATCTCCCTGCTTTACCCCAGTATTCCCAGGGTTGAAGCTTTTTCTCTTAGGCAAGTTGCCACTCCCGCTGACAACTTCTGCCTAACTACTTCCCCCTAACTTATTCTTGTTCTTCCTCTCTTTGTGGTACTGAGACAATGCCTCACCACCACCTTCTGATATTACCGCCTTTTCTAGAATGGTACCATAGGAAGCACTCTGAAAAACCGATATTCTACTGTAGAGCCAGGGTTTTAAGCCCTACTTAAACCTGCGCGCCTTCCTCTCTTCCGTGTCCACCTGATGTGGAGCAAATCTCGCCAATTCATTGAATTTGGTGGCATACTGGGGAACTGTCATATCCCCTTGATTAAGTTCTAAGAACTTAATCTCCATTCTACCTTTCATTCTAGTAGGGAAGTAGTTCTCGAAGAACACCTTCTTGAACTATTCCCAAGTAATTGCTTCTGTCCTAGCCCCAACCTGTTGAGCCTCCCACCAGTAGTTAGCTTCCCCCTTCATCATGTAAGTCGCAAAAGAAGTCTTTTACGCCTCACTTACGTTTGTAATCATAAACCCCTTCTCGATCTCTTTCAACTATGTCTGGGTGTGACGCCCCCAAAATAGGTATACATCACCCATCTTGAGTCGCTAAATACATGGTACAAAATTCAAATACAACTTAATAATTCAGTTGTCGTGTAAAATACGACAAAACGTAAACTGAGAGTTTAATAAGAATATTGTCATCTAGACAATATCCATACTCAAAAGAGTCTCTTCTTTACATTTATTTTCACACTATTTAACAGAATAGTGAGGACTACTAAAATTATCATCTGGACCATCACTCCGTTCTCCGACTAGTCCCGGCTACGTTCTCATTTCCTGAAGAGAACAGTGAAAGAAAGGGTGATCTCAACTAGCCCAATAAGAAATATTATGACTAAGATAATGCAGAATAAATTATCATTAGCCTTCAACAATGTTAAACTGATAAAATATAACAAACATTAAGTTTAATCAAGAAGGAACAAGCAATCCATTAAAAGAGTCAAGTAGAGAATAAAATCTACTATCTTTTATGATTTAAAAGGTTTTTCATCACTTTTATCACGAGACTCGACTTTAATAAATAATCCACATCATCCCCACTTTACTGACAATGATATTCATTAGTATCACAACCACAAATTATCCATGCACTCATCGCCAAGGATATTCGTGTATTCATCAATGGTCATGATCATGCCAACAAGCATCCATCAATTCATTACGGTGCCAATGATGACTTTTTCCACATCATTTGTAACATTACTACATGATTACACCAATAATCCTCGGTCATAATCATACCAAGTCCATCTATGCACTACGAAACAGATGACTTTCAACATAATATAAACATGAGGATGATGACAATGATATAAGAATTCAATAAAAAAAGTTCAAGAATTAATTTATCAAGGAACTAATAACATCCATATTGTCAACATGATACTTCTTTATAGAGTAAAACTCAAGAATGCTCAGAAGAATATTTCCATGAAAAGATACTGGATGAAGCGCAAATATCAAGGATATTCCACTAATTTCATGGAGTATAAAAGTCAAAACTTTAACCAACTTAGTATAATAAAGAATGGGATAAAAAAAGAAATCACCAGGCATGCGATAGACCACACAGACAGGTTATTCCAACAAAATAATAAATAACGGAACTGTGTCATGCATAGCGCGCACGCATGAAGATATTCCAATGTAATAATAAATAATAGAACTAGGTCATGCGTAAACACACGTATATGATGTTCCAATGTAATAATAAATAATTTAAACCAGTCATGCGTAATTTAATTCGATGTGATGTTCCAACGAGAATAATAAAATGGAATAATGTAAGAATTTCACCAAGTATAGGGTAGCTCACAGATACAAAAGTTATTCAAATGTAATAATAAAAATGAAATAACAGAAATTCTCTTCATGAATAAGAAAGAAATAATACCCCTTACGAGTACAACAAATAATATTCCTTACCTTAGTAGGAAATTAGATACCGCAATATTGTAATAACAGAAGATTCTTCTTCTTTCTCTCTTATTCTCTCTATTCGTTCTCGCTCTATAGCTTTAGTGAGTTCGTGAAAAATAATGAAGGAATGAGCTTCTATTTATAAGCTTGGTAGAGTAAGGGTAAAATTGTCTTTTCGCCATAATTTATGACATCATCGCTTACATCATCGATCATATGACATCATTGCTTACCTCATTGTTCCGATGACATCATCGCTTTCATCATCAGAATTCAAATTCAATTTGTTTTCTTCTACCTCATTTTTACTTTTATACGATGAATTTACTATAATAATGTTACCATTCAAATTATAAAAAACATACTATCATATAATCACATCGTACTACTATAATATAATATTATAATAATATATTTAAATGAATTATTGATTTGATAATTTGAAATACTGTGTAATGACAATTATTGAATCAAAAATATCAACGTAGCAATTATTGAATCAATAAAATAAAATATTAAATAGTAATTACTGTAACAATTATTGAGTAGTGCCTTCTTACGTAAAAATTAAAAATTCAAAAATACTGTGCAATACCGTGTGCTACTGTGCAACAACGCGTGTTACTATATTTTAACTACCAGGTATTCCAACAGTGTTAACGGTAACACTTCCGCCATTATTTTCATAAAAATATTTTTGTCATTTTCTAACTCCGACAATAATTCTGTTGTGGGGTCCACCAATGATTGTACCGTCGTACGTATATTTCCCGACAAAAAGAATATTCTCCGACCAATCGAATATTATACAACAACTTGCATACTTTTCAAAATTTATAAATATTACCCATAACTATAACATTATCTCAAATCCACACCATAATTTTAAAAAAAAAATTGAGAAAATTAAATCTTTATTCATAAAATTTGGGATTTTACAATCTCCCCTCCTTATGAAATTTTGCCCTCAAAATTTACGTACGCACCTGGTATGCCAAACAAATGAGGACACTTCGTCAGATTCCAACCTTTGAGCGCAAAATATATTTCAAGATTTTAACAGGTACATCTTCATACGTTAAATTATCCGCTATCTCGTCCCGTTCTAAATTAATAATGTGGTCCGGGTTGTCCACATATTTATGTAACATCGATACGTTAAAAACGTTATGAACACGTGACATACTTGGCGGTAAAACGAGTCTATAAGCCATAGTTCCTACTCAATCGAGGATTTCAAATGGGCCAATTAAATCGAGGGTTGAGATTTCCTCTCTTCGTCGATTCTTGCTTCTAGAATAACGCCCTCTTGAACCTTCTTCTTCACATTCATTAGCTCTAAGTATGTAGCTTGAGCGGTTTTAACTTTATCGATTAAAGTTAATTCTAATCGTATATTCGTCTTCACATAGGTCTCTAGAGTCTTTAAATCTATCTTCATCATTTGTAAGCTATACGAAATGGGTTTTTATGTAAACAACTTCGCACTCGTAAACGCATACGATCTTCTACTCAACGCGTCAGCTACCACGTTCGCTCTTCCACAATGATATTGAATGGTACGATTGTAATCTTCAACAGCTCGAGCCAACATCTTTGGCGCATTATACGTTCATTTTGGGTGAAGAAATACTTAAGGGTTTTAGAAATGGGTTTTGTACTGGGGTCAATACAAAATTCGATTTCACGCTCTAGGGGTAGGCTAAGAAGTCTTCAAGAATACGTCAAGAAATTTATTAACAATAGAAATATCATTCAAAACTGTGACTCTCATCCAAGACTTGGATAACTCGTCACATTGATACCTATCAACTTGTCATCGGTATTCATAACGTCCCCTACGGAAAGTCTGGCTTCGATGCATTCCACACAAGAAAGTCAACAACGAAAGGATCGGGGCTCTTTACTTATGGCTTGATATGACAATGATTGACTTTAGTGGTTTGGTTGCTTGAATTCGTATAACAGGTTGGTTAGGAATATGAAAGCTAACAACCTTACGAAAAGCATGATGAGTAGTTAACCAATCGATTCCTAAAATCACATCAAATGCAAGTACTTTCAAAGAGATAAGATTGACAGGTAACGTGAAAGTGTTGATTTGAATCAAACAAGATTTATAAATAGTGGAGGTAACGAAGGTTTCTCCCAACAGAGTTTCAACAGATAAATCAAAGTCTAGTTTCTCTAGAATCAAATTTAAACATTGAGCACAAGTAGGAGAAATAAGAGAGTGGGTAGAACTGGTATATAATAATTTATAAACTTCGCAAGAGTTTATCATTAACTTACCCGTAATAACTTCATTCGGGTTCCTCGACAAACGCTCTCACTTAAACTACCGGATTTGACTTTGCTATAGGGTACATTCCACCCTTAAGTGCTTCTTCACATTCCTGGTCCATGATTTGAATCATTATTCTCCGATCCATATCGAATTGGGGTTGACCACTCTGCACAGAATAATTCTGAATTCGATGTTAGATTCTCCCAATTGTTGTCCAAAAAGCAAAATCCATTTCATCTATTTTGGCCTTATTGTATCGGACGTCTTTTTCTACAATATCTACGCGTCGTGCGGCTTTTACCCATTCATCATCTATTCTCCTTCGTTCAGTTGTTTCTTCTTTCATCAGAAATTTGATCATAGCATTCTCAGATTCCAGCTCTAATATCTTATACTCTACCAAAGAGTGCTTCTGTTCAAGCATCGCACATCGGGTAACACAATTTTGAATTGTTACATCTCTTTGCCCCACGACTGCCTACCGTTCTTTAGCCTGCTCTACTAACTCATGAATACGATTTTGAAATTCTAAATTTTGATCATAAAATTCTTCTAATAAATTATCCTCAGGTTCATCTTCTTCCTCTTCTTCCTCACTCTCAGTTGTTACCTCTGCAACTAGCTCGGGTGCAACTATTAGCTCTTCACTCACCACGTAGATATCTCTAATTTCTTCTTCGTCTGACACCACATTAACCTGATTAGTGATTAAAGGTGTCTCAACGGTCTCATTCACTCCATTGTGAACATTTTCAGCTGCCATTTTAAAACACTGCCACAAAACAAGGGTTAATTAACATGTCACATATTATCAATATACTCTGACCGACCAATTAAATACCAAATAAACTTAGGTAGGTCATACTAGCGAAGGAATTCCTCGTCTCTCCCCTCCTAGTTCTAGTCTCACATCTCAGCCAGAGATCATATCCCTAAGCTTTGATACCAATTGTGACGCCCCCAAAATTGGTATATATCACCCATCTTGAGTCGCTAAATACATGCTATAAAATTTAAATACAACTTAATAATACAGCTGTCGTGTAAAATATGACAAAACGTAAACTGGGAGTTTAATAAGAATATTGTCATCTAGACAATATCCACACTCAAAAGAGTCCTCTTTACATTTATTTTCACACTATATAATAGAATAGTGAGGACTACTAAAACTATCATCTGGACCGTCACTCCGTTCCCCGACTAGTCCCGGCTACGTTCTCATTTCCTGAAGAGAACAGTGAAAGAAAGGGTGAGCTCAACTAACCCAAAAAGAAATATTATGACTAAGATAATGCAGAATAAATTATCATTAGTCTTCAACAATGTTAAATTGATAAAATATAACAAACATCAAGTTTAACTGCAGCAGAACAAGCAATCCATTAAAAGAGTCAAGTAGAGAATAAAATCTACTATCTTTTATGATTTAAAAGGTTTTTCATCACTTTTATCGCTGAGACTCAGCTTAATAAATAATTCACATCATCCTTGCACTACGGCCAAGGATATTCATTAGTATCACAACCACAAATTATCCATGCACTATGGCCAAGGATATTCGTTTATTCATCAATGGTAATGATCATGCCAACAACTGTCCATCAATGCATTACGGGCCAATGAGGACTTTTTCCACATCATTTGTAACATTACGGTCATGATTACACCGAATAATCCTTGGTCATAATCATACCAAGTCCATCTATGCACTACAAGACACAGATGACTTTCAACATAATATAAACATGAGGATGATGACAATGATATTAAAATTCAATAAAAAAAAGTTCAAGAATTAATTTATCCAGGATCTAATAACGTCCATATTGTCAACATGATACTTCTTTGTAGAGTAAAATTCAAGAATGCTTAGAAGAATATTTCCATGAAAAGATACTGGATGAAGCACACATATCAAGGATATTCCACTAATTTCATGGAGTATAGAAGTCAAAACATTAACCAACTGAGTATAATAAAGAATGGGATAACAAAAGAAATCACCAGGCATGCGATAGACCGCACAGACAGGTTATTCCAATAGAATAATAAATAACGGAACCAGGTCATGCGCAAACGCACAAAAAGGATATTCCAACAGAATAATAAATAATGGAACCAGGTCATGCGTAAACGTACATACAGGATGTTCCAACAAAATAATAAAAATGGAATAACAGAAGAATTTCACCATGTATGCGGTACTTCGCATAGACAGGTTATTCCAACATAATGATAAATAATGGAATAACATAAGAATTTCACCAAGTATAGGGTAGCCCGCGTATACAGGTTATTCTAACAGAATAATAAAGAATGGAATAACATAAGTTCTCTTCATAAATAAGAAAGAAATAATACCCCTTATGAGTACAACAAATAATATCCCTTACCTTAGTAGGAAATTGGATACAGCAATATTGTAGTAACAGAAGATTCTTCTTCTTTCTCTCTTATTCTCTCTAATCTTTCTCGCTCTATAGCTTTAGTGAATTCGTGAAAAATAATGAAGGAATGAGTTTTTATTTATAAGCTTGGTAGAGTAAGGGTAAAATAGTCTTTTTGCCATAATTTATGACATCGTCGCTTACATCATCGATCATATGACATCATTTCTTACATCATCGATCATATGACATCATTGCTTACATCATCCTTCCGATGACATCATTGTTTACCTCATCGTTCCGATGACATCATCACTTACATCATCAGAATTCAAATTCAATTTGTTCTCTTCTACCTCGTTTTGCTTTTATACCATGAATTTACTATAATAATGTTACCATTCAAATTATAAAAAACATACTATCATATAATCACATCATACTACTATAATATAATATTATAATAATTTATTTAAATGAATTATTGATTTGATAATTTGAAATACTGTGTAATGATAATTATTGAATCAAAAATATCAACGTAACAATTATTGAATCAATAAAATAAAATATTAAACAGTAATTACTATAACAATTATTGAGTAGTGTCTTCTTACGTAAGAATCAATAATTCAAAAATATTGTGCAATACCGTGTGCTACTGTGCAACAACGCACAGTGTTAATGGTAACACTTCCGCCGTTATTTTTATAAAAATATTTTTGTCGTTTTCTAACTCCAACAATAATTCCATTGTGGGGTCCACCAATGATTGTACTGTCGTACGGATATTCCCCGACAAAAAGAATATTCCCCGACCAATCGAATATTATACAACAACTTGAATACTTTTCAAAATTTATAAATATTACCCACAACTATAACATTATCTCAAATCCGCACCATAATTTAAAAAAATTCAAGAAAATTAAATCTTTATTCGTATAATTTGGGATTTTACACTGGGCCTCTAAAGGGTACGTCGTTCCTTGGAACTCCGAAGGACCCGCACTCTTAAATTCCTTGAAGGTAGTTGTTCTTACTACCCTAGGAGCTACAGGAATCCCTCCCCCAACTTGGTTAAATGCAGCCATTAATAAATTAACAAACTCTTGCTTAGGGTTATTAGGACCCCCCCTGATTCTCATTATGAGACTCGGCCTCTTGGTTACGTTGTCTCCTTCTTGGCGGCATAATTCTGAATAAATAAATAAAGCTTCATTATTATCTATTTAACTGTTTGGTTATAATTCTCAAACAACAACTCATACCACAACAAGCACATTAAATAAAAACTTCCTTATATTAATATGCTTTCATAGTCAAAACTATTTACATCATGTTTCCTTAGCCAAAAAGCTATTACATATTATCCCGTGATTGAATTCTACGATTTACAAAAAGTCTACCCTTCAATTATACAAAAGAGGGTTTTACGTCACTACTTATATACAAAAAGATCTAACGATCTACTAACACTGTCGTACAACATTCTCATATTTCTGATTTTCCAGTATCGACACAATATCTCGACTTATAGTATGTCGAGTCTGCCCGGACTCAATTGAATAACAAGTAATTTTCAGCTTGAAATCCTCATGAGCATACTCGTGGATGTACGACATCCTAGCTATTTTCTGGTCTTTCTCGACCAGTTTCTTTCGATGCTCAACGGCCTCTTCCTTATAGTCCCTCGCCTTATCCGTCATAAACACTTTCTTGTCGTGCTCTAACTTAAAATCCGCCTCTGCAGATTCCTTCACCTCATATAGGGCGGTTATCTCCTCATTTTGTGTCTACACTACAATGCACAGATGCACATTCCTATCCAACATTGCCAGATACAATGATCTCATTGCATTCGGAGGTGTTGGCTCCTGAGTAGGCACCACCGTGTTAATCGATGTCACCTACATCTCCTCCTCCATTCAGATATGACACTATCCCCATTGTCTCCTTGGTGTATTCCTCCTCAGAGATGTACTCTTCAATATCCGAGTCTTCGAGAACCACTAACGACACCTCCGCCACTTGCATTGGTACAATCTTCACTTGGTTCACCGACTCCTCACTTATCACTTCAACGTCTCTAAACATCAAGCTATCGTTTGACATCTATAAAATACATACACATTGATTAGTACATAATACACAATAGTACAAGCACAAATCACATTTAATTTATTTAAGATTAATTTCCATCTTTTAAATCTTTCGGTACTGAGTTTTCTCAATACCTTATTAATTCAATTTACTTGAATTTCATTCTTTGAACTTTACCTTCCTTACGAGGTTATTAGCCTAAGGTTTTTCCCCCCCTTAAGTTTTATAACCTAATGCTTTGATACCAACATGTGACGCCCCCAAATTCGGGTATCTTCCAACCCAACATATGGTGCTACACGGTACTCATAACTATACAATCATTCCATTGAAATATAACATAATGAATGTAATTACTATCTTCTTATTACAATTAAAGTATAATCCTTTCCAGGTTCATAAATCGATTACAAAATTTGTTGTTCATAATGTATGATACATACAAACATACTAATCTATTACACGATGGTTAAGTATCCATCTTAGCTTTGCCTTTATATCTCTTAGCATTTTGAGTACGTTCATCATTAACTACAATCATATAATTCACGCAAGAAGTGAGCATAACAAGCTCAGCAAGTTTAACAAAGGATAAAATTAATACCACATTCGTGAATTATATGACAATTCATACATAATGGAACAAATAGTTATGAAGTATTATGAAACAGTAATACTTTAACATTTCATAACATTAATTCCCAAAGTATAGAGTAGATTAGGAATTCTGAACCGATTGATAGACCATGAACAATAGCTTTCTGTTTTCATACTTAAAAAGGATATCACATCACTAAGGTTGTACATCTGCATTACTTAAGAGCACTTCTAGGTGATCATCCTATAGTACTCTATGTTGATCAACACTCATTCATTAAACGTATTTACGTTTAAGTTTTGGCAAACTCGCGTGCCCATCGAATAATCGATGAAAAATACTTTTGTTTGTTCATAGACAAACCTTACCTTCACATCTGTACCAATTACTTGGCATATGATAGAATTAACATTTCTATATAGAAAGATATGAATACAAATCAATCTATATCTTACGAGTAGTCTAGCCGAATTAAAACTGGCATTGACCCTTTCTTTAAAACCCGTCATGCAATTCAGTACAATGAATCACATAAAACTTGACTAACTTGAAAGTTAGACAAGCGTTAAGAAAACTTGCCTTTCAGCGTCTTCAAATAACTTAATCGACTGACCACAACCTTTACAAAATATACATGATATATTCACATAGCACAATGTAATTAGCTATCAAACAATTACTCACATTGTTTCTACCAACTTCTTTCTCTTCTATGTCTTTGTTAACTTAATTTCATTAATAAATTCAATTCGACGTATTACCCTTCGTCCCGGCTTATTAACCAACTTACGTTATTAATCGGACTCTATCATCATTGATGAAGTACCAATGTCGTTCACCGATTACGGTTCATTGATAACATTTTATGTTCTCCGTTCATAAGTTAATTACATGCATTCCATTCCTAAGTTTCAATACCATATACCTTAGTATATGTAGTATAGGAATAGTTTTAGTACACTTGTTAAGTGTATAAAATTAACTCATATAGGTCTATGAACAAATGCAGATCAAACCTAAGTTATCTAACAAATACTCAGCACCGGCGCCGCGGCGTGACATTGCTATACAAGACTGGTGCTGCGACGCATGTTTCCAGTACCCATGTCCCGGTCTAGGCGCTGCGGCGCGAGACTTCCTTATACCAGTGGTGCTGCGACGCCACTTTCTAGTACACACTAACACCGTGGTTGCCATTGCAATGAGGCACTTTAGCAAGCCTTTTCTGCACCGCTTGCATGCGCGGACCTCGACTAGAAAAATTTAATAGACAAAAATTTTGGTGAGTTTCTCGGATCCATAACTTATTCGTTATAAGTTCGATTTGGTCCATTCAAAAGCCTACGCGTCATAAATGACATACTCTACGCGTTCATATAAGAATTCAATACTTTTGAATCCATTAACTCAAAATTCACTATTGAGTTCATTTTTTAAGTGTTCGTAAATGTTAATGAGCGTTCAGTGCTCATTTTCTTCGTTCTAAGTCAGAATCCGACGATTCTTGAGTCCACGACTCTTAAATACCTTATATCATGTGTTGACATTGAAAAATAACGTTTCCAAGTCTCACGGTAACTTTCGACTACCAATCGAGAATTTCAACGTTTTTAACGTTTAACGTCTATTTTCGTGAAATTCGTCATAACTTCGTTACTAATGTTCTCTAAGCCAAATCACATGGAATACTCCATGGATTTCATATCTACATCCTAACCAAGCAAGATGCACATATTTAAGTATTAATGGAGTTTAATTGTTCATCAACAATCAACCTCAACAATCAATATTATTCATGATTCAAACCTATGACAACCCTTATGATTTCTATGTCTTCACGACTTATAAAGATTTTATCTATAACAAGTCATCCTTAATCCCCCATAACAGACATACACCACCCATTTATGATTCTCCATACTAAAAGAAAAATCAAAAGAGATGGAACTATTACTAAGGAGTATTACCTTAAGGAACTCTTTGGTAATCTTGAAAAACTCTAAGGCAAAGTTTCAAAGTAGATTATTTGCTTGAGTCTAGCTCTTTCTTTCTCTCAAAATATAGGTGACCAAGTGATTTTCTTGCCTTGCACACCAAGTGGCCAGCCCACTATGCCCATAGGTCATCCCCATGGGTTGCCTCATGGGTTTTACCCATTCGGCGACCCACCGGTTCGATCCACGGTTTGGCTTTCTTGCATTGGGCTGAATCAATCTAATATTGGGCTTAACACATTCATTCCTTGGGCTTACCTATTCAATTGATTGGACTTGACATAATCCAAATCAATTGACTTCAAATTAAGTCTTAACTTAATTCCATAATACTAATCGTATTCTACACGTATAATTCACGTATTCTTTTCGTATAATACTCGTACAATAATCGTATTGTACCTCGTATTAACTCGTCGTATTATACATAGATACTATAAAGTATCATACTTGAATAACACACGCTTTAACAATAACGCAATTCCTTCTACGCGTTTCATTTCCTTCTCGGAAATCATTACACTCAACCCTTAGGTTTTAAGTCCGCATGCAAAAACTTCATTTGCTATAAATGAAATATTATCAAATATTTCATCTTATCTCAATATTATATCATTACGCGTTTCTCAGAATTTCAAAATAATTTCCCGAGCAGAAACGGATTAATAGTGTTTTTACGGGAATTTCTCGGAAAACATTTATTTCCATCTTGGAAATTCTAAACAATTAATTCTAGCACGTAGCCAGATTACTAACCATATAAGCACATCCTAGGTCATAGAACGACCTTCACATAGCTTACTCACAAAATAAATAAATTAAATTCGTTTAATTCACATCATCAAATAAAAATTTAATTATCATAAAAATCCAATTTTCTCGGGCGTTACAGTGACGTCCCCAAAACAACTATACGTCACCCATCTTGAGTCGCCAAAAACATGGTCCAAAATTAAAATACAACTTAATAATACATCTGTCGTATAAAATACGACAAAACATAAACTGAGAGTTTTAATACGAATATTGTCTTCTAGACAGTATTCAATTCAAATGGATTCCTCGATACATTTACTATCACACTATTTCATAGAATAGTGAGGACTATTAAAGCTATCATCTGGATCGTCACTTCATTCCCCGACTAGTCCTGGAAACGTTCTCATTTCCTGAAGAGGACAATGAAAGCAAAAGGGTGAGCTCAACTAGCCCAGTAAGAAATATTATGACTAAGATAAGCTCAACAGTGTTAAATTGATAAAATATAACAAACATCAAGTTTAACTGCAGCGGAACAAGCAATCCATTAGAAGATTCAAGTAGAGAATAAAATCTACTATCTTCTATGATTTAAAAAGTTTTTCATCACTTTTATCGTTGAGACTCAGCTTAATAAATAATCCACATCATCGAATCACCCCTGCACTACGGCCAAGGATATTCTTTAGTTTCACGACCACAAATTATCCATGCACTACGGGCCAAGAATATTCGTGTATTCATCAATGGTCATGATCATGCCAACAACTGTCCATCAATGCACTACGGGCCAATGAGGACTTTTACCACATCATTTGTAACATTACAGTCATGATTATACCGAATAATCCCACGGTCATAATCATACCAAGTCCATCTATGCACTACAAAATGCCACGCATTTACTTTCAACATAATATAAATATGAGGATGATGACAATGATATAACAATTCAATAAAACAAGTTCAAGGATAAATTTTTAAAGATTTATAATTTAATTTATCCAGAAATCAATAACGTCCAAATTGTTAACATGATACTACTCTGCGGAGTAAAATTCAAGAATAATATTATACCAAAAATAATTTGGACCGAAAACAAATAAATTTTTACCATGAATAGTACCCCGGGTGAATAGTACTCAAGTGAATAGTATCCCGTGAATAGTACTTCGGGAATAGTTACCCCGTGAATAGTACTCTGGCATGAAAAAGTTAAAACTTATCAAGAATGCTCAGAATAATATTTCCATGAAAAGATACTGGATGAAGCGCAAATAACAAGGATATTCTACTAATTTCATGGAGTATAGAAACCAAAATTTTAACAAAACGAGTATAAAATTCGAAATTTGAAACGAAATAATATTACTTACATACTACAGAGTATGGAAGAAAATATTATTTTAAGCGAATATTGAACAAAAATAACATCCCTTACCTTGAAAAGAAGATTATTCCAACTAGTATGGCGGGGATATTCTTGAAGAAAACTTTCACTGTTTTCTACGCTCAAAGCTTTCTAGAATTCGAAAGAAATACACTCAATATTAAAGAAGAAGAATTCTCCGATTCTGGTGTGATTTTCAATTCTAATTTAAGCGCCTATTTATAGGAAAATGTTAGAACGTCATATGAGACTAAATTAATAAAATATTAATTTAATTTTTCTACGCATGCCACCAACCAAGACCAAATTTTAGCCACCTCTAGTGGGTCCCACCAATTCAGCACATGTTTTCTACACCAACCAAAAGTGGGTCCCATCCATGTTTTTAATAAAAACATTTAAATTTTTGAAACTTCAGTAATTCATAATAAATAGCCCCTTTATCAGAAAAATACGAATTTTATGTCCATTCCACACGAAATTGAATTCTCTACAACTTTGTAGCTTTAAATTTTTCCAAATTCCAAATGGAAAATATCTGAAATCCACAAACGGACGATTTTCAATACCTCATAAAATTCATAACAAATCATACGTTAATTTTAAACAGTTCATAATTTGTGGATATATACTCAAATTATATATGTATAACATATCCAAAAATCACAACGATCCAACGGTCGGATCAAAATTATCACTCACACAATAGCCCTTTAAGAACACTGATTTGATTTTTAAAACCTCCAATCCGATAAAATACTGATATAACACCTCAACATTAATTCCTCCATTTATAACCACATAAAATAAATATTTTCCTATCCCTCATTTATGTCCACATAAAATAAATATTTCCTTATCATATAAATTAACAATTAATTATTCACAATAATATTACAGAATCAGAATAATAACAACCAGGCCGTTCCCAAGAAAGAGGGTGCTTTTCGATAAGGATTTCTCCTTACTGGCGCGCAATTAGGTGACCAAACCTCTCCTTGACAGAAATTTCTAGACATTGTTGATTTGATATAAAATATCAACGCAACAATTATTGAATCAATAAAATAAAATATTGAACAGTAATTATTGTAACAATTATTGAGTAGTGCCTTCTTACGTAAGAATCAATAATTTGAAAATCATCGCAATACCGTGGTAAAAGCTATTAACAGAACAACGTGTATTATCGTATTTTAACCACCGTATTTCCAATGTTAATTCGGTAACCACTACTGTGCTTATTTATAAAACTCAAACTTGTCATTTTCTTCATTCGACAATTATTCTGTTATGGGCCCACAAATGATTGTGTCGTCGTATGAATATTCCCTATTAAAATGAATATTTCCCGACCAATCGAATATTATATAACAACTTGCGTACTTTGCAAAATTTATAAATATTACCCACAACTATAACATTATATCAAATTCACTCCATAATATTCAAAAATGATATTTATAGAAAATTCATCTTTATTCATAAAAGTTGGGGTCTTACAACCTCCCCTTCTTATGAAATTTCACCCTCAAAATTAGGGTACGTAACTGGTACATCGAAGAGGTAAGGATACCTTGATTTTATTTCAGATTCTAACTCCCAGGTCATTTCCTCAACATCGTGGTTTCTCCACAAAACTTTGACTTGAGGTATAACCTTGGAGCGTAAAATATGCTCCTTCTTATCCAAGATTTTAACAGGAACCTCTTCATACGTTAAATCTTCAACTATTTTGTCCGGTTCGAACTCAATAATATGGTTTGGGTCCTTCACATATTTACGTAACATAGATATGTGAAAAACATTATGAACACGAGACATTCTTGGCGGTAAAGCGAGTCTATAGGCCACATTTCCTACTCGATTGAGGATTAAAAATGGGCCAATGAATCGAGAATTGAGCTTTCCTCTCTTTCCAAATCTTGTAACTCCTTTCCATGGAGAAACACGTAACAACACAAGATCTCCAATATCGAATTCCACGTCCTTTCGATGAAGATCAACATAACTCTTTTGTTGATCTTGTGAGGTTTTTATACGTTGTCGAATCGTTTGAATCTTTTCCGTAGTCATACGTACCAACTTCGATCCCAACAACGTTGCTTCACCCACCTCATCCCAGCATACTGGAGAACGACACTTTCTTCCATGCAACGCCTTGAATGGAGCCATGCCAATACTTGCTTGATAACTGTTGTTGTAGGAAAACTCCACCAATGGTAAGAACTGTTCCCAACTTCCCTTTAAGTCAAAGACACAGAGTCTTAATAGATCTTCAAGAGATTGAATAGTCCTTTCTGACAGCCCGTCCGTCTGAGGATGATATGCCAAGCTAAATCATAAATTCGTGCCCATAGCTTTTTGCAAACTAACCCAAAATCTTGAAGTGAATCTTGGATCTCGATCAAAAATTATGGATACTGGCATACCATGCAATCTTACAATCTCGTTTATGTACATACGAGCAAGACGTTCAAGTGTATAAGTTTCTCGTATAGGTAAGAAATGAGCCAACTTGGTCAATCTATCAGCAATGATCCAAATCGCATCTATACCTTGAGAAACCTTGGGAAGACCGGTAATGAAATCCATGGTAATGTGCTCCCACTTCCATTCTGGAATTTCAAGTGGTTGCAATGAACCTTTTGGTACTTAATTCTCCGCCTTGACTCGTTGACAAGTTAAACACCTTGAGATAAATTTTGTTATCTCTCTCTTCATATTGCTCCACCAAAATGTATATCGAAGATCATGATACATTTTAGTACTCCCGGGATGGATTGTAAACGGTGTGTTGTGCGCCTCCATAATGATTTTATACTTTAAATCAGGGTCGTTAGGAACACAAAGTCTGGAGTTGACTCGAAGTATTCCTTCTTCATCGATTCTTTCTTCCGGCATATCACCTTCTTGCACTTTCTTCCTTATACGCATTAGCTCCAGGTCTGTAGCTTGAGTAGCTTTAACTTTATCTATTAAAGTCGGTTCTACTAGTATATTTTCCATCATCACATGGGTCCCTGGAGTCTTTAACTCTATCTCCATCCTTTGTAAGTCATACAAAATGGGCCTTTGCATTGACAATATAGCACTTGTACCCGCATATGATCTTTTACTCAATGCGTCAGCTACCACGTTCGCTTTTCCAGGATGGTATTGGATGGTATGATCATAATATATCAATAGTTCAAGCCAATGTCATTGTCCCATGTTGAGTTCCTTTTGGGTGAATAAATATTTGAGGCTTTTATGATCCGTAAAGATCTCCACTTTCTCCCCATACAAGTAATGCCTCCAAATTTTAAGTGCGAAGACAACAGCTGCCAACTCTAGATCATGAGTAGGATAATTCCTCTCATATTCTTTGAGTTGCCGAGAGGAATAAGCTATGACTTTCCCATGTTGCATGAGAACACATCCTAACCCTTTGCCCGAAGCATCACTGTAGATGACAAATCCCTCCGATCCAGATGGTATTGTCAGAACAAGTGCTGAAATGAGTCTCCTCTTGAGTTTTTGAAAACTCTTCTCACATTCCATGCTCCAACCAAATTTTGTATCTTTCTGAGTCAGCTGAGTTAATGGAGTAGCAATTCGAGAAAACCCTTCTACGAATCTCCGATAATAACCAGCTAAGCCGAGAAAGCTACGTACTTCGGTCACTGATTTAGGTTACTCCCAGCTTTGAATAGCTTCAATCTTTGACGGGTCAACAGATATTCCATGACTTGATACGACGTGCCCAAGGAATGCTACTTCCTCAAGCCAGAACTCGCATTTCTTCAACTTGGCATAAAGCTTGTTTTTATGAAGCTTTTGGAGTATCAGCCTCAAGTGTTGCTTATAATCTTCACGGCTTTTGGAATATATGAGGATGTCATCAATAAAGACAGCCACAAAGTGATCCAAATATTCCTTGAATACTCAGTTCATCATATCCATGAAGGTAGCAGGAGCATTAGTCAATCCAAAAGACACAACTAGGAATTCATAATGCCCATACCGAGTTCTGAAAGCCGTTTTTGGAATGTCATCGGTTCTAATCTTTAACTGATGATATCCGGAATGAAGATCGATCTTTAAAAAGAATTTGGCGCCTTGCAACTTGTCAAACAGGTCATCAATACATGGTAATGGGTACCTATTTTTGATGGTGACATGATTTAACTCCCAATAATCAATACAAAGTCGTATACTCCCATCTTTCTTCTTCACAAAAAGAACAGGAGCACCCCAAGGAGACGTAATAGGACGAATGAAACTGATGTCGAACAGTTCCTGCAAGGGTCTTTAACTCTTGAAGTTCAATAGGAGTCATTCGATATGGGGCTTTGTAAATGGGTTTTGTATCGGGTTAAAGGTAGATACAAAATTCAATTTCACGCTCTGGGGGTAGGTCAGGAAGTTCTTTAGGGAATACGTCAGGAAATTTATTAACAATAGAAATATCATTCAAAACTGATGTATTTTTGTTTAAATTCGTGACATGAGCTAAAAAAGCTTGACATCCATTTTTCAATAAACAAATAGCTTTATGGCTTGAGATGACAGTGATTGATTTTAATGGTTTGGTTGCTTGAATTCGCATAATAGGTTGGTTAGGAATATAAATGCTAACAATCTTACGAAAATAATCATTTTTTGCATAATGAGTAGTTAACCAATCAATCCCTAGAATTACGTCAAATGCAAGTATTTTCAATGAAATAAGATCGACAGGTAATGTCAGGGTACCGATTTGAACCAAACAAGACTTATAAACAGTGGATGTAATGAAGGTTTCTCCCAATGGAGTTTCAACAGATAAATCAAAGTCTAATTTCTCCAGAGTCAAATTTAAACATTGAGCGCAAGTAGGAGAAATAAAAGAATGGGTATAACCGGTATCAAATAAGGTATAGACTTCTCTAGAGTTTATGATAAGCTTACCTGTGATGACCTCATTTGGGTTCTTTGCTTTCTGGGAGGTCACGGCAAACGCTCTCACTTGAACTACAACCTTTGACTTTTCTGGGACGCCCTTTGGTGCCTCCATCCCAGCTGGACTTGTCTTCGGTGCAAGATAAAATCGGGCTAGGTGACCTTCTCTTTCATAATTATAATACGCTTTGGACTGCATCGCGCAGTTTGGACTGATGTGTCCCTCCGCTCCGCATTTGAAGCATATGATAGGTGGTCGTTCTCCTTCCTTAACAATGGGTGTTGGTGCTGACGTCTTTCCATCATTGTTGAATCTCCTCTTCTTGAAATGTCCACTCTTATTATCTTGGCCATGATTACCACCGAAGTGCTTACCATTTCTGGCCTGTTGATTCCCTCCACGCTTGCTATCACCGCTTCGATGACTGCTACCACTAGTATTATCATTTTGCCGGTTGTTCTCTCTTGGTTGGGTTGACTCATTATCGCACTCCAATAACTGAGCCTTATTCACAACATCTGAATACAAACATATTTTATGAGAGATAAGGTATTGACGTATCTCGGGTTTTAAACCTCTTAGAAACATTCGCGTCATTCTCTCCTTATTATCAATCAAATGAGACGCAAACCAGGACAACTCAGCAAACTTGGCTTCGTACTGTGACACGATAATGTTTTTTTGCTCCATTTTAATGAACTCTACCTCTTTCATGTGATGAATACTTTCAGGAAAGTACTTGTCATTGAATAGTTCTTGGAACTTCTCCCAAGATATCTTCAGTGCGGCAGGTTCGCTTTACAAATTCCCACCAGTAATCTACCTCTGCCCACAACATGAAGGTAGCAAAGGGAACCTTTTGCTCCTCAGAGCATCCCAAGACATCAAATATCTTGTTGATCTTCTTTATCCACGTCTTCGCCTTAAGTGGTTTTCGCTCTCCAAAAAACTCTGGTGGTCCCAACTCCTTGAACTGTTTAGCAGTGACCGTCCGAGAGTTGCTAGTGTTTTCACCTGCATTTCGGTCAGGAGTCTCTCTTGCCTGATGTTGCATGAATTGCAGAAAGCCTCTAAACATTCCATCGTTCATCATTTGGTCAGTGTTGTTGTTTGCATGAAGATTATTATCTTCCTGTTGCACATTATCCTGGGTATTCATCTGTGGTGACTCTACGGTCTCCTGTGCTCCATTGCTATTCTCAATATTCTCATATGTCATTTTCAAATACTGCCACAAAACAAGGGTTAATTGACATGTCATATATTATCCCTATATTCTGACCGACCAATTAAATACCAAAAAAACTTAGGTAGGTCATACTAGCGAAGGAATTCCCCGTCTCTCCCCTCCTAGTTCTTGTCTCGCATCTCAGTCAGGGATCATATCCCTAAGCTTTAATACCAACTGTGACGTCCCCAAAATAGGTATACATCACCCATCTTGAGTCGCCAAAAACATGGTATAAAATTCAAATACAACTTAATAATACATCTGTCGTGTAAAATACGACAAAACATAAAGTGAGAGTTTTAATACGAATATTGTCTCCTAGACAGTATTCAATTCAAATGGAGTCCTCAATACATTTATTATCACACTATTTCATAGAATAGTGAGGACTACTAAAGCTATCATCTGGACCGTCACTCCGTTCCCCGACTAGTCCCGGTTATGTTCTCATTTCCTGAAGAGGACAATAAAAGCAAAAGGAAGAGCTCAACTAGCCTAGTAAGAAATATTATGACTAAGATAACGCATAATAATTTATCGTTAGCCTTCAACAGTGTTAAACTGATAAAATATAACAAGCATCAAGTTTAACTGCATCAGAACAAGCAATCCATTAGAAGAGTCAAGTAGAGAATTAAATCTACTATCTTCTATGATTTAAAATATTTTTCATCACTTTTATCGCTGAGACTCAGCTTAATAAATAATCCACATCATCGAATACATTGAAAAATGGATTGTAGATGTTCACCATGAATATATTGACATGTGATTATGATTGTTCTACATGTGTTAGAATACATAATTTGTGTGTAGGATAGGAATATACCTATATGCCATGTGTAGCCAATTTGAGAATCTAAGCTTGAATTGTAAGACCCCGAATTTTTTATAAATAAAATGGAATTTCCTTTATTTATTATTTTGAAATAGTAAGGGTTGATTTGATTAATGTGGTTAGTTATGGGTAAAATGCGCAAATTTTACAAAATAAGCAAGTGGTTATAAAATATTCATTGTTGTTTGGAATATTCGTTTGGTCGTGGAATATTCATACCGCTTGGAATATTCGCATTTACGACCAGTGCCAGCCCATGTGTGGGCCCCATAACTGAAAGCGATTGGAGGAAGAAAATGACAAATATAAGTTATTTAAAAATAATCGGCAGTAGTTATTTCCGCTTACACCTTGTTGGAATACCCGGTGGTTAAAACACAAGAATACTGGCTTGTTGTTGCAAGAAGACACCCAGATTGCACCAAGTATTGACTCTTACGTAAGAAGGCACTACTCAATAATGGTTACAGATAATTACTCGCTCAAGATTTTATTAATTCTCAAGCGTTGATATTTTATATTGTCGTTGTTTCAATAATTGTCATTACACAAGATTTTTCATTATCGAAGCAATAATTCATATTATCTAATAATATTATTAAATAATATTATTGGCAATGTTTAGAAAGTTCTGCTCTAAGGAGAGGTTTAGTCACCTAATTGCGCTACCAAGAAGGAGAAAATTCTTATTGAAAAGCCCCTCTTTCCTGTGAACCTACTGATTGTCAATATTGTGATTCTCAATATTATTTGTGAATAATTAATTATTGATTCATATGATGAGGAAAATATTGATTTTATGTGGATATAGATGGAGAAAATTTTAATGTGACAATTGTTGAAAATTGAAATTTTATCTTTTCCGATAAAATAATTCATTTAAATATATTATTATATTTTAATAATATAATAATGATGATATTTTTACGATGAATGTGGGATATATGAGTATATGTGGAGGAGGAGTATTTTTGTTACCAAAATATTTAAAACATGTTTTTCATGTCGGTGGACCCCATTTCTTGATCGAAATTTGATTATAGTCGTAAAATCGTCTGCTTGTGGATTTCTTGTCCAATTTCTGCTTGGAATTTGGAAAACTTTCTTCTCGCAAAGTTGTAGAGAATTGAATTTCCTATAAAAACTTGCAAGATTTGAATTTTCTGACAAAAGGACTATTTATTGTGAATTATTGAAGTTCCGAAGCTCTGAAATAATTGATTTTTGGAAGTTTAAAATAATTTAAATAAGAAAAAACGTTTTTGGCATTAATGGTGGGTCTTGCATGTGATGTTAATGACTGATTTCAGTTCTTCAAATGTTGGCGTCGGAATATTAATTAATATATTATTAATTTATTAAATTTTCTGCTTTGGTGTTCTAAGCAATTTCCTATAAATAGGGTGCTTAGGTTAGAATTGAAAATCACACCAGAAACTGAAGTTTTCTCTCTCTATATTGTTGAGCGTATTCTTGTGAGTATTTTGAGTATACTTTGAGTATTGCTATATGGTGAAAGTTCAAGTTATAGCCTATATCCAGTATTCCAGTTAGAAGTACTGTCTTTCCGAGGTAAGGGATATTATTTTTTTAATGATATTATTTATTCTAATATCATTATGCCGAAGTATTGATCTGAACTTTTTAATCAAATTTGGAACTTTAGTGTCGGGGTTACTATTCACGTATACGGCACTATTCACGTATACGGTACTATTCACAAATACGGCACTATTCATCGAAAAGATGAAAATTTTCCCTTTTCGTCTAAAATATCTATTGTGGATACTAGCTTTGATTGTATCCATGTTTTGATCATTCTTGAATTTTACTCCACTCTAATTACTTATGAAGTATTTTTGAACTTGGATTGTTTAAAATACGAATCCTTAATATTTGTTCTTTTGTTTCACTGGATTCGTTTCCTTTAAAAATATTTTTCATCATCCTCAGTCTTAAATGATGATATTATTGAATATCTTTGGCCTGTAGTGCAAAGATGAATGATTTCTGATGAATATCTTTGACCCGTAGTGCAAAGATGAACAGGTGTTTAGATGAACATGACCAACTGATGAATATCCTTAGCCTTTAGTGCTAGGATGAATATATGATTCAAGAGGTGCATTGATTGATGTTACAGGGATAAAAATATTGATGATGGACTGTTAAATTCATAGATATTAGTAGATTTCATCCTCTATGCAACTCTTCTATGAATTAATATTTTCCGTTGCGAGTATTGATTTAAAACTTGTTGTCTATTGTATTCTATTAGATTTTTTCCTGTTGAAGACTAACGATAATTTGTTCTGTATTATCTTTGTCATAATATTCTTTACTAGGCTAGTTGAGCTCACCCTTTTCCTTTTTGTTCCATTTTTCTTCTCAGGAGGCGAGAATGTAGCGAGTACGAGTCGGGGCATGGAATGATAGTTTTAGAGAGTTGTTAGTAGTCCTAACCATTTTTGTAAAATAATGTATCAATAATTATGATGAGGATTTATTTGTATGTGGATATTGTCTAGATGGCAATATCTGTATTTAAACTCACGGTTTATATGTTGTAACAATAAAGTTGTAGTTATTTCTGTACCATGTTATTGGCGACTCGGAATGGGTGATGTATACCTATTTTGGGGGCGTCACATGAATTCCTTGTCTAATGTTAATTCACATAGGAATATGATGGGTTATGTAGCTAGGAAGTTCCTTTTCGTTCTATTCCCTTTTGGGTAGATCTAGAGAGGATATGTTTATATGAACCTTGAAAGAGACATATGAATACTGATGAATTCTCGGTTGACAATTCGTCGTGACCATTATGATCAATTGGAGAGTTAGGAGATGTAAATTAAGCATTGCACGCCAAGTGTTTGACAAAATGCTTGTGTGGGGATATTGTGTTCTTATGCTCCTCTCTTAGATAAATGTTTGTAAATATAGTTAGCTTAGATTAGGGAGAAGTTTTGGTATTTCTTTGGAGCATCAAGAGCAATGAACTACACGGATTAGAGAGCTTGATTTGAGCAGAATGCTTAGAGATTGAAGGGCCTTGACAGAGTTTCTTCTTATCTATTTATTTTCTTTGATTTTGTAATTCATAAATGTTATCTTTATTGCTACTTGTATTTTGTTCAATAGCTATGAATTGAATATTTGCTCTAAGGTTATAATGGAACCATTTGTTATTTAAATTGACTGTCTTATCTCTTTGGTTGGCACCATATGATTTGGTTCGATATATTTGTGCTTAATAATTCTCACTAAGACATTAGTGATAATTTCGGTAATCTGCATGATATCGACAGAAGAATTATAGATTTACACCTGAATATAATGACATGTGATTGTGGGTTTCGACTTCATAAGTTGTGCGTAGAATAGACATATATCTGTGAACCACGTGCGGCCTAATAGAGAGCTTAAGCTTAAATCCTTGTCTGATTAATTCGTATAGACATATGTAGGATTGTATCTAGCTTGGGCGTTCTTTTCTGTTCTATTCCCTATCGGGTGGATCTGGAAAGGATATGTTCGTACATACCTCAACAGAGGTTTATGAGCAGTTGTGTGTTCTCAGTCGACAAATTGTCGTGACCATTAAGACTAGAGAGAGAAGGGTAGCTAGTTTGATGGAACATAGCACGCCAGTGTTCGACAGAATGCCTGAGTGGGGTGAAGTTGTAACATTAGCTTGTTATTCCTTAGATTACCATTCGTTATCCTTTTACTTTCTTTGATAATTAGTTATGCTTAGATTAATCACCCTTCCACTTGTTTCTGTTCGAATAAGACTTTAGCAATATAAAGTCGGTACTTGGTAGATATTAGTGATAGTTCCTTGTGGGTACGACACTCTTCTTATCACTGTATTACTTGTTGGGCCGCGTATACTTGCGCGTGTTTATTGATTGCGAAATCGACCAACAAAAGGTTGCATCAAATCATAGATCTTATTATTACTTGGGTAGCATTGATTCATTACTAGATGCCGCTTACTGTTTATAATTTTATAATATGATTTTAAAATTATTGCCAATGTAATAATAACCAATAGGATCACACACATAGAACGTAATTTAAAAAGGAAATTAATTTAAATTGTAATGATTTAAATATATCAATATGATTGATAGTATTTTAAATCACAAATTTAAATTAAAAAGGATAAATTGTATATATGTATATTAATTAAGTAACACTTAATTAAGATATATATATATATATATATATATATATATATATATATATATTCAAATTTAATAATATTAGGTTTTGATTAATTCCTCCCAACTGCTCTATATATATGATATATATCACCACTTTAGGGATTAAGCCAAAATACAAAACCCTAGCCGCTCTTAGAGAGAGACTAGAGAAAACAGTTTCAAAAATCCTCATCCTTGGTAGCTAGTTCCGCGGTTCATTCTTCTGTAGATTGTAGGACGATTCGCGGAGCGTTCGTGTGGATACCGTAGAGACGCAGTTCATTTGAATTGGGTTGGAGATTCGACCGCATCGATTCTAGCTTTAATAATCGGTATAATTTCTAACCTCTGAGTTAATTGACTTTTTGCATGGATCCTGTTTTGGGTTTCAAAACTGCTTTTAAATTGTTCTTTCCGCTGCGTTTTATGTGTCGAAACCCTTCAGTGGTATCAAAGCTACTTGCGAAACAATTAATTCAGATTACGTGTTTTGTTATTTTCGATATATATGATATATGATGTTATAATTTTACCAATCTGAAATTGATTATATTGTTTTTGATATATATGATATATGATGATACAATTTTATCGATCAGAAATTGAATTATAATATTCTGTATGTATGCGTATTTTGATATTATGAATATCAGTGATAGATATGCATGTATATGATGTTCTATTAATTGTATCTTATATGGCGTAATAACAGTATACAACTTATGTTCTAATAGGATTAGAGGTATGCAGATTCGGTTTAATATGATTAATTAAAACTGGACATATATGATATGTACCGGGTGTATTGTTATTATGATTCTTTTGGTGGATTAAAATATATGATCCTGACACTGTTTCATTCGTATGGAAAAATTCTACAATACAGATTGTAGTTAGAAAAATATTTTCAAAAGTACCGCTTCCACCCACTCCATCGACCGATCACCGGACCACCGCTGGGGAGATCCCCTCGACACCCCCCATCGTTACAGCATCGCGATGGTCTTGACCCCAATTTGTTATATATTTTTCTTTAATTTTATATAAATTGTTATATGCTTATTGTGATATGCTTGGTGCACAGTTATGTCCTTTTGACCCATAGGTTAGTGGTTTTTAGTTTTGAAATATGGCTTGCATGTCGTGCCTTTCTATAAATTCTGATGTAACATTATCTTCTCATCTCAATCCCCTCGAATGTAACTCGAGGTTTCTTTATGTCATGTAATAATCTATTATTATGAAGATGACAAGATGAAGGACTCGATGGAAATATAATGATGGAGAGGAGGCACATGCTTGAGGAAGATCCAAGGAAGCTACTTATTTTAAGATCTTTTACCACCTTAGATTAACCTTCAATCTTTCATTAGCTTGAAAAGATTGACAGTGGATTGGGCCATAACTGTGACACATTTTATTTTGCACTTTATTTATGCTTGTGTATGATATGTTAAATAATGTGCATGTTTAATAAGATTAAAATTGGTGAGATCTAAATTTATTAATAAAATCCCTCATTAAATTATTAAGTCTAAATCAGATGCCTTTCAATGAATAACACTCATCAAGACCTTGATCAATAGATGTAGGTTTGCCAAAGAAAAGTACCCTATTTATCTAGGTAAGATGCGATAGGATAATTATGATATCCAAACTATTAAAATCATTGGGCCCGACTTAACTAAGTTATCTCAATAGGATTGTGGACTTAGAGGCATAGAGTTTGGTGGGTACCATTAGATGGACTAGAAACAATTGTTGTTTACCAAACTATCCAAGAGTTATATATGATATAATTGACAAAAGGGTTGTCTACCTAAATAATTATGTTTTAAGAGATTAGCCAAAGCTAACTTAAGTCATAATGAAATATGGATCTTGGCTCACTAGAAAGATTTAATAAAAAAATGCTTTCTAAATTAATGGTGAGGGCTATTAATTTGAATAAAATAGTGGGAGGTATATTTTGAATGTACTATTATCAAATACATAATATCAACTCTGCAATTTAACTTATTATTTTGGCACTTATAAATTATAGATATCAATGGCAAACAACAACAACACAAGTAGTCTTTCACTACGATCAGTCCTTGAGAAGGACAAGCTGAGTGGAATTAATTTCCTTGACTGGCACAGGAAACTTGAGGATTGTCCTCAAACAAGAGCGCAAGCTATATGTCCTTGATGGACACATTCCTGAAGCACAAGCTGTCACTGCACCACGTGCGGAGCATAATGCTTACAAGAAGCATCAAGATGATGCTCTGGACATGAGTTGTCTTATGCTAGCAACCATGAATGTTGATCTTCAGAATCAACATGAGTTGATGGATGCTTATGAGATGATCGAGCATCTCAAGAAATTGTTCGAAGGGCATGCTCGACAGGAGAGGTATGATATAAGCAAGGCGTTGTATCATTGTAAGATGGGTGAATGTGATACAGTTGGTCCACATGTGCTGAAAATGATTAGGTATATTGAGTACCTTGATAGGTTGGGTTTCCTAATCACTCCGGAGGCCCAAACTGATTTTGTTTTGCAATATCTGAATAGCAGCTACTCTCAATTTGTTATGAATTATCTAATGAATGAAATTGAGAAACCACTTACTGAGTTGTTGAGCATGTTAAGAACTGCAGAGAACAACATGAAAAAGGCAGGACCCTCTCCCATAATGATGGTGCAAAATGGGAATGCTAAGGGAAATTGGAAAGCCAAGAAGAAGATAGTATCTAAATCTGGTGTTAAACCCAATCCCAAAACAAAACAGGCTTTAAAATCTAAAGGTGGGGTGGCTAAAGAAGGTGATTGTCACTTCTGTGGAAAACCTGGACATCGGAAGAGGAATTGTTATGCTTATTTGGAAGAAGTGAAGAAAAATAAAGGAAGTGTGACTTTTGATTCAGGTATATATGTTATAGAAGTCAACTTGTCTACTTCTACATCATGGGTATTGGATACTGGATGTGCTTCTCACATTTGTGTTAATGTGCAAGAACTTCGAAGGAGTAGGACTTTGGTAAAAGGAGAGGTATGGAGCAAAAGTTGTTGCACTGGCCGTAGGAACTTATCATTTATCTTTTCCCACTGGGCTAGTATTAGAATTAGAGGATTGCTATTATGTGCCTGCTATAAGCAAAAACATTATTTCTGTTTCTTGTTTGGACAAGAAAGGTTTTTCATTTATAAGTAAGAACAATCGTTGTTCGTTTTACTTAAATGATATTTTCTATGGTGTTGCACAATTGTTTAACGGTCTTTATATTATTTATTTAGAAATGCCTATCTATAACATAAATACAAAACGATTTAAATCAAATGATTCAAATCCGACATATCTCTGGCACTGTCGTTTGGGCCATATAAATGAGAAACGCATATCAAAACTCCATAAAGATGGATTTTTGGATTCATTTAATTTTGAATCATATGAAAAATGTGAATCTTGTTTATTAGGCAAGATGACTAAAGCCTCTTTCACTGGACACAGTGAACGGGCTAGCGATATATTGGGACTTATACATAGTGATGTATGTGGACCCATGAGTTCGTTAGCAAGAGGTAGGTTTTATTAATTCATTACATTTACTAATGACTTTAGTAGATATGGATATGTGTATCTTATGAGGCACAAATCCGAATCCTTTGAAAAGTTCAAGGAATTCAAGAATGAAGTTCAAAACCAATTTGGCAAAAGCATAAAAGCCCTTCGATCCGATCGAGGAGGTGAATACTTAAGCCAAGACTTTGATGACCTTATAAAGGAGTGTGGTATTATATCATAGCTCACTCCACCTGGAACACCGCAATGGAATGGTGTATCTGAGAGAAGAAATCACACCTTGTTGGACATGGTACGATCAATGATGAGTCATGCAGATCTTCCAATAAGCTTCTGGGGTCATGCCCTAGAGACAGCTGCATTCACACTTAACCATGTTCCTACAAAGACGGTTCAGAAGACACTATATGAGATGTGGACTGGGAAACGTCCTAGTATGTCGTTCATGAAGATTTAGGGTTGCGAGGCGTTTGTAAAATGTCTGGATTCTGACAAGCTCGGACCAAAATTTGACAAATGTAATTTTGTGGGATACCCAAAAGAAACAAAATGGTATTATTTCTATAAACCTTCTGAGAATAAAGTGTTTGTTGCTCGAACTGGTATTTTTCTAGAAAGAGATTTTGTCTCTAAAGGAAACAGTGGGAGGAAAGTAAAACTCGAAGAAATTCGAGAACCACAAAATATCATTGAACTTAAGTTGGAACGTGAGCAGGAACCACAAGAAATTATGGAAAGTGAACCTGCTCAAATTACACAAGGAATTCATAGATTTGGTAGGACATTCCAAGAGCCCGAGAGATATTATAGATATCTTGTGACTCAAAACGGCGATGTGATGCTCATAGATCAGGATGAGCCTGGTTCCTAACAAGAAGCTATGAATGGACCAGATTCTGAGAGATAGCTTGAAGCCATGAGATCTAAAATGGACTCCATATATACTAACCAAGTATGGACTTTGGTTGATCCACCCGAAGGGGTAAAACCAATCGGGTGCAAGTGGGTTTTCAAGAAGAAAACCGACATGGATGGTAATGTACAAACCTACAAAGGTCGTCTGGTAGCAAAAGGTTACAAACAAGTTCAAGGTTTTTACTATGATGATTCTTTTCTCCAGTGGCAATGGTTAAATCCATCAGGATCTTACTTGCTATTGCACCCTTTTACGATTTCGAAATCTGGCAGATGGATGTCAAAACTACTTTCCTTAACGGAAATCTCCTTGAGGATGTGTACATGACACAACCTGAGGGATTTGTCACTCCAAAGGATGCTGGAAAGGTATGTAAGCTGCAGCGATCCATTTATGGATTGAAGCAAGCCTCTCGGAGTTGGAATCTTCGATTTGATGAAGCAGTCAAAGAGTTTGGCTTTATGAAAAAATGAAGATGAACCTTGTGTATATAAGAAGGTTAGTGGAAGTCACATTGTATCCCTGATATTATATGTTGACGACATATTAATTATTGGGAATGACATTTCTTCATTACATGCTATAAAAACATAGTTAGGAAAATGTTTCTCCATGAAAGATTTAGGCGATGCAACCTACATTTTAAGTATCACGATCTATCGAGATAGATCGAGAAAAATGATCAGCCTAAGTCAGAGTACATATATTGATGAAGTGCTAAAATAGTTCAACATGCAATAGGCAAAAAGAGGACACTTACCCATGACTCATGGTGTAAAGATCTCTAAGGCCCAATGTCCTAAATCACAAGATGATGAGGAGCGTATGAGAAGGATCCCTAATGATTTGGTAATTGGATCTATCATGTATGAAATGATATGTACTCGTCCAGATGTCTCGTATGCTTTGAGCATGACTAGCAGATACCAGTCGAATCCAGGTGAAGGTCACTGGATAGCAGTCAAGAATATCCTCAAGTACCTAAAAAGGACTAAGGATTCATTCTTGGTATATGGAGGTGAAGACGAACTTGCAGTAAAGGGTTACACAAATGCTAGTTTCCATACTGATAATGATGACTATAAGTCTTAGTCAGGTTTTGTATTTTGTCGTAATGATAGTGTAGTTAGCTGGAAGAGTTCGAAGCAAGAGACATTAGCCGATTCTACAACAGAGGCTGAGTATATTGCTGCTTCTACTGCGGCCAAGGAGGCTGTATGGATTAAAAAGTTCATCACTGAACTTGGTGTTGTTCCAACCATTGTTGATCAGGTTGCTCTATAGTGAGATAATAATGGAGACATTGCACAGGCTAAGGAACCCAGATCTCACCAATGATCCAATCATATACTTAGGTAGTACCATCTCATCCGTGAAATCATTGATAGAGGAGATGTAAATATAGGAAGAGTGCCAACAGATGATAATGTTATAGATCCACTGACCAAAGCTTTCTCACAGCAGAAGCATGACGGTCACACTAGTTCCATGGGTATTAGATACATGAGTGATTGGCTCTAGTGCAAGTGGGAGACAGTTAGAGTTTATGCCCTAGAGGCCAATTATTTGATAGAATTGCTTAACGTTTTGATATTATATTTAATTGAATAAATGAATGATTTTATTATGGTTTTATTTAATGCGTTATATAAATGTTAACATAATAAAATCCTTAGAATAATGATACAAATTATATAGTTTCAAGTATGTGACTTGAACATAAGATTATATAATTACAATTAGTATCATTGTTCTTAAATGTCCCTAGTCGAGTATCATTGTTGATGGGACAACAATGATGCATTAAGACTAGTATGTCGATTGACTTATGACCAAATCTCATTGGTCATAAATATATGAGATATTAAGTCAATGCATAGGTACATGTTAGAGAAAGATGAACTGGACAGACCCACCATGAAAATTCTATATGGAACATTATGCGAACTGTCATTAGCAATTCTCATAATGACAATGATGTAATGGTCCTCCGACCTGAAATCACTATATTACTACACGGGAATTTATGTACTTTGATATCATCAAATGTCACCTTTAACAGGGTGGACTATAAAGGTTATTATTGGGTACATCATGAATCGTGTGAGGAATATGAGTGATCTAGATGGAATTTAACCATCCTATATATTAGGGGTGATATCCATAGGCCTCGTGATTGAGTAGGACTATGAAATGCATGGCCATGCTCAAATAGTGATTTGTTTCATATAGTCTACTCATTGATCAAGAAAGCCTCAGATTAAATTATGAAGAGTATGACACATTCAATGACTCGAGTTTAATCTAGGATATTAATGTTAAAAGGATTAAATTACATTGAAACATTGGTCACGAAAAGGTTGCATCAAATCATAGATCTTATTATTACTTGGGTAGCATTGATACATTACTAGATGCCGCTTACTGTTTATAATTTTATAATATGATTTTAAAATTATTGCCAATGTAATAATAACCTATAAGGTCACACACATAGAACATAAATTAAAAAGGAAATTAATTTAAATTGTAAGGATTTAAATATATCAATATGATTGATAGTATTTTAAATCACGAATTTAAATTAAAAAGGATAAATTGTATATATGTATATTAATTAAGTAACACTTAATTAAGATATATATATATATTCGAATTTTAATAATATTAGGTTTTGATTAATTCCTCCTAACTGCTATATATATGTTATATATTAGTCACTTTAGGGATTACGTCAAAATACAAAACCCTAGCCGCTCTTAGAGAGAGACTAGAGAAAACAGTTTCAAAAATCCTCATCCTTGGTGGCTAGTACCGCGGTTCCTTCTTTTGCAGATCGTAGGACTATTCGCGGAGCGTTCGTGTGGATACCGTAGAGATGCAGTTCTTTTAAATTGCGTTGGAGATTCGAGCATCGATTCTAGCTTTAATAATCGATATAATTTCTAACCTCTGAGTTAATTAATTTTTCGCATGGATCCTGTTTAGGGTTTTAAAATTGCTTTTAAATTGTTCTTTCCGTGGCGTTTTATGTGTCTAAACCCTTCAAGAATCTATATCAGTAATGGTCCCTAACGATGACGATGACGATGAGGAAGAGGTGGAGTCTGATCCGTAGGAGGAGTCTTTGGAGGAGGAGCCCAAGCCTATGTAGGACTCCGACGAGGCTACTTTTGAGGATCGGATGTTAGGAGAATATGAGAAGCAGATATTAGAGTTAGGATGTAGAGTGGAAGAGCTAGAGGTTGAGGCTAAGGAGAGGGATTCTGTGTTCCAGAAGTTGAGGGACGAGGACCATCAGGAAATGTAGGCAGGGATCCAGATGGGAGCTTTGTAAAAACCCAAAACCCTAATAAGACTCATATGTATAAAATCTCATTATATAAATAAAATTTCTCCCTTCTGAATGTGTTATGTGTTAATATATACTTGGTTTTACAAATTTGACCAAATAAATTTTTGTCCGAAAAACGTCGTGCTTGACATCTCCTGCTTAATTTTTTTTTCTATATTCGGACTTTTCGATAAAATTATTTTGACAAGTTGCTTTGTCGTGCTTACACTGATAAAACGCTTTGTCGTGCTTGTTAGGATTAGTGAGAAATTTAGATTAACAATTCTAATTAGCAAAACCCTAATCCTAAATAGCAAAACCCTAACCCTAACCCTAATTTATAAACCTAACCCTAATTAGCTAAATTAACTCTAATTAGCTTATGTTAACACCTAATCATGGTTAGTAAACTTCAATTAGGTACTAATTAACATTACTTAATATTCATAATCATTAAAAATAAAACCCTAATCAAGATTAGTGAAGATTAAAGCCTAATTAAGCTACTAAACAAACATAACTAGCTCACAAGGAGGTTAGGAGTCACCATTGCAAGTTCCAAGTATAGACATGACATGCTTGTAACTCCCAAGCATCACCATAGTCATCGATCGATCTTTGTAGAGGCAAGTTGCTCAAAAATGACCAAAAAGCCAAGTTGAAGAATTCTATAAATAGAAACCTTAGGGCTAAGCAAACTCACAAAATTCCTAAGCCTAGATACACTTATAAACCTACCAAATCAAGCCTGGGTGATAGCAAAGAACAACATCGTAAGTTAGAATCAAAATTGCTCAAGAAAAGGTACAAACCCTAGTTCATAATTAGCTCTTTGATCTTATGTTAGATTTGTTGTTTAGATGTTTAGAATTATGTATTAGTATGTTAGAAAGTATGTTAGATTGGTAGAACACGCTTTCATAACATCTAGATGCCTTAATTAAGTGTTTTAAGAAATCTGAAATTTTTAAAAACTAAGTCCGACAAATGAATGTCGAGCCTATATATATTCATATGTGTTTATGTTTTGGTCCGTTAATTGTTTGGTATTTGTAGCCCGTTAGTAGGTCTTTAATCTGAAAAGAAAACAGTTCATTTGAACCATAGATTTCAAGTTATAAGCAAATAAAGTGGGTCGACCATTCACGGATTGCGCTTTTCGGGTTACCCGTAAAGCTCAAGAAAAAGCTTGAACCGCCTACTTTGACCAACTGCTTAATCGCCTTCTGCTTTGTTATTTTTGTAAGTTTTTGTTATAGATCAATACTATGTATATGTACTACATATCTATAATCTTTAATGGAACAAACAACGATAGGTTTATCGAATTAATGGTCAAAATCCATCGACCGAAGCTTGACCATGTTTTCTCGGGTTTTCCAAAAACTAAAGAACACGAAGAACAACGCTTTGGCTATTTCTTGACCAAAGATAAATAGAGACCTTAGATTTATGCTTTGTTCATGTTAATGTTATATATATGTACCCTAAAATATATATACATGTTACAACAAACATTACACACATCAAATACATACAAATCGAAGATATTTAAGCCACAAAACCGCTGACCGCCACTATGACTTCGCTCTCGGGTTACCCGTAAACTCAAGAACAAATTCGATAAAGGACTTTGAGCCTCTATAACTTCTTGTTATATGTAGGTTAAAGCCTAAAATTTGTTTCATGTTATACTACCGTATGAGTACTACAACATCAACTCTCGAACAAACCAAAACTCATTAACAAAGAGCCTTTATAATTAATGGTCAAACCAAATACTCTACCACCACCAAAACCACCGCCTTTAAACTCAAGAACACCTACAAATGATACTTTCTCACACCAAAGGGCTTTAATGATGTATAAAATTATTTTTCTAAAAATAAATTATAAAAATTAGAAATAATTAATAAATAAATATAAAAAAAAGCTTTAAAAATTATATTAAATTATTATAAATAAATTCTATATTTTTTTACATAAATTCAATAATTATTTTATATTATTTTGATATTATTAATAATTAACTTATTAATAAAGAAATTAGAATAATTATTTATAAATACTAAATAATTATGGAAAAATATTATTAATGATATAAAAATTATAAATAAATGAATATAAATTATTTAAAAATTATAATCAATGTTTTTGTACAATTTGAAGTAAATATTAATTACTTATAAATAGAAATAAATGATTTAAAAATAAAAATAAATGTTTTAAATACTTTAAAATTTCTAAAAGGTATTTTAAATTATAATTAAATTTATAAATAATATTTAGTCCATTTATCAAAGGTATTAAACACAAAACCCTATTAATCTAACCCGATATTATATTAATGTTATAATTGAGTATTGTTATCAATACTAACGTGTTAGATTTATATATATGAACTTCGTAGGTATTTATTAACGATTGAATAATATAACTCAATCGATCTACGCCAGCAAGTTTTCTATCCTTAAATTTCTTATAAAGCAAATTTCTTAAACCCTATTTATTCATTGGACAAGATTTTTATCTTGATATGCTGTTGATATAATATACTACACCTACAATTGAATTACCTTCTTATTGTAAAGTTATTGCTATAGTTCAAGCATAACTAAGAAATGAATTGTTTATTCATATGATAATGTTTATCGAGCATGAACTGCTGAGTCAAACCAAATTGTTTTGGTAAGACATCTTATATCAAGTCAGGTATCCCGTAAGGGATCGAAAGTTAGTCAATTCATATATCGACATTTAGTGTATTTTGAGCACCGGTAGGATGATATGCATACTCCTAAGATGTTGAATAGGTCGATCCTATCTCATATCTCAAACAAAATTTCTAAGTCTCAGGACCGATGTAAATAAAGAAAATTCCGTAAATGGTTGAAATTAGAAATCCGTAAATGGTACAACTATCACCAAAATTTGAATCATATATTTCTTCAAATCCTATATTGTTATAAATACAAAACTTGTTTGAGCATGTCATAGCTCACCCTTGCAAATTATTCCTTTGCGCTTTAGATGGTAATCCCGAACTTCGAGTAGATAAAGGGAAGCATCCCTACATAGATTAGATTATATTCTTGTCTGCTTGAATACCTTGTAATAAGAACTCATTATGAGAATCATGTAATCGAATCTTAATATTATGATATATATATATATATATATATATCTTTATTTCAAGAACTGTTTTCTTACATACATAGATGTAAAATTAGACTTCTTCAAATCTAGTTGAGATCCTTGGGAACTATTTATCCGAGTGAGGGTATTAATAGCATGGACTGCTCATGTTGTTATTGATACTCGGATTTTGATAGATAGTTACTATCGATACGATAAGATAAATTCATTTGGCTTAGACTATACATCCGGGTGAGGGTATTAGTAATATGGACTGCTCATGTTATTGTCGATACTCAATTTTGATAGATAGAGACCTAGTCACAGTATACAGCTCATATATCCAAGTGAGGGTATCCAAACACAAGAAAAGTTCTCTTGAGAATTGACAACTCATTATGGATACTGTGAATTTTGGATCTATGAGAATTATATCTCGCTAGTCCTCTATTTAATGTAATTTTATAATCGATACCATGGGTGTATAGATTTAAAAGCATTATGTTGATTTTCTCAGAAACACCATATCGTATACCATGGGAGTATAGATATGGGGGCGTTATAATTTTGGTATCAAAGTCATAAGGCTATATAGATATAAGGAAGAGAAATCTTAGTATATAGTCTTCGAGTCCGTAAAAATTTTAAAAGTATACATAAAATATAACATTAAAATTATTATGTTGTGTAATTTCTATACAGTATTAAAGGAGTTTTCTTTTATAGATGGCCAACTCCAATGCTGAGGAAATGGTAATAGCCAATAATCCACCACAAATAGAGTCATACATAGCCAAAGATGCGCAAAGATGAGGAATTGCTTCATGATCAACAACCGTTAGATGTCGAGGAAGAAGAGGATCCAAAGGGCGGTGATGCTTAATGAGAATTGATGAGCATGATGAGGCAATGGCATCACTATTGAAGACAATGTAATATGAGGGTAATAAGATGAGGTTTAGGGTCGATATAGTCGAGGAATGCTACAAAGATGAGAGAGGACATAGTCAACGACTAAAAGTACAACCGCACCACGCACGTAGGGGCGTAAAGGAAATTCACCAAGGCTTCTTAAAACATCTCCGGGTGTTCGAGATACTTTTAATGATTTGCAAAACTGCAGTAGTTCGATATCCTAGAGAGAGAGAAGAAGACGGCTTATCTCATCGATCGATCCGTGGTTTGTCACATGATTCGTGATTCCTTTGATGATATCAATGAATTCTAGAGAGTAGAGATAGGTGGTTGAATGCTTTATATTAGTACAATAAAGAAGCATTCAAAGTTTGCAATGTAATCAAGATTTTGTAAGATAGTAGTATGTTTAATTATGAAGTTGTTGTGTAATACTATTTTGATATATAAAATAAAAAATATGTTGTGTTACTCAAATTTTATGTGAATTTTATTGGTTTATATAGAATCATGCCACCAACCGTAAGACCCCAAAGAGAAATGAATGATGATAATTCTACCCAAAGCAGCTAGTAGACCTTATGCTAGAGAGTTGTAAATAGACCTCGTGAACCAAAATACAACTTTTAAAGACTTTAAATTAGTTGACCACCGAGTTTAAAGGTACATCGTAACCTCAGATGCACAAATTTGGATTTCTAGATAGAGAAATTTTTCCTAGTAACCAATGTTAATAATAACCAAAAGACAACTTTTGCAACCTTTTTCTTGAAGGGTGAGGCTAATTATTGGTGGAATCAACCAAAGGCTCGTAGAAACTAAAATTGTTCCTCGATAGATTCAAAGAGTTGTTCTTTGAAAACTATTTTCCCAATCCCCGAAAAGACCGAATGGAAATAAAATTTCGACTTAAAACAAGGAGATCTTATCAGAACCCAAAGATACGCTAAGTTTAATGAACTATCTGTGTTTGCTCCTCATCAAGTAACCACCGAACTTAGAAAGACTCAGAGGTTTCAGTGAGGGTTTAAAACCTCGATTCTGGAGTAGATTGTCAAGATTTCAAATAAAAACTTTCTCTCAGATACTAGAGAAGGCCACTATAGCCGAAAAGTGAGAATGATAAATTTTACTAAATTTCATCAGACAAGAGAAGTCGTAATGAAAAGGAAAAATTAGGACAGTAACCCAGCTTCAGTGGGTTTAATAACAAACGAAATGGGATAATTCTTTTTCTAACAACCTGTGGAAAAGATATAGAAATACTAACAATAACTTTAGTAATAATAATATTAAACCTTGTCCTAATTATGTAAGAAGAAACATAGAGGAGAATGCCTTCATAACAAATGTTTTAATTGTGGACAGTCAGGACATTATTATCCACAGTGTCCTCTTCCAAGGAAAAATAAATGTTTTAATTGTGGTTCCTTAGACCATTTTTCAAGGAACTGTCCCAAACCTAGGAATCAAGGAGGAAAAGGGGTTAGAATACCAGAGAATAATCAATCAACAAAGAGTCATGCAGCTGGGGTTCGTAGTCGACCTACCATGAGAACATTTAATATGCTCATGAGGGATGTTGTTGTTTCACAGACGTGGTGATGTATCATCCCTATCAACACTTTAAATGCATATATGTTATTCGATTCGTGCTACATGTTCTTTTAGTCTAGAAATTTCTCTACAAACTTGAATACACCTTGTGAAAATCTAGACAAACCATTCTCAGCGTGGAAATTGCTAATAATGAAAGAATTCCGTTGAGACCATATACGTAAACCGTAGTGTGATAATAAAAGGACATAATTTTAAGGTAGATTTGATACCAATTCAAATTGGGAGAATTTGATGTAATTTTAGGAATGGATTGGTTAGTTAATCATAACGCCGATGATCGATTGTCATCAAAAAATATAAAACCTTTTGACTACTTCAAGTCAAAGGTAGTGTTCAACTCTGTAGAGTTGTTCACCTAAGCAATCTCGATGTTTGACTATAGTTCAAAGCAAAAAGATTACTTAGAAAGGGTTGTTTAGGATATTTGGCCTATATAGTTGATACTCGACAGGAAGGAGTAAAACTAGATCAAATACCTATAGTTAAGGAATTTCCCGATGTATTTCCGGATGACTTACCAGTTTGCTCTGTGATAGGGAAATTGAGTTCGCTATTGATCTTGCACCAGAACGACACCAGCTTTCTAAGGCACCGCATGTAATGGCACCTATAGAACCGAAAGAGTTACTTATTCAATTATAGAAACTCTTAGATAAAAAGTACATACAACCTAGTGTTTCACCCCTGGGGAGCACCAGCTTTCTGCTTTGTAAAGAAGAAGGATGGAACTATGAGACTATGCATAGACTATAGGAGCTAAATAAGTTAACTATTAAAAATAAATATCCTTTACCAAGGATTGATGATTTGTTTGACCAATTAAAAGGGTGAACATTTTCAAAAATTGACCTTAGAACAAAGTTATCATCAATTAAAGGTAAGAACGAGGATGTGCCAAAAAAAACGCTTAGGACACGCTTATGGACATTATGAGTTTCTTGTAATGTCTTTTGATTAACAAATGCACCGGCAACATTTATGGATTTAATGAATCGAGTGTTTAAACCATGCTTGGACAAATTTGTTGTAGTGTTTATCGACGATATTCTCGTATACTCGAAAAACACGGAAGAGCATATCAACACTTGAGAGTCGATTGAGATATTACGAAAAGAACAACTTTATGCAAAGTTTTCCAAGTGTGAATTCGTTGAAGAGAGTTCAATTTTTAGGTCACGAATTGATAAGAATGGAATATCTCAGAGATCCAAATAAGATCGAAACGGTTGTGAATTGGGAACAACCAACAACTCCAATGTAAGTAAAAAGTTTTCTTGATTAATGGGTTATTATCGACGGCTTATAAAAGATTTTTCAAAAATAAGCAACCCCATTAACCAATTTAACTCGAAAGACTATGAAATACGCCCGACAGATAAATGTGAGGAAAGCTTCCAAGAGTCAAGAAGCGATCGAGCATGGCTCCAAAGTGTTATCCTTACCAGATGATACAGAGGCCTTGTAGAGATATAGTGACGCATCACACACAGGTTTAGGTGTGTGTTGATGCAACATGGGAAAGTGATAGCTTATGCATCACGACAAACTCAAAGATTATGAGAAGAGGTATCCTACTCATGACCTAGAGTTAGTCATGTAGTTTTTGCTCTAAAAATTCTGAGACATTACTTGTTCGGGGAGAAGTGCAAGATATATACAGATCATAAAAGTCTGAAATATATTTTTACACAAAAGGAATTAAATTTAAGATAGAGACGATGGTTAGAACTGATAAAGGATTATGACTGTGAAATCTTATATCATCCCGGTAAAGCCAATGTTGTAGCTGATGCGTTAAGCAGGAAGAATCAGAAAAAAATTGAATGTATTCACTACCAACAATAGGTTAATAAAAGACTTTGAAAATTTAGAAATTGAGGTGGAATGTCCAACTACCTCTACCCAAAAATTGTATATTTTAGAAGGAGTTTCATCTCTGCTTAATAAAGTTAAAGAGATACATGAGAAGGATGAAGAATGTCAGAAGTTTAAATCTAATTCAACACATGATAAGTATAATAAATTTAGAATAGATACGGATGGAATAATAAGATATGAAAATAGAATCTGGTTCCATAGACCAAGCTTTAAAAGATGAAATTTTAAACGAAGCTCATAATTCTAAATTTGCCATACATCCTGGCAGTACAAAAATGTATAAGGACTTAAGTCGACACTTTTAGTGGTCGAACATGAAAAGAGAAATAGTTGAATGGGTAAGTAAATGTCTCACGTGTCAAAGGGTTAAGGCTGAGCATCAAAAGCCGAGTGGTTTACTTCAACCCTTACCAATTCCCGAGTGGAAGTGGGAACATATAACTATGGATTTTGTTGTTGGTCTTCCAGCTACACAAAAGGGCCATAATGCCATTTGGGTAATAGTTGACCGTTTAACAAAATCAGCTCACTTTTTACCTATTAAGATTACTCATAACCTAGATCACCTTGCCAAACTTTACATCAATGAAATTATCTCTAGGCATGGAGTACCTGTGTCCATAGTATCAGATCGAGATCCAAGATTTACTTCTAATTTTTGGAAAAGCCTTCGTAAACACTTAGAACACAACTAAGATTAAGTACAACTTATCATCCTCGCATCGATGGATGAGTGAGAGAACCATACAAACATTAGAGGATATGCTAAGAACTTGTATTATAGATTTCAAAGGAAGTTGGGAAGATCAGCCATCCTTAGTCGAATTTGCTTTATAATAATAATAGTTATCATGCTAGCATAGGTATGCCACCCTATGAAGCTTTATATGGGCGTAAATGTAGAACACCTTTATGTTGGGATGAAGTCGGGAAAGACAAATGTTAGGACCTCGAGATAATTCAACAAACAACCTAAACTATCGTAATTATTCACAACGATTACAAGCATCTCAAGATCGACAAAGAAAATACGCCGATCCACATCACAAACAACGAAACTTTAACGTAGAAGTCACGTATTCTTGAAAGTATCTCCTTGGAAAGGCAAGATACGCTTTGGCAAGAAAGGAAAATTAAGTCCGAGATTCATCGACCTTTTGAAATTTTGAGAAGGGTCAGTGAAGTTGCTTATGAAATAGCACTACCTCCTCGAAAGTTAAATCATATTCATAATGTGTTTCATGTGTCCAGACACGCACCATATAAACTTGATTATAAACACGTTATATACAATATGAGCCAATCCAAATAGAGGAAGATCTTTCTTATGTAGAAGAACCCGTGCAGCGATCGTCAATCGTAGAAGAGCAAGTCCCGAGAAATAAAGTGATAGCATCGGCCAAAGTAATTTGGAGGAATCGTAACGTCAAGAAGCTACATGGGAGCTTGAAGATAAAATGCGCGAGAATTATCCTCAATTATTTACTTAACTTGTAATCAGTAATTTCGAGGACTAAATTTTATTAGTAAAGGGTGAAAAAAACCCAAAACCCTAATAAGACTCATATGTATAAAAATCCCATTATATAAATAAAATTTCTCCGCTCAATGTGTTATGTGTTAATATATACTTGGTTTTACAAATTTGACCAAATAAATTTTTGTCCAAAAAACGCCGTGCTTTACACCTCGTGCTTAATTTTTTTTTTTCTATATTCTAACTTTTCTAAGAAAAATTATTTTGACAAGTTGCTTTTGTCGTGCTTACAATCGACAAAAACGCTTTGTCGTGCTTGTTAGATTAGTGAGAAATTTAGGTTAACAATCCTAGATTAACAAACCCTAACCCTAATTAGCAAAAACCCTAACCCTAATTTGTAAACCTAACCCTAATTAGCTAAATTAACTCTAATTAGATTATCTTAACACCTAATCATGGTTAGTAAACTTCAATTAGGTACTAATTAACATTACTTAACATTCCTAATCATTAGAAACAAAACCCTAATCAAGATTAGTGAAGATTAAAGCCTAATTAAGCTACTAAACAAACCTAACTAGCTCACAAGGAGGTTAGGAGTCACCATTGCAAGTTCCAAGGTAGCACATGACATGCTTGTAACTCCCAAGCATCACCATAGTCATCAGATCAGATCTTTGTAGAGGCAAGTTGCTCAAAAATGACCAAAAAGCCAAGTTGAAGAATTCTATAAATAGAAACCTTAGGGCTAAGCAAACTCACGAAATTCCTAAGCCTAGATACACTTATAAACCTACCAAATCAAGCCTCGGATAGCAGAAGAACAAAACATCATCGGTTAGAATCAAAAATTGTTCAAGAAAAGGTACAAACCCTAGTTCATAATTAGCTCTTTTGATCCTATGTTAGATTTGTTGTTGTTTAGATGTTTAGAATTATGTATTAGTATGTTAAAAGTATGTTAGATTGGTAGAACACATTTTCATAACATCTAGATGCCTTAATTAAGTGTTTTAAGAAATCGAAATTTTGAAAACTAAGTCCGATAAATGAATGTCGTGCCTATAGATTCATATGTGTGTTATGTTTTGGTCCGTTAATTGTTTGGTATTTGTAGCCTGTTAGTAGGTCTTTAATCTGAAAAGAAACCAGTGTTCATTTGAACCATAGATTTCAAGTTATAAGCAAATAAAGTGGGTCGACTGCTCACACGATTGCGCTTTTCTCGGGTTACCCGTAAAGCTCAAGAACAAATTGAACCTACTTACTTTGACCAACTGCTTAATCGCCTTCTGCTTGTTATTTTTTTGTAAGTTTTTGTTATAGATCAATACTCGTTATATGTACTACATATCTATAATCTTTAATGGAACAAACAACGATAGGTTTATCGAATTAATGGTCAAAATCCATCGATCGAGCTTCGACCATGTTTTCTCGGGTTTTCCGTAAAATCAAGAACACGAAGAACAACATTTGGTCAGATTTTGACCAAAGATAAATAGAGACCTTAGATTTATGCTTTGTTCATGTTAATGTTATATATATGTACCTCGATATATATACTACATGTTACAACAAACATTACACACATCAAATACATGTAATCAAAGATATTTAAGCCACAAAACCGCTGACCGGCCATGACTTCTGCTCGGGTTACCCAAAACTCAAGAACAAATTTCCGATAAAGGACTTTGAGCCTCTATAACTTCTTGTTATATGTAGGTTAAAGCCTAAAATTTGTTTCATGTTATACTACCGTATGAGTACTACAACATCAACTCTCGAACAAACCAAAACTCATTAATAAAGAGCCTTTAATAATTAATGGTCAAACCAAATACTTACTACTTAACTCAAACCAACGCCTTAAACTCAAGAACACCTACAAATGACACTTTCTCATCACCAAGGGCTTTAATGATGATAAAAATTATTTTTCTAAAATAAAATTATAAAAATTAGAAATAATTAATAAATAAATATAAAAAATATAAAATAGTTTTAAAAATTATATTAAATTATTATAAATAAATTCTATATATTTTTACATAAATTCAATAATTATTTTATATTATTTTGATATTATTAATAATTAACTTATTAATAAAGAAATTAGAATAATTATTTATAAATACTAAATAATTATGGAAAAATATTATTAATGATATAAAATTATAATAAATGAATATAAATTATTTAAAAATTATAATCAATGTTTTTGTAAAATTTTAAGTAAATATTAATTACTTATAAATAGAAATAAATGATTTAAAAATCAAAATAAATGTTTTAAATACTTTAAAATTTCTAAAAGGTATTTTAAATTATAATTAAATTTTATAAATAAAATTTAGTCCATTTATCAAAGGTATTAAACATTAAAACCCTATTAATCTAACCCGATATTATATTAATGTTATAATTGAGTATTGTTATCAATACTAACGTGTTAGATTTATATATATGAACTTCGAGGTATTTATTAACGATTGAATAAGCATAACTCAATCGATCTACGCCGTGCAAGTTCTCTATCCTTAAATTTCTTATAAAGCAAATTTCTTAAACCCTCGCTTATTCATCGACAAGATTTTTATCTTGATATGTTATTGATATAATATACTACACCTACAATTGAATTACCTTCTTATTGTAAAGTTATTGCTATAGTTCCAAAGATAACTAAGAAATGAATTGTTTATTCATATGATAATGTTTATCGAGCATGAACTCGCTGAGTCAAACCAAATTGTTTTGGTAAGACATCTTATATCAAGTTGGGTATCCCGTAAGGATCGAAAGTTAGTCAATTCATATATTGACATTTAGTGTATTTTGAGCACCGGTAGGATGATATGCATACTCCTAAGATGTTGAATAGGTCGATCCCCTATCTCATATCTCGAACAAAATTTCTAAGTCTCAGTGACCGATGTATGTAAATAAAGAAAATTCCGTAAATGGTTGAAATTAGAAATCCGTAAATGGTACAACTATCACCAAAATTTGAACTGTTATATTTCTTCAAATCCTATATTGTTATAAATACAAAACTTGTCGAAAGCATGTCATAGCTCACCCTTGCAAATTATTCCTTTGCGCTTTTAGATGGTAATCTCGAACTTCGAGTAGATAAAGGGAAGCGCCCCTACATAGATTAGATTATATTCTTGTCTGCTTGAATACCTTGTAATAAGAACTCATATGAGAATCATGTAATCGAATCTTAATATTATGATATATATATATACATCTTTATTTAACATCTTTAAAACGTGTTTTCTTACATACATAGATGTAAAATTAGACTTCTTCAAATCTAGTTGAGATCCTTGGGAACTATTTATCTGAGTGAGGGTATTAATAGCATGGACTGTTCATGTTGTTATTGATACTCTGGATTTCGGATAGATAGTTACTATCGATACGATAGTATAAATTCGTTTGGCTTAGACTATACATCTAGGTGAGGGTATTAATAATATGGAATGTTCATGTTATTGCTGATACTCTGAATTTTGGATAGATAGACTATAGTCACAGATACAGTTCATATATCCAAGTGAGGGTATCCAAACACAGTAAAAGTTCTCTTGAGAATTGACAATTGTTATGGGATACTATGAATTTTGGATCTATGAGAATTATATCTGCTAGTCCCTCTATTTAATATAATTTTATAATCAGATACCACGGGTGTATAGATATAGATTTAAAAGCATTATGTTGATTTTTTGAGTAAACACCATAAGGTAGTAGTAAAACCCAAACTTTGAAAAATGTTAGAGGGGTAGTAAGATGATGGTGTCCCCGTCTTTTGTGATAATAGGGGATATGTGATATCATTTATAGCAGTATGCTAGAAAAGAACATGTAATGTAACCATTTGGCATATGAATATAACTGATCTTATTTCAGAAACGTGTTATAAACCTGTAGTTCTTTTCTATTGAGAAATGTCTACATATGATAATTAGATAATAAAATGAAAAATTTTGTGATGCAGAAAATGCCTCCCAGATGTAGAATAACTGTCCCAGAAGAGTCAGTTAATGATGAGAGAGGTCCAGTAGATCCGATACAGAGGCTGATAGATTTATTGGGAGAAGCTCTGAGGGGAAGAAACAAACCCGTATCACCCGTTCCCCAAGCTGTCCCAGTAACAACTTTCAAAGATTTTAAGAGTGTAGGACCCCCAGAGATCACGGGAACCATTGACCCGATAGTTGCGCAAACCTGGATCAAGGATATTGAGAAGGCCTTCATTATAGCTCGTGTGGGTGAAGACCAGAAGATAGTATTTACCACATACATGATGAGGGGAGAAGCAAACTATTAGTGGGAAACTAATCAGCAGAGAGCGGGAGAAGGAACAATAACATGGGAGAGGTTTACTACGTTGTTCTTTGAGAATTATTTCCCTAAGAGTAGGATGGAAGTGATGTTCCTGGAGTTAAAACAAGGTGATATGACGGTGGCGCAATACGCAGCTAAGTTCAATGAACTAGCGCGATTTGTGGAGCACCAAGTTGTGGATGAGGAAAGAAAAGCGAGACGCTTCGAGCAAGGGTTGAAGCCATGGTTGTATAATAAGGTATCAGTCTTCCAGATTGATTCCTTTACGACATTGTTGGAGAAGGAAATCATTATGGAAGGTGGCAGTGAGGCCTTAACTCTATATCATAAGAAGAAGAAGAACAAAAACAACGGTAGTGAGCATCGTGGAGGAAGCAGCAGCGGAGGAAGTAACTCCAGAAAGAGGAAATGGGAAAACAATAACAACAAAAGCAATAATCAAGGTGGGAGTCACCAGGGAAGCTTCAAGAGAAAGACTGAAGTTTGTAATAAATGTGGAAGAAGTCATCAGGGAGTGTGTTGGAAGAGAAAGAACACCTGCTATAATTACGGCCAGGAGGGCCACATATCACTAAATTGTCCAAATCCAAAGAAGATCAGAGGATGTTTTGCTTGTGGATCAACAGAGCACCAGATAATGGATTTCTCGAAGAAAGGAAGCGGTGGAGCTGGCGGAAGCTAGGGAGGAGGAAGTAAGTTAATGATTGGTAGACCTGCGCAACCCAACCGATCGATCACTCAAACCTTTAACATCACCGTCCAGGACGCAGTAGCTGCGAAGGACATAGTGTCAGGTATAATCCCAAACTATAATATAAATGCTTATGTATTATTTGATTCGGGTGCCACCTATTCTTTTGTATCCGAGGAGTTTACTAATAAACTTAGTACAACCCCAGAACGTTTAGAAGATCCTTTGAACAAAGAAGTTGTGAATAAGGAAATAATCCTTGTAGAATACGTCTATAGAAATTGTCGCGCAAATATTAGAGAACATGAACTTAGCGTAGACTTGATTCCTATTAGACTAGGAGAATTTGACGTACTATTGGGAATAGATTAGTTATACAACCCTGCAACAGTAATTGACTGTCAGAACAAATGTGTGAACCTTCGAACTTCGAGTAAGTCTAAGGTAGTGTTTTATGGTAGCTCATCGCTTAAGCAATCATGTTGTATTACGATGATGAAGGCCAAGAAATTGTTAAGAAAATGGTGTGTAGGTTATTTAGCTTACATCGTGGATACTCGGAACAAAGGAGTAGAGATTAAAGATATACCCGTAGTAAGTGAATTTCAGGATGTGTTTTCGGACGATCTGACTCACCTTCCGCCAGACAGAGAAATCAAATTCGTAATAGACTTAGCACCGGGAACGACACCGATTTTGAAAGCTCTATATCGTATGGCGCCGATAAAAATGAAGGAATTGATGATATAACTTCAAGAGTTATTAGATAAGGGTTACATTCGACCGAGTGTGTCTCTTTGGGGAGCACCAATATTATTCGTTAAGAAAAAGGATGGATCGATGAGGCTCTATATCGATTATCGAGAATTGAACATAGTAACGATCAAGAACAGATATCTGTTACCGAGGATAGACGACTTGTTTGATCAACTAAAGGGAGCAAAATGTTTCTCGAAGATCGACTTATGGACAAGATATCATCAACTAAAAGTGCGGAATGAAGATATACCAAAAACTGTGTTTCAAACTCGTTATGGACATTACGAGTTTTTAGTAATGTCATTCGGTTTAACTAACGCTCCGGCATCATTCATGGACTTGATGAATTGTGTTTTCAAGCCATACTTGGATAAATTTGTGGTAGTTTCCATTGACGACATCTAAAGATTGTTTTGGAGGCACTACGAAAGGAAAAGATGTATGTGAAATTTTCTAAGTGCGAATTTTGGATGAAGAGGGTTCAATTCTTAGGCCACGTAGTGGATGAGAATGGAGTCTCAGTAGACCCCAAAAAGGTCAAAGCGGTAAGTAATTGGGAACAACCGAGAACACCGACGGAGGTAAGAAGTTTATTAAGATTAGCTGGGTACTATCGAAGATTCATCCAAGATTTTTCTAAGATAGCGACCCCGTTGAATAATCTGACGAGCAAAATGGTAAAATTTGTATGGACCGACAAATGCGAAGAAAGTTTTCAAGAGTTGAAAAAGAGATTAAGTAAGGCGCCTGTATTAACGTTACCAGATGATACGGGAGGATTTATAGTGTATAGTGATGCATCGCATAGAGGACTAGGCTATGTGTTAATGCAACATGACAAAGTCATTGCGTATGCATCACGACAGCTAAAGGATTACGAAAAATGATACCCTACTCATGACTTAGAGTTAGCGGCAGTAGTTTTTGCGTTAAAGATATGGAGGCATTATTTGTACGAGGAGAAATGTGAGATATACACGGACCATAAAAGTCTGAAATATATCTTCACACAGAGGGAGTTGAATATGTGTCAGAGAAGGTGGTTAGAATTAATCAAAGATTATGACTGTGAGATTCTTTATCACCCGGGGAAGGCAAACATAGTTGCCGACACTCTGAGCTGGAAAGGAAGGAAGAAATTGTTTCAACTGACAACTCAGGAGGAGTTAATAAGAGATATGGAGAAGTTGGAAATAGAGGTGAAGGGACCCGAGAGGTCTGAAGAGAAGTTATTCGTAATGCAAGCTTGTCCGACATTGTTGGATAGAGAAAAGGAAGCACAAGAGAAAGATGGAGAATGTGAAAAAATCAGGAGAAGGATCACAGAAAATGAGGAAGAAAAATTTTGAATAGATAAACACGGTATCTTAAGATTCGAAGGGAGAGTATGGGTACCGGCAGTAACCGAGTTAAGTGAGGATATTTTGTATGAGGCACACAATACGATATATTTTGTTCATCTGGGAGGCACTAAGATGTACCGATACTTGAGGCAACATTTTTGGTGGCCCAATTTGAAACGAGAAATTGTGGAATATGTTAGTAGATGTTTGACTTGTCAACGTGTAAAAACAGAGCATCAGAGGCCGAGTGGTTTACTATAACCATTGGAAATACCAGAGTGGAAATGGGAGCATATCACGTTGGATTTCGTGGTAGGACATCCAATCACGCAGAAAGGTTTGGATGCCATTTGGGTTATTGTGGATCGACTTACGAAGACCACACATTTTCTACCTATCAAGATCCACTACAGTTTAAATCAATTGGCGAGTCTGTACGTAAAGGAAATTGTTTCATAACATGGAGTGTCGGTGTCGATTGTTTCTGATCGAAATCCGCACTTCACGTCAACATTCTAGAAAATCTTGCAAGAAATGATGGGAACACAGTTGAGGTTGAGTACCGCATATCACCCTCAGAAAGACGGACAAAGTGAACGAACAAAACAAACGCTAGAGGACATGCTTAGGACTTGTGTGATGGAATTCAAGGGAAATTGGGACGACCACCTACCCTTTGTCGAATTTGCGTATAATAATAGTTACCATGAGAGTATCGGCATGCCACCGTATGAAGCTCTTTATGGAAGAAAGTACAGAACACCATTATGTTGGGATAAAGTCGGAGAATGACGACTACTCGGACCAGAGTTAGTATAACAAACCGCGGATGTAAGGAAAGTGATAAGGGACAGACTAGTAGCAGCCCAAGATCGCCAGAAGAAGTACATGGATTTGCATCCGCAAGACCGAGATTTTGAGGTTGGCAATTTTGTATTCTTAAAAGTATCTCCGTGGAAGGGAAAAATCTGTTTTGGTAAGAAAGGAAAACTAAGTCCAAGATTTATAGGACCGTTTTAGGTACTAAAGTGAGTGGGCGAAGTAGCATACAAAGTTTCACTACCACCTAAGTTAGAGCACATCCATAACGTGTTTCACATATTTGTGTTACGTCAGTACAAGCCTGACTACAAACACGTGATTTCTTACGCACCCATTCAAGTGGTGAAGAACTTAGCATATTGTTGGTTGATTTCACAATCAAAGAAAACGTGCAAGTATACACGGTCAACAAGTAATAGAGTGATAAGATAGAATGTCAATCCCACAGAGAATTTTAAGTAATAAATTCCAACTACTAGAACTATATCAATTCAATTTTATTTAAACAACCATAAATTGTGATTTGTCGAATTGAGACAACTAAATTAAACAATTAAAAGAGATTAGTCTAAAAGAAAGCAAATAAATAAAACTAAAATTTGATTGAATTCAGATAAATAAGGATTAAGACTCCAATATCCCCAATTATGAACTGTAAACCAATTATCCAAATATCCCAATTATTATGCCTACTGAATTGTTAATAGTAATTCTCATGTGCCAAAAGTCCTTTTCCAAGTGATCAATTGCCTTCTATTTAATCCAGATTAATCTTGCTATATTCCTATGCAAAACAATTGAATTAAACTCTTTTCAATCCCAATTCCTTATGTGTTACATGCGGTGAACAGATATTTCCATTCAATTCACAAACCTAATTATTCACTTTGCAAATAACTAAGTCACATGTCATCATGCCCAGTTCTAACCCTATAATTCCTCTTTCAATTCTTTGTAGAGTAACAAGGTAATTATTGGCCAGATAATTAATTAATCAGCACAAGGAAAGATGAACAATTCACTTCAACACAAATAATTGGAATAAATCAAATAATTAATTCATAGCTATAAAAGGTTCAATTGAAATCTTAATTAAAGAAATTAGTTCATGACGGAAATTAAAACCAACAATCTTTGAAAAATCATCCTTAAAGAATTACACAAATTGAAAGAATTACACAAATTATTCACTTTCCAATTAAACTAGCCTTTATATATAACTCACTTGTCCCAACTCTAGCAATCAAAGTCCAATTCAAATTGTCACATAACCACCTTTTTAATACAAGTCAACCGATCAGTCACACACGCACCTTCAATCAACTAAAATCCGGCCCGGCCACCGGGATCAATCAATCTAAACTTGAGCGCCCGTGGCTGTAGGTTGATGAATTTACCAAAATGCCATTCTATGCTCAAAATTCCCCAATTTGTCCCCGCAACTCCTAAATCTGCAAAATAACAACTAAACACAGTAAAAATGAATCTAAATGCCTTGAGAATACAATAATCTAAGCCCAAGTATAGGATAGGATGATGAGGGATTATCCCCATCTATTTGTGTAACCTTGTAGCAATTCTGGGACGGAATTTTTATAAGGGGGGGATGTAATACCCGAGAATTATATTAATGGAAATAATATTTTAGTGAATATAAGTGTTATTATTTTGTGAGTCAGTTAAATCAATTGATTCGTATTAGATCGATGCGTATTAAGATGTGTGAATTGACAATGAGAATTGTGAAATGCCTTGTGTGGCATATTGTGAAACGAGGAAATCCATTAAGCAAATTAAAACGAGAATTAAGAAGATTAATCGTGTTGATCAGGTGATTTCATATAAGTAATCAATACGCTCGTAGACTTGTGGTAATACTTTTGTGGACATCAATTCACATTGTATAAAATGAATTTAGCGATGAAAATTAACACGGGCTGAAGCTAAACCAGTCTTGGCATTGTATCGAGAATCTTGCAAGAATCAAGGCTATAGCCAATCTCAAGAAGATAAATCGACAGCAATTGCTACCGGTGGTCGATTGGAGAAAAATTAATTTTTCCACTGTAGAAATTAAATGGAACAACTATGTGATATGTGTGACATTAATAAACCATGAAATAAAGTATGTTATGTTTGACGAAGAAATTATTAAGTAGACCATTAATTAATATTAATTTATTATGGTAGAATATTGATTACTTGGTAATTAATTAATAATATGTGATTATTATTAATTGTAATATATCTATAAATATAAAAAGAATTATATAGATAATTAATGATTATGGAAATTCATAAATTTATTAATCAACGATGATTAGATTAATTAATATTAGTGTTAATTAATCAAGAAAGTGAATAATTTATTTATTTAACGTAAATAAATAAGTTATTAATATAATAATATGAGATTAACGATTATGTTCAATAATACAACAATACTATATAGTGTAGTGTGACATTTATGTGACTATATATTAAGTTGTATGAAACTATATTGTATGAAGCAATGTGATTAAACATATTGGAACTATATGTTATAAATACATTATAAAATATCTATGTGACAATATGTATATATTAAAATAATATACCATGAGCATATTGTAACTATTATTTTAATAAAGTGTACCAGTGTGATAAAATGTACATGGATTATATGTATGTTACATTTTCATATTACATCTACTACCTTGAAATATTAATTATTAAAATTGTGACATTGCGTTATATCTAATGTATGGTTGATATAGCATAAGATTAGAAATTTGTACAAGTGTATGGGCTACATGTTGCAAGCATACTGAGATAATAGGATTTTCCCAAATGAGTGTCCAAATGCTTCATTTCTCAGTCACATGAGTAGAAAAAAGGCTAAGGCCTATTCCTCTATTCTTCTTCCAAGTTTGCTAGCTGATGATTATGGGGGAGTGGTGTTCATGATGCAAATCAACAACCAATTACCAACTCCTTGTTAACCTTCATGAAATTCTTCCATCCTTTGGTTTGATTTCTTGGACAATGGCTTGGCATGGTCAATGATTTTCCTATAAAATAAACACTTCCCTTCATTCTATGTGTTGCTTGAGTTGTCTAATAAATTACTAAGTAGGAGATTGAGAGCATTCTAAGACATTGGGAGTTCATTAGGAGCAAGTTCCTTTATATTGTAGAGGTATAACCCCATTCCTTGCTTTCCATTTCAGTCTCTGTCAAAAATAAGTTTTGAATTCTTGAATTTCAAATTCTTGATTTTGTGGAGTTTGATGTTAAAAAGGATTGGGTAAGGTTCATAGAGTTGTTATATAATGATTAAGCATGTTTAAACTGATATAGGAATGTTTAGAACCAATTTCGTGAATAATTTATATGTTTGGGCTAAACAGTTGCCGAAGTTTACTATTCCTCGCTCGATCAGTACTGTAGCCTACGCAGCTATTAACACCGATTAACAACTGCAATTGTTGGCCCCGAGTTCAGGTTAGAGCTTGCTTTTACAATCTGCTATAATACTATGACTTATACTAGCATGTAAGCATGTGTAAGGGGTATATACAAGTATATTAACTCAATGTGAGCATGTTTTACTAGATTAGCATGATTAATGAAATTGTGTAGCTTAAAATGAATTTGAGAACTTTAGAAACGAACTTAACGAGTATGAATGACTTATTTATGTACTGACTTTGCAAGCATGTTAGTATGACTTATAAATGCATGAATAAACCTTTAGATTGTGTTTATGTGATTCGTAAGCAAGCATGAACATGTTGAACTAAATTAGTAGACTTTACAAAGGAAAATACAACTTTTGAAGTGAATGTTAATGCACTACTTTGAAAGATAGAATCTGACCTTTAAAAACATGTTGGTGGTACTCTTAGACTCACTCATGTAGTATAACCATAGATATACCATGCTTGTGTAACACATTTCAAGAAAAGCATAAACGAAGCATATTTTCAACCAAAACGGTGCTAATTTCACATATGTATTATGAATACTCACAAGCGTGCCTAATATGAGTTTTGTAACTATCTTGTATGTTTAGAGAGCAAACATGATGGACTTTGTTGTTTCATGACCTTGAATTGCCTTAACTTTTTGAAATGTTTATTTTAGAAATATATTATAAAAGGGATCCTAGATTGAGTTGAGAAGCATGAAAAAGACCTTTGACAAGACAAATATATCATGTATGATTGTTTTGGTCAAGCTTTACGAAAAACAAAAGGGCAAAGAATGAGTCTTGGCATAGCCGAGGATGACGCAATTGCTTCTTGTAGGTCCTAAACTTAACCATGGCAGCAAATTGCCTAGCTAATCTGAAATTAGAACTTGGTTAGTTTGATGACTGATCTTGGGACAGTTGGCTTGTACGGTACCTAAAATGCTAGAGGTGGTTTACAACCTACTGATACATGTATATAAGTGATGCTTAGATAATATATTGGTGTTGCCTCGTAATAGGAAGGTCCATGAGAAAAAGGACTTAACCTTGAGTGTTCTTAAATTACTTATGAAAATGGCTAGGTGTTTGATCATTCTCAATCTATAATATTATTTTATACCATATGTGCATACTTAATTCATGTCAAGCTTGATTAAAGACTATGTTAGCTAATGAACATCTTGAACATATAATATGCTATAAATAGGATTCGAAAGTGTTAATTTCTTAACCTAGATAAACTACGCTTAAGGCAAGTTCCCTGAACTTACTCCAATTATTATTAAGCAAGTTTCCTTGAACTTCACTCTTTAATTGTGCAAGTTCCTGAGTTCTTACTCCTTTACATTGTGCAAGTATCCTAAAACCTTGCATTACATTATTCAACGAATATCATAAACTTATCTCTTTGAATGCAAGTTATTCTACTTATTCGTTCGATTGAACAAGTATGTTTAAACTCTTGTGTAAACTATTATTCATGTTGAACTTGGTAATGTTCTTGAATATTGTGAAAGAGTCGATGCAACTTGATTCAACTAGACTATGTGCATGTTTATAAAACTTTCCAAACCAATTGATTGGTGCAAAAATCTTAAAAACTGAGTTGAACAACCCTTATGGTAAGGGCAGTGTATGTTGTTGGAAACCCCAACACATGAATGAATATTATTGTGGTGTTATGCATAACTTATAGTATTGTGGACTGATAATCTATAGTACTTGATTCTTTTGGGTTATCAGTTTAATATTGCTAATTCTAGTAGATGTTCAACAGTCCTTAGAGACTACTCAATATAAGTTATTTTACCCAGTTGGATACATTGATATTCTTTGAATTCATATATATCTGTTGATTTATATTGAATTACCGTTCTCATTCCAAGAATTCATTATTCATGATATTATTCTGAAACTCTGAACTATCTTGGAGATGATACTTCGATAATTCAAACTTGTGATATTATACCCTTCACCCTTGTTGTATATTACTTGCTGGGCAATTTGTGCTCATCCTTGCTTATTTAAAACCTTTCAGTTAAGGAGGAACAGGGAGGTGTCTCTGGAACATACAAGGGCAAAGGCAAGGGCAAGGCTACCGACTAGCTTGTCCCTTTTATGTTTAAGACTAATATATTGTATTAAGATTATTTTCAGACTATGTTTAAGCATAAGTAGGATTATGTAATAAGTCTTTATTCGATATTATTATGTAATCTATTAAGTACTGCAGGTTGCGAGACTTGGGGGAATAATTATAATAAATCATTATATATTATTCTGAATTTAGATTTTTCGTTGTGAATGTGTTATTTTAGTTATTATGGTTTTACCATGAGAACGTGATGAGCCAAATTTGAGTGACCAAGTGGAGGTCTGAATTTGGGGGCGTCACATGTTATCTTCCTCTAGCTGGTTTGAGGGGCATGATTACTTACCACCCACTGGCTATGATGTGTAAGTTTGACAAGTTCCAGGATTTTCATCCTTTTAAGGGGGCATTGAGTTAGCGCTTCTCGCCATTTATCAGCAGAGGATAGATCCAGGTTGTATTTCTGTTGGGATCAGTGTGTGCTAGCTGAATTTTCCGTCAGCCATCCAGGTTGTTCTGCAAAGTATTCCGCATGGATGGAGACAGAGATTACATCCGCTACGGTAGTATCCACCGTATAGGGTACTGATTCTGACGATGAGGAGCCTATGGAGGAGATTGATATTCCCATTGAGGAGGATTTGACTACTAGGTTGCCAGCAGTTGTGAAGGATTCTCCCACTACGAGTGCTGCTGTGATTCAGCATTCAGCATAGTATCTGGAGCAGAGTCTTCATCTGATGACCTTTGAGAGATCAGGCTAGGGCCTTGATGTTGACATCTCTTGATGGGAGAGACACAACGCTATTAGAGAGAGACGAGGCTAGATCAGCCAGAGATGCATTGAATGTAGAGCGGGATGCTGCCCTATCTGCTCGGGATGTGGCCATCACAGATAGTACTTCAGTGAGATCCTTTACGACTGGCATCCTTGCCGATATAAGTGCATACATTGATGAGCATCATGCCACCATGCAGTTAGCCTCAGATTATCTAGCTCGTGTAGATACCGTTGGGCAGGAGCTTGCAGCGTTACCTTCTTCTTCGGAGAGGGATGCTATGTTAGATCTGATAGTCCTCATACACACTGATCCGTAGATAGACTTGTATTTTCTTGAATAGACTAGCTTAGCCATTTTGTCATGTATAACACATATTGTATATATCAAACAGTATTATATATGGCAGGGAAATATATTCTAATTTACTTCCCTTTCAATTGTGCCTTGATACTTGCTTGATATTTGTCTGCTTCTTCAAGGTTTGTGATCTTAATGCATTCTGAACTCATCCTTGATGTGTAGACATTGAGACGTTACAGGATCTTTAAGAACGGACCATTGATTTATGTGTATCCCTACCATATTTGGTGTGTTGGGACTGGTTTCTGTATAGAAATGTGGAGAGGAGTATGGCTTTTCCTCTCTAAGATTGACCGCACCACAGATGGTCGCCAGTACTCCTATTTAGGAGGAGCCTAGTTAATTCCATCTCTTATGGATTGGTGTTGCTCTTTGAGGCACAACCACAGCTTAGATGGTCGCCGAATCTCCTATTTGTGAGGAGAGGTTAGGTAGTTCCATCCATTTGGTCTAAAGTCGATGAAATGTGGTGGATTGAAGTTTGATCCCAGTACAATGTGACAAGTATTTTTGTTCTGGTAGGGGGTTAGACCGAACCATAAATGGCTGTCTACGTACTCTTATTGAAGAGGAGATCAGGTCTGCATAGTTCAAAACTAGTGTAAGAGGTTCAACGCTAAATGTGAAAGGTGTAAATGGGCGTAGAAGCTTTATTAACGAAGAAGGGTGTAAAAGTGTTTTTGTTGTTTTTGTTTTTGTAGGAAAAGGGCAAAAATGTTTTTGTTGTTTTTTTTATTACGACCGGGCCATATAGGATATGGTTGCCTATGTACTTCCAGGTATCAGGGAGATCAGATCGACGTAGTTCTCCCCTCAAGACGATTTGTAGCCGAAGAGAAGTATGAATCCCATGTGCATGCTATACTGCGGGGAAAAGAAAGTTTGATCCCATCTTCAAGACAAACTGCAAGCGTAGAAAAGTTTAATCCCGTCTTTAGGATAATTTGCAGGTGTGAAAGGTTCAATCCCTGGGGGGGATAACCATAATTGTATGAAAGGTTTGAAATGAGGTGAAACCAGGCTGCTAGTTTGAAGTGTATGTTTACCTGAGAGGCAGGAAAAGTATGTAAAAAGGGTTAGAAAACCGGAATGACTGATGATCTGGTGATCTAAAGCCGGGATGTTTGATTGATGGTAACCTTAGACACAGTATCGTTTCACGGTGTCCAAGTTGATAAGATGTAGAAATTCATCGCCGTCCATTTCCTATAGTCGGAGAGCACCTCCTGTCAATACCTCCTTGACAACAAACGGGCCTTCCCAGTTAGGAGCAAATTTTCCCTTGGATTGATCTTGGTTGTCAATGATCTTCTTCAAAACCAAATTATGTTATTTAAACTTCCGTAGGCGGACTTTCCTGTTATAGGATCTTGCGATCATTTGTTGATATAACTGACCATGGAATTTAGCTGCGGTTTGCCTTTCGTCGATTAGATATAACTGATCATTTGCTGATATAACTAACAATTGGTGATACCTGTTTTGTACCCATTGGTCTTCATCCAGTTGAGTGTCCATCAACACTCTGAGGGATTCCATTTCCACCTCTATGGGGAACATTGCTTCCATCCCATAAGCTAATGAGTAGGGGGTTGCCCAGTGGAAGTACGCATTGAAATTCTGTAGGCTAATAAAGTTAGAGGCAAGAGGTCAGGCCATCCTTTATGATTGGCATACATTTTATGCATGATCTTTTTGATGTTTTTATTAACCGCTTCAACAGATCCATTCATCTTTGGACGGTAGATGACTGAGTTATGGTGTTTGTGTAATACCCAAGAATTTTCACGTATTATTAAATGAATATATTAATGGAAATAATGTTTCTGTGAATATAAGTGTCATTATTTCGTGAGTCGGTTAAGCCAATTAATTTGTATTAGATTGATGTGTATTAAGATGTGTGAATTAACAATGAGAATTGTGAAATGCCTTGTGTGGCATATTGTGAAACGAGGAAATCCATTAAGCAAATTAAAACGAGAATCTAGAAAATTAATCGTGTTGATTATGCAATTTCATATGTGTAATCAATACGCTCATAGACCTTTAGTAACACTTTTGTGGACATCAAATCATGTCGTATAAAACGAGTTTGGCAATGAAAATTGGCATGGCACAAGCTAAACTAGACCGTCTTAGCAACTTACAAAATGCAAGCCTGGCCCTAAGTAAGATAAAATCAAGGCAATTACTTGATGGTCGATTATTGAAAAATTAATTTTTATACTTTAGAAATTAAAAAGGACAATTATGTGATATGTGTGACAGTAATAAACCATGAAATAAAGTGCGCAATTAAGTAATATTACTTCTTAATTGTTATATTAATTAATTGTTAATGGTTGCGGTAGAATATTGATAATGGCAATTAATTAATACTATGTGATTGAAATATGTCTATAGATATAATAAGAATTATATAAATTAATGGTTATGGAGATCCATAAATACATTAATCAAGGAAGTGGATAATTTATTTATTTGACATAAAATAAATAAGTTATTAATATAATAAGGATTATATTTATTGTCATGGGCATATGAGCAATAATTAAAAATATAACTATATTATATAGTGTGGTGTGACATTTATGTGACTATATATTAAGTCTTATAAAATTTTATTGTATGAGGCAATATGATTAAACATATTGGAACTATATGTTATAAATACCTTATGAAATATCTATGTGACAATATGTACGTGGGTATATATTAAAATAATATACCATGAGCATATTGTAATCTATTATTTTAGTAAAATGTATCAGTGTGATTAAATGTACATGGATTATATGTATGTTACATTTCTATATTACATCTACTACCTTGAAACATCCATTACTAAAATTGTATTTATAGCTAATGTATGGTTGATATAACATAAGGATAAGGTTTGTGCATAAGTATAGTCTAAGTGTTGCTAGAATGATGAGAATTTGAATTGTCCCAAATTGAGTGTCCCATTTACTCCTTCCTCAGTCACGTGAATCACATAAAGGCTATGGCCTATTTTATTTTCTTTCTTCCAAGCTTTCTAACTGATGATTATGGTAGGGATTGGTGGTTATGATGAGTTTCAACCACCATCTAACAACTCCTTGCTAACCTTCATGCAATCCTTCAATCCATGGGTTGATTCAATGGGAAATTGCTATGTTTGTGTAAGAATTCTTCTATAAATAGTAGATATGTTTATCAATTTGTGTTGCTTGAAGTGTCTGGTATTTGCTAAGTAAGAGTTGAAAGCATACAAGTAATCTAAAAGCTTAGGAGTTCAATTGGAGCAAATTCCTTTCACAATTCAGAGGTATAATCCCATCCCTTGTTGCCATTTTTCATTTTCTGTTAAACAAAGTTCGTGAGTATTAAAATTCAAATTCTTGAATTCATGGAATTAGATGTTAATGAGGTTGGGTATGGGTTATATAGTTGTTATATAACCATATAAAGATATTTCAACTGTAATAGAAATGTTTAGAATCAATTTCGTGAGTAATTTTCATGTTTGGGCTAAAATAGCCACCAAAGTTTACTTGTTCTTGCTCTCGAAGCGGGTATAAGCATTGCCCAGATTAACATCGAGAAGCGCACTGCCACTTGACTCCTAAGTTTAGTTTTGAGTTCTGTTTTACAATATGTTATAGTGTTATGACATGTACTAGCTTACAAGCATGTCTAAGGGGCATATACCAGTATATTGACTTGATGTGAGCATGTGTTAATAGATTGGCATTCATGAATAATGAGAGTATGTAATTGGAATGAAATTAGACCTTTAAAAATGAACTTGATATATATGTATGCAATGGTTATATATTGACTTTGCAAGCATATTGGTATGACTTAGAAATGCATGAATAAACCTTTAGATTATGTTTATGTGATTAGTAAGCAAGCACGAACATGTTGGACTAATTTGTAAACCTTATAAATGAAAATATGACTTTTGAAGTGAATGTTCACACGCTACCTTGAAGGTTATAATTTTACACTCGTGATCATGTTTGATGTCACTATTAGACTCACTCGTGTAGTATAAATATATACATACCATGCTTGTGTGTCATATTTCAAATAAAGCATGAACGAAGCATATTTTCAACTAAAGCAGTGTTAGTTTCACGTATGTGTTATGAATACTCACAAGCATGGCTAATATGAGTTTTATAACCATCTTGTATGTTTAGAGAGCAAACATGATTGACTTTGTGGTTTCATAACCTTGAATGGCCTTAAATTGTTGAAATGATCAATTTAGAATTTTATTATGAAAGAAGGAACCTATATTGACTTGAGAAGCATGAGAAGGCCTTTAAAATGCCAAAATATATAATGTATGATTGTGTGCTCAAGCCAAACAGAGACCACAAGGCAAAGAAATTGAGTTTTTAAATGGGCGGAGGACATCGCAGATCTACGGTCCTAAGCTTAGCCATGCGCATGCAATTGCTACCATCCGGAATATAAGTTGGTGATTTCTGATTTTGGACAGTTAACTTATGTGATGCCTATATTACTAAAAGTAGTTTAAAGCCTACTGATTCATTTTTATAAGTACTGCTTAGAGGTTATGATGGTGTTTGCTGTGAGATAGGAAGGTCCATAAGTATAAAGACTTAACCTTGGGTATTCCTTATTTACTTATAAAATGACTAGGTATTCGATTTTTGATGAATTTATAATATGATTTTATACCATATGTGCATACTTGAATCATGTCATGCTTGATTAAAGACTGTAATAGCTAATGAACATCTTGAACATATAATACGCTATAAATAGGATTCAAAAGTGTTGATTTCTAAACGTGGATAAACTACGTTTAAGACAAGTTCTCTAACCTTACTCAAATTTATATTAAGCAAGTATCTGAACCCTACTCTTATTGTACATGTATCTTTTCATTACTTTATTCAAACGAATATCGTAAACTTATCTCTTTGAATGCAAGTTATTCTACTTATTCGTTCAACTGAACAAGTATGTTTAGACTCTTGTGAAAACTATTATTCATGTTGAACTTGGTAATGTTCCTAAATATTGTGAGAGAGTCAATGCCATTTGATATTCGACTAGACTATATGCATGTTTATAAAACTTTCCAAACCAATTGATTGGTGCAAAAATCTTGAAAAATGAGGTGAACAACCGTTATGGTAAGGGGAGTGTATGTTGTTGGAAACCCCAACACATGAATGGTTTATTATTGTGGTGTTTTGCATAACTTAGAGTATTGTAGACTGATCATCTATAGTACTTGATTCTGTTGGGTTATCAGTTTAATATTGGTAACTCTAGTGGATGTTCAATAGTCCTTAGTGACTACTCAGTATAAAATGTTATCCCAGTTGGATACATTGATAGTCTTTGAATTCATATATATTTGTTGATTTATATTGAATTATCATTCTTATTCCAGGAATGGTTGATATTCATTATATATGATATTATTCTGAAACTCTTAACTATCTTAGAGATAATACTTCGATAATTCAAACTTGTGACATTATATTCTTCACCCTTGATGGGCAATTTGTGCTCATCCTTTCTTATCTAAAACCTTTCAGTTAAGGAGGAACATGGAGGTGTCTCTGGAAAAGACAAGGGTAAGGGCAAGGCTATCGGCTACCTTCTCCCTTTTATGTTTAAGACTAATATGTTGTATTAAGATTATTTTCAGACTATGTTTAAGCTTAAGTAGGATTATGTAATAAGTCTTTATTCGATATTATTATGTAATCTATTAAGTATTGTAGGTTGCGAGACTTGGGGGAATAATTATACTAAATCATTGTATATTATTCTAAATTTTGATTTTCCATTGTGAATGTGTTATTTTAGTTATTATGGTTTTACCATGAGAACATGATGAAACAAATTCGAGTGACCAAGTGGAGGTCCAAATTTGGGGGCGTCACAGTTTGACGTGGAATTTACTACATAACTCCTCCATCATTTTGTTGTTGAGGTTCTTAGCAATGTCTGACACAATTACCTCTGGTTGTCCATATCGATAAATGACATTGGTTCTAATGAAATCAATGATGACTTATTTGGTAACCCTGGGGAAGGAGGCTGCTTCTACCCACTTGGTGAAGTAGTCGATCATGGTGAAGATAAACTGATGTCCATTACTGGTTTTGGGCTCGATGGGCCCGATCACGTCCATTCCCCACATTGAGAAGGGCCAAGGTGAAATCATTTTATAGAGTTCCCTTGGAGGGGCGTGGATAGTATTTCCATGAATTTAGCATTGATAGCACTTCTTGACGTGATCATCACAGTCAGGTTTGAGCGTAATCCAATAATGCTCTATTTTGAGGATTTTCTTAATAAGTAGGGGGCCGCTCATGCGTGGGCCACATACTCCACCATGGATCTCATCCATGAGCCTCTGAGCTTGGTCCTTGTCTAGACATCTGAGGAGACCTAATCCTGCATCTCTTTTGTAGAATGAATCTCCGCTCAGGTAGAATTTCATAGCCATTAGATGGTTCCACCTCTTTTCAGTTGGGCTCGCCTAAGCGGGTGTAGATCTATCTCGCAGATACTCCTTGATATGTTGATACCAATGGTTGTGGATGGGAGGTAGCTCATGTAATACTTCTCCAACATAGTACCCATAGGTTGGGGCCTTTTGCAAGGAAAATGTTATGCTTGACATGTTTTCCTTGCCAGGTATGTAAATCAAGGAGGCCAGTGTTGCTAGTACATTCGCACAATAATTCCTATTATGAGGAATGTGTGAAAAGGAGATTTCTTCAAACTCCAAAGCTATCTGTGAAACTTTCTGATGGTAAGGCAGCAAATGTAGTTCTTTGGTTTAATAGATTCTCGTGGATTGTTTGATTATCTATTCGGAATCCCCAAAGACAGTTAATCGCCTGATGCCCATTGAACGTGCAAGTTTTAGCCCCATGATACAGCCTTCACACTCAGCTGTGTTGTTGGTGCTGAAAAACTGCAATTTAACGGTGATGGGATTCTGCTCCCCCATACCGTACACTAGAACTACTCCAGCTCCTTAGCATTTTGTGTTAACAACTCCATCAAAATACATTATCCACGTACGACATGCATCGTACTGATGGTGTTGCTGAATTGTCATGACCCCTTCATCGGGGAAATATGTTTCCAAGGGTTTGAAATCCCGTGCGGGGGCGGCGGCCAGTTAATCCGTAATTCCTTGACCTTGGATAGACTTTTGCGTCACGCGGACGATGTCAAATTGTTGTAGAATCAACTGTCATCTGGACAGCCGACAATTCAGTATAGCCTTACTGAACACATACTTGAGAGGATCCACGCGGGATATGAGATGGGTTGTGTGACCATGGAGGTAATGATGTAACCTCATGGAAGCCCATGCTAAAGCACAACAAGTCTTCTCAATCAGAGTGTACTTGTGTTCACTGCTGCTGAATCTTTTGCTAAGGTAATAGATAGCTCGTTCTTGGCTTCTATCGTCTTTCTGGCCCAGCATTCAGCCCATGACATTGTCATTAATGGACAGGTACATGAACAAGGGAACATCATCCCTGGGAGGTACCAAAACAGGAGCGTTAACCTGCTGCTCTTTGATTGTAAAGAAGGTTTTCTGACATTCATCATTCCATTTCATGGAAGAGACGTGACAACCTAGATTTTGTAATTTAATTTTAATATTTATTGGAGTAAATAAATATTTTTTGATGATTTCATTATTAGATTAAATAATTAATTGATGAAGTTGTGGTAGAATAATTTAATTGTATGTGATTTATTTATTAAATTAATGTTGAGAATTGATTTATGTAAATATATGAGCTTATTGAATTAAAAGAAATATTTAATAAGCCTAATAATATTTTAATTAATTTAATAATTAATTAGAGAATTATTAAATTGGACATAATTAACAAATGAGAAATTTAATTATGTGACTATGTGAATTAATGAGAAATTATTATATGTTATTTAAAATAACTTAAATAAGATGTTCAATTAATTGTCTAAATAGGTGTGGCACGATTAAACTATATTATAATAGATTAATTAAATTAATTAGAAGTAATAAGTAAGTGGTGGCCAAACAGGGTCTTAAGAGAAGTTGAGAGCAGTTAACCACGTATGGGTTAACTGACCTAAACTTTACTGGATTTTTATGTGCGCTTGGTCAGTTTCTTCATTTTACGTATTTTAAATTTAGAGTTAACTTGAGAGTCAGAGATAATTCAGAGGATTGTTAATAGAAATTGTGAGTCAAGAAGAATCTGAGAAGGAACTTCACTCTTATTCATTCGTAATAAGGTAATCTCTTCTTCCCCAAATTTCAAACTTACGTTGTTTAAGTTTTTGGCTTTCAAGTTTCTTTTAAATTCATGTAATTGGAAAGAGTAATAATTATATGTATATATGTGATAAGATGTTGTTATAATGTGTTTTACTATATATTTTATGATTCCATATCATCAGTTTCATAACATTATAACGTATGTTATTGCTTCAAAATTTACAGAGTATGGAAATATGGCCATATGGCCCTTATATGTAAATTTAATATGTCAAACATGTATATAATTATGCATGTAAAAACGAAGACATCAAACTTTGAATGGATGGATTTGGGGATATAACGAATCCGTAGTGTTAATTTTTATGTTTTGTGTTCAAAACTTTCATGAACATCAAGAACAGTGAAATTTCATGTTTTAATTTTGTAAATTATGTGTTTTAACTTGTTAAAATCATGCTAGAGGAGTTGAGTATTAGTTATTTGTGTATTACAATGTTTGTGTATGTCTAAATTCGTGTAAAAATAAATATAATTGGAGGTTTTGGCCATGTTCTGCAATTTTCGCGAATTACAGAACTGAAACTTGAGTTTCGCGCCGCGTCGCCAACTCCATGCCTAAGTCTCGCGCCGCAGTGCCATTCATACTTAATGAATGGAGTGCTTAAGCCATTTTTGGACAAATTCGTAGTGGTATTTATAGATGATATTTTGGTATATTCGAAAACCAATGAAGAACATGAAGATCATTTGAGGGTGACATTAGAGACATTGAGAAGGGTGAAGTTGTATGCCAAGTTTTTGAAATATGAATTTTGGATTGAAAGAGTACAATTTCTAGGACATGTGACCGATAGGGACGGAATTTCGATGGATCCCTCCAAGGTCGAAGATGTGATTAACTGGGATCAGCCGAAGACGTCGTCGGAAGTAAGAAGTTTTCTCGGATTGGCAGGTTATTACAGAAGATTCATTTAGGATTTTTCCAAAATCGCAACTCCATTGACGAATTTAACTAGAAAGTCAGTGAAATTTGTTTGGACGGAGAAGTGCGAGGAAAGCTTTCAAGAATTAAAGAAGATGTTGAGTTCAGCACCTGTGTTATCTCTTCCGGATGATACAGGAAATTTTGTGGTTTATATTGATGCATCGCATAAAGGACTTGGCTGTGTGATTATGCAGAACGACAGAGTCATTGCGTATGCGTCATGAGAATTGAAGGACTATGAGAAGGGGTATCCGACCCATGACTTGGAGTTAGCTGCAGTGGTTTTTGCTTTGAAAATCTGGAGGCACTATCTCTATGGGGAGAAGTGTGAAATATATACAGACCACAAGAGTCTGAAATATATTTTTACACAGAAAGATTTAAACATGCGCCAAAGAAAAGGTGGTTGGAGTTAATTAAGGACTACGATTGTAAGATTCTATACCATCCGGGTAAGGAAAATGTGGTTGTCGATGCCTTAAGTAGAAAGGGTCGGGAGAAACTGTTGATGTTGACCGATCAGGAGGAGTTAATTTCAGCAATGGAAAAGCTGGAATTAAAAGTGAAGTGTCCTATGGAGATTGATGAGAAGCTATTTCAGATGCAATCTGGTATAACTCTACTATACAAGGTTAAGCAGGCTCAACTTCAGGATGACGAAAGTAAAACGGTGAAAAAGAAGATATCCGAAGGAACTGAATCAAGATTCAAGATGGATAAGGAAGGAATGCTGAGATTTGAGAATAGAATTTGGGTACCGCCAGTACCAGAGATTAAGGAAGAAATTTTGAGTGAGGCACATAACTCACGATATTCAATTCACCCTGGTAGTACCAAGATGTACCAAGATCTTTGACAACATTTCTGGTGGCCAAATTTGAAATGAGAGGTTGCAGAATGTGTTGCCAAGTGTCTGACATGTCAGAAAGTGAAAACAGAACATCAGAGGTCGAGTGGGTTACTACAACCTTTAGAGATTCCAGAATGGAAATGGTAACATATTACGATGAATTTCGTGGTTGGCTTACCGACAACTCAGAAAGGCTACGACGCAGTATGGGTTATTGTTGACCGATTGACAAAATCCGCACACTTCCTTCCGATTAAAATGAGATTCAACTTAGATCAGTTGGCAAGGTTATATGTGAAAGAGATTATTTCAATGCACAGAGTTTTGGTGTTAATTGTCTCAGATAGAGATCCGCGCTTTACGTCGAACTTCTGGAAACGTCTACAGGAATGCATGGAAACACAGTTGCGAATGAGCACGACATATCACCCTCAGACAGATGGACAGAGTGAAAGAACAATTCAGACATTAGAAGACATGTTAAGAGCTTGTATAATGGACTTTAAAGGAAATTAGGATGATCATCTACCGCTCGTAGAGTTCGGCTACAACAACAGTTACCACACTAGTATTGGCGTGCCGCCTTATGAAGCGTTATATGGCAGAAATTGCAGAACTCCCCTATACTGGGATAAAGTTAGTGAAAGACAATTACTAGGCCCGAAATTGGTACAGCAGACAGCAGAAATAGCCAAAGTGATCCGAACAAGATTGATAGCAGCTCAATATAGACATAAGAAATATGCCGATCCACACCATAAAAATGATGAGTTTGAATCGGGTAGTTATGTGTTCTTAAAGGTCTCTCCCTAGAAGGGAAAAGATCAGGTTCGGAAAGAAAGGGAAATTAAGCCCAAGATTCATTAGACCCTTTGAGGTACTACGAACGATCGGAGAGGTTGCGTATGAAGTAGCCTTACCTCTAGCTCTAGAGAATGTCCACAACATTTTCCATGTCTTAGTTCTACGACCCTACAAACCAAATTATAAGCAAGTGATTGACTATGAACCCCTATATTTTGAAAAAGACTTATCTTACGAAGAAATTCCTGTTCAGATTATCGACCGAAAATAACAAATTCTAAGAAATAAAGTAATACATTCTGTTAAGGTAATTTGGAGGAACCACAACGCTGAAGAAGCTACGTAGGAACTCGAAGAGAATATGATGAAGAATTATCCTCATTTATTTACTTAGATTATTATAAGCGATTCTGGGGACAAAATCTTTGTAAGGGGGGAGAATGTAACGGGACGAATTGTTTCAGTCATCATTTTGAGGACAAAATCCTTTTAAAGGGGGAAAGATGTGACAACCGAGATTTTGTAATTTAATTTTAATATTTATTGGATTAAATAAATATTTTTTGATGATTTAATTATTAGATTAAATAATTAATTGATGAAGTTCTGGTAGAATGATTTAATTATATGTATTTTATTTATTAAATTAATGTGGAGAATTGATTTATGTAAATATGTGAGCTTATTGAATTAAAAGAAATATTTAATAAGCCTAATAATATTTTAATTAATTAGAGAATTAATAAATTGGACATAATTAACAAATGAGAAATTTAATTATGTGACTATGTGAATTAATGAGAAATTATTATATGTTATTTAAAATAAATTAAATAAGATGTTCAATTAATTACGTAAATAGGTGTGACATGATTAAACTATATTATAAGAGATTAATTAAATTAATTAGAAGTAATAAGTAAGTGTAACAACCGGGAGAATCCGGATTGTTCAGAATTTAAGATTAAAGAATTAATTATTAATAAAATAAATTTTTATTAATATTATTCTGTGCTATGTGTTTATTAATCGTTCTATAACCTAGAATGATTATAAATCGAGAGGATTCTGGCTACGAGCTAGATTGAACGAGTAAGAATTTTCAAGACGAAAATAAAATATTTTCGGGAACAAAATATTTCTGGAGAAAAAGACGAAATAGGCACTATTTACTCGGCGAAACCTAAGGGTTAGGGTTTGAATAACTAAGCCGTTCTGAGAGTTCGGTATGTCGAAATAACATTTCGTCGAAAGATTTGACGATAATATATCGTGAAATATTAAGTAAGCCAATACAAGTTTTTCTCAAAAAACGTGCAGAAATCGGACAAAATAAAAACTACGAAAAGTACTGTTATGTACTTTTCATTCGTTTAGCTACGTTAGGGGAAAACGTGAAGGAAAACGCTTGACATCAAAAAGTGTTTTTCAATTTTTCGGAAATCCGAATAATACGTAAAAGTTAATCGGTAAAGGAAAGACGAAATATCCAAAAATATTTGGATTCCGAGAATCGCAGTTTTTAAAACTGTCGGACGAAACCCAAAAGATGGAACTACGAAACTTAAGGGCTAAGCAAACTTGACTATTTTACCCCTAGCCTTGAAAATCTATAAATAGGAAGCTTAAGCTCATTTGTTTGGATTCTTGAAAATCCTACACTTTGAGAGAGAGAGAGAGAGAGAGAGAGAGAGAGTTCGGATGGCAGGAAGAAGAGAAAAGGAAGAGGAAAAGTTGGCTCGTGAGCAAACTTTGTCTGACAGAAGGAGATCAAAGGAGAAAGGTGATCCGAAACCTAGTCTCGTATAGATTTTCTTTAAGTTTTTATGTTCAAAAATATAGCTTAATGAGAATAAGGAGTAAAGGATGTTAGAAATGATTTCATATGGTTGAAATTATAGGAAATTAGAAGTTTAGTAAATAAATTTCTTAAGGAAGTGTAAGATTCGTAAGGATTTTGAGTGATCCGAATGAATATTATGAATGAGTAGGTTAAATAAGTAAGGAATTGTGTTCAATAACATCAAATTCCAAGAAAAAGTAAAATCATAATCCAAAATATTGATTAAAATGAAGAACGAACGAAGAACACGAAGAACGTTGTTGATGGACAAATTTAAAACCATCGTAGTATAATTGTTCTTGATGGATAAGTTTAAAACCATCGCGTATAAGTTAGATGCTTATTTCTTGGTTAGGAACGGTAGAAACGTTCATGAAGAACGAATTAAACTGGAGCTATAACGAAGTTATGACAAAAATTTCATAAAAGACGAACGAGAATTAGAAAGTTAATAAATGAACCTGAACGTGTAGGGTTTTATAAGAATGTAAAAGAAAGTATAAAACGTGAGTCATGGACTCAAGAACAAACGAATTCCGAGTTCGGATGACCGAATTACGGACGAACGAACGAAGAACGCTAAAAATGTAAAATGAACAAAGAGCAAAGATTAAGCCAATTGATTGGCATGTTAGCGGATTCAGAATGAAGTTCTGTTCATTAGTAATCAAAGTACATAAGATAAGGAAGAAAATGACTTTGGAACGACCTCCTTCCGAGTTATAATGAAGAAGTTATGAGATCGGAAAGTACGCATCTCAAAATGAAGTTAACACTTAGAAAAAAAAAATCGAGAAGAAGGACTTAGCGCCGCGGCGCCAGCCATGCCTTGTAAGCTTATGCTGCAGCGCTAGACCGGAGAGCCAAGCACTGCTAACTCGCACCGTAGCGCAAGTCTTAGTGCAAAGAGTGGCGCCGCAGCTCCGGTGTAGGACAATGCCCAAAAATGAGATTTTTACTGCTCAATTTTTGGGGGATGTGCAAGAAAGAAATAAGAACATAATGTTCAACTAATGTAACACTTAATCAAGTGTATTAAACCTTTGATGAAGGTCAAACGAAAAGATTAAAAGATACAGAATGTAGACGTGGGTTATGGAACCTATATCCGGGGACCGTAGTCGCGATAAACGAACGTGAGGGATTGCTATGATGGTGATTCCTTAGACGTTGATTGTCGAGGGTAATGAATAGCATTTCAATGTTATGTCATGATGATGAGAGATGAATGTAAAGCGTTTAGACGTTGTGAATGCAACGCTGTTGCGATGAGCGATCGTTCTTAGCATACAACGAATCGTATGGCTTCGACATTAAGAAAGAATAATGAACATGGGGTTCAGGTGACGCATAATGAAGGAAAGTGATTAAAACCTTGGATGAAAGTTGAATAGAATTAAGAGGGAAGTAATGTAAATGTTGAATACGTAAACAATCCTCATGAATCATATTCGCGTTGGACGAACGTTCTAAGTATACCCTGGTTGTATGACTTAGACATTGATGAATGTAGTGAGCAGGATATGAATTATCAAGAATGTCGTAGTGAACGGTAATAAGAGTATAGAAGCCGAGTTAATGTTTATAACTTGGATGACGTTCTGAGTCGAATGTACCGGATGTTGTAAGATAAGAATAAGGTAACATAAAATGCTTAACGCTATAAATGCGTAGAATAAATATTGAATGATCATCTTGAGTATACAAAAGACTGTATGACTTGGACGATAAAGAATGAGTCCTGAGGTATGGCAATTACTTGCCAGAAAGCCATAAGGAATAAGAAATTGACTTAACGAACATTATAGTTTAATAGTTCGGATAAGTTAAGATGAGTTTAGGTTGTAGTACAATCGTAAACTTTGATGGTTGACATATGGGAGCTGGGCTAAACAATTCCTTTAGAGAGCGAAGGTATATACAAAACTGGAAACCGATCTAACTCACTGTGATGGCAGTGTAGATGAGACGGGAACTTGTTTATTGGTTATTTGTGGGAAATCACTCAGAGTACTATATGGACTACTAGCAGAGACACGATGTGTGCTGAGTCTTAGAGAAGTTATAAGAAGAAGATGATGAATGTTTTGAGTAAGACATCTCCGTATGTCATGAAGCCGTAAACCGGTAATGAAAGTTAGTCGCATAAAATTATATTACAAGAACGCGAACCCTAAGAAGTAAAGTTAAGTAAACCAATGTGTAAGTAAAGTATATGACTAATTGGTGTATGTGTTATTTCGTTATGTGTTATAGGGATTGAAATGAGCAGTTCAGCATAAGCTGTAGCTGTGCGTATGGCAAGTTTCCCAACTTCATTCATATTTTAAATGAATGCTAGTTTCTAAAACATCCCAGATGTTAAACTTGAGAAGTTCTGTTTATGTGCAAATGTATGATATTTGTACAATGTGTTAGAATGTATGAGACCTTGTGCCACAATGTGAACACTTCGGTGTTTCTATGATATGAACTGTTCTGTGATTGAACTGTTCAGTATGAGCATGTTTTGTTTATACATGAACTGTTATTGTTAAGTCTGGGCTATTGATTCTAGCCGCATTTTGAATGTATGAAAGAGAGAGAGAATGAAAGTATTTCAAAGTGAATGTGACTAATGTTTTAAAGTGATAGGAATCGAGATTATCCCTATTGTTCAAGCTGCTTTATAACCTTTGTTCGGTTATCGAAGTTCCAAAGGAATGTTAAACTCTTGAAGTTGTTTGTTCAACTGCTATGACTTGCTGGGCTATTGAATGCTCACACTTGCTTTAAATGAAAAACATTTTTAGCGAACGACGTTAGAAGAACTTAAGGATCCTGTATAGATCAAGCTGACGGTATCCAGTGGAAGTGTCATTCAGAATGTGAATGAGCGAGAAGATCAAGTGAAGACTTGTAATGTAGAAAGAAGAAAATTAAAATATAGACTAGTTTAATGAACTATTATTTATCCTTGGTGGCGGATAAAAGTCACTCTTGTAAGATGAAAGGAATAATGTAATTATCATTATTTGTAATGAGAAAGGTTATAAGGTTTTAGAACCTGGGAATTTAGAATGTATGTTGTTATATTTCAGTATATAATAATGTATATTTGGATGAATGATGTACTCGTGACGTACGGAATCCGGGTGTGAAGATAGATCGGATTTCGGAGCGTTACAGTAAGTGGTGGCCAAACAGGGTCTTAAGAGAAGTTGAGAGAAGTTAACCACGTATGGGTTAACTGACCTCAACTTTACTGGATTTATATGTGCGCTTGGTCAGTTTCTTCATTTTATGTATTTTAAATTTATAGTTAACTTGAGAGTCAGAGAGAATTCAGAGGATTTTTAAGAGAAATTGTGAGAGTCAAGAAGATTCTGAGAAGGAACTTCACTCTTATTCATTCGTAATAGGGTAATCACTTCTTCCCCAAATTTCAAACTTACGTTGTTTAAGTTTTTGGCTTTCAAGTGTCTGTTAAATTCATATAATTGGAAAGAGTAATAATTATGTGTATATATGTGATAAGATGTTGTTATAATGTGTTTTACTATATATTTTTTGGTTCCATATCATCAGTTTCATAATATTATAACGTATGTTTTTGCTTCAAAATTTACAGAGTATAGAAATATGGCCATATGGCCCTTATACGTAAATTTAATATGTCAAACATATATTGTTTTGAAAAATTCACACTCGTATATAATTATACATGTTAAAATGAAGACATCAAACTTCGAATGGATGGATTTGGGGTTATAACGAATCCGTAGTGTTAATTTTTATGTTTTGTGTTCAAAACATTCAAGAACAGTTAAATTTCATGTTTTAATTTTCTAAATTATATGTTTAAACTTGTTAAAATCATGATAGAGGGGTTGAGTATTAGTTATTTGTGTATTACGATGTTTGGGTATGTCTAAATTCGTGTAAAAATAAATTTAATTGGAGGTTTTGGCATGTTTACGCAATTTTCATGAATCGCATAATCGAAATTGAGTTTTCAGTACAAGCACCAACTTCATGCCTATGTCCCGCGCCGCAACTTAATCGCGATGCAGCGCCAAGAACAAGCTTAATAGTGGCGCCGCAGCGCCACTTAGCAGATTGTCCAGAAATGATTTTTTGTAAGTGTCCAAGTCTAGAAATGTGATAGTAACCAAATATAAGGAACATAAAATTATGTTAGACGTATAATGAGACGTTAAGATAAATCCTTAACATATTAATAACATAATTACGTGTGAATTGAATTATTGAATGCATAATTAGCTTATTATTCGTGTAGCGTGATAGTATGTGAAAATAAGCGTGATAATTGGATAAGTATAGTCATAACCAGAGTTTAGACCAAAGAATGAATGTATGATGATTAGTTACGTTATAATTGACTGGTATTGTGAATTTAAATGATATGTAGGATTAAATCAATGAACAAGTGTAATTAACGTGTAATCTACGCACGAGGCAAGTTTCCTAACCCTACTCGTTATCATTATATGAGTTTATAAGTTTATCTCTTTACATCGAGCAAATTCTCGTTATTATTGATCAAGTCTTTGTTATATTAAAGTATATTAATCTTTCAAAGTATGATTCAGTTATACAATAATTATTCTATTGTATACCTCTTGAGATTGCTATTCGATTTAAATTATCAGTTACTGTTGAACCTTGTTAGACTAGTGAACCCTTAATGATTCGACTAGTCCATAGTTGATGAGCGTTCTAAATTTCAGAACCCTTGTTAAATTATCCAAACCAAACTTCCTTTGGTACGGACTCTACTGTCAATTGAGATGAACAACCCTGTATAAGGGATTACTTATGCATTAGCGTTAAGATACTGTGCACAGTATGGTACTAAGGGTTGATCCCCCTAAGTATGAGAAGAAGAGTCCATAGTCTTATGACTGTTAAAAGTTTCAAGTATAAACACTTGACAACCTAGGACATAGTTCAAGGTTTTATGATTCTAAGAAGTTCTTTTGTTTTTTGTTATTCATTCTTGATTCAAAAGATGAGTTTTCCTATTTCAGAAGTCTTTGATTTATTCGCATGCTATTATTCATTTGTTATATTGTTATAGTTGTGGGCAATCGTGCTCACTCTTGAATAATAATAACATTGCAGTTGAGAACGAAAGATCTAACGAGCCTTCCACTAGTAAAGGCAAGGGCAAGGTTAACAAATGAAGAAGACTTGTTGTTATTATGTATTTAAATTCAGACTTGACGTTGTTTAAGACTTGTTATTTGTTTATGATTCTGCACAGATGTTTAAGGTTAGAGTGACATGGGATTGTATTTTTTATGCAGATGGTGTAACCCCATAAGGGGAAGATGTATTTAATTATTTCTATCTATTACATGGTTTTCATTTATTTATGGGTAGATAGATAGATGATATTTGTTAAGTGAACACCAAATCATGCGGAAATGGAAGTACCTGGATTTTGGGGTGTCACAAGTTCTTCCTTAAAAATTTGAAGATGGGCTCACAGGTTGCTGCGAGTTGAGAGATAAACCTGCTAATGAAATTGATTCTTCCAAAAAATCCCCGTATTTCCTTCTCTGCCTGAGGAATGGGCATTTCCTTGATGGCCTGGATTTTGGTTGGATCCAGCTCAATCCCTTTGTTGGTGACTAGGAAACCTAGCAACTTACCTGATTTAACGCCAAAGGTGCTATAACGCCTGAGAAAATTGGATTTATATGATAATTAAATTTTTATTTGATTATGTGAATTAAATAAATTTAAGTGATTCTTATGTGAGTAAGCTATGTGAAGGTCGTTCTATGACCTAGGATTTGTGGATGTGGTTAGGATTCTGGCTATGTGCTAGAATTAATTGTTTTGAATTTCCAAGACAAAAATAAAAGTTTTTCGAGAAATTTCTGTAAAAATACTATTCATCCGTTTATGCTCGAGAATTAAGTTTGAAATTCTGAGAAACGCGTAATGATAGAATACAAGGATGAGATGGAATATCCAATAATATTTCAGTTATGGAAAACGAAGTTTTCGCCTACGAACTTAAAACCTAAGGGTTGGAAAAAATGATTTTCGAGAAGGAAATTATATATGTATAATGATTAAGATGATTATGCGTACGATATACAAGTGTGATACTATTTAGTATAAGAGTATAGTATGAAGATTTAATACAACGTACAATACGAATATCATACGAGTACTATACGAAGAGAATACATGAGTTATACGCGTAGAATAAGATTGGTTCTTAATTAACTTAGAGTTTAAAGACTTTGTATAATTCAATTGGACTTGGATTATATCAAGCCCAATGAATTATGTAATCAAGCCCAAGTTAAGGCCCGATATTAAATTTAATTAAGCCCGATCCAAGAAAATGAACCACAGATCGAACCAATGGGTCATTAGATGGGTAAAACCCATGGGGATGACCCACGGACCATGTGGGCCGGCCACTTGGCCACCAAGTAAAGTGCTAACTTGGTGGCTAAGTTGTTGTGGATGTGGGAATAGTATGGAGGTCACACAATGACCACTATGCCCTCCATTTAGTTTGCCTTTAAAAGAAATCTTAAGTTGGTCATTTGTTGTTTTACAAGAATTGTCCAACTTATATTGATAGAGAGAAAGAGCTAGAACAAGTAATCATCCTACTTTGAAGGAAACCATAACAAGTATTACCAAGAACATGAAGAACGAAAAGGTAAAATTTCGTAAATGTTAACTTTTATAATTGTCTATTCCTTATTTGTAAAGAATCGTAGATTGGTGGAGCATACCTCTTATAGAGGAATAAGGATGGCTTTTATGATTAAAACTTTGATAAGACATGTTTAAATAGCAATCGTAAGGGTTTACGTAAATTCAAACCGTAGAAAACATTGAATGATATCATGGTTGTTGATGGACAAATTGAAAACCATTGTTATTAGGATATGTGCATCTTGCTAGGTTAGGATGTAGATAAGGAATCAATGGAGTTGTTCCATTTGATTTGGCATATAGAACATGAGTAACAATGTTATGGCGAATTTTACGGAATTAGACGTTAATCGTCGAAAACGTAGAAATCTCGGATTAGTAGTCAAAATTTGTCATGTGACTTAGAAACCTTGTTTTTCAATGTCAACGCGTAAGATAGGGTATTCAAGAGTCATGGACTCAAGAATCGTCGAATTTCGACTTAGAACGGAGAAAACGAGTATTGAACGCTCAAGAATGATAAACGAACACTCGATAATGAACTTAAATGTGAATTCTGAGTTAATTGATTTGGTAATGTAAAATTCTTGTATGAACACTTAGAGTATGTAAAATGGGAGCTGAGGGCTTTTGAACGGACCAATTTGGACTTATAACGAAGAAGTTATGAGCCTGGGAAGTTCATCAAAATTTTTGTTTGTCAAAAATTTCTTGGTCTGAGGTCAGGCACCGAAGCGCCAGATAGAGATATACATGTCACGCTGTAAGACCCCAACTTTTATGAATAAAGATGAATTTTTTATAAATATCATTTTTGAATATTATGGAGTGAATTTTATATAATGTTATAGTTGTGAGTAATATTTATAAATTTTGCAAAGTACGCTAGTTGTTATATAATATTCGATTGGTCGGGGAAAATTCGTTTTAACAGAGAATATTCGTATGATGGCACAATCATTTGTGGGCCCATAACAGAATAACTGTCGGATGAAGAAAACGATAAGTTTTAATTTTATAAATAATGGCGTAGTGGTTACCGTTAACACTGTTGGAATACCTGGTGGTTAGAATACAAGATTACGCTATTGTTGCACAAAGAGAAGACAATCGTTATGCACAAGATTTTTTGAATTATTGATTCTTACGTAAGAAGGCACTACTCAATAATTGTTACAGTAATTACTGTTCAATATTTTATTTTATTAATTCAATAATTGTTGCGTTGATATTTTATATTATTGTTGTTTCAATAATTTTCACTGCACAGTATTTCCCATTATCAAATCAACAATTCATATTATTTGAATAATATTATTAGATAGCATTATTGGCAATGTCTAGAAAGTTCTATCAATGAGAGGTTTGGTCACCTAATTGCGCGCCAGTAAGGAGAAATCCTTATCTGAAAGACCCTCTTTCCGGGAACTACCGTCATTGTCATTATTGTGATTCTGTAATATTATTGTGAATAATTAATTATTAATTTATATAATAATAAAATATTTATTTTATGTGGACATAAATGAGGGATAGGAAAATATTAATTTTGTGTGGTTATAAATGGAGGAATTAATGTTGAGGTGTTTTATCAGTATTTTGTCATATTGGAGGTTTTAAAAATCAAATCAATGTTCTTAAATGTCTATTGCGTGAGTGATAATTATGATCCGAGCGTTGGATCGTTGTGATTTTTGGATATGTTATACATATATAAGTTGAGTATATGTCCACAAATTTTGAACCGTTAAAAATTAACGTATGATTTGTTATGAATTTTATGAGGTATTGAAAATCGTCCGTTTGTGGATTTCAGATATTTTTTGTTCGGAATTTGGAAAAACTTAAAGTTACAAAGTTGTAGAGAATTCGATTTCGTGTGGAATGGACATAAAATTTGTATTTTTCTGATAAAAAGGCTATTTATTATGAATTACTGAAGTTTTGGAAATTAAAATGTTTTTATTAAAAACATGGTGGGCCCCACTTTTGGTTGGTGTAGAAAACATGTGCTGAATTGGTGGGCCCCACTAGAGGTGGCTGAAATTTGGTCTTGGTTGGTGGCATGCGTAGAAAAATTACATTAATATTTTATTGTTAGTCTCTTATGGCGTTCTAGCATTTTTCTATAAATAGGCGCTTAAGTTAGAATTGAAAATTATACCAGAATCAGAGAATTCTTCTTCTATAATATTGAGCGTATTTCTTTCGAGTTTTAGAAAGCTTTGAGCGTAGAAAATAGTGAATGTTTTCTTCAAGAATATCCCCGCCATACTAGTTGGAATACTCTTCTTTTCAAGGTAAGGGATGTTATTTTTGTTCAATATTCGCTTGAAATAATATTTTCTTCCATACTCTATAGTATGTAAGTAATATTATTTCGTTTCAGATTTCCAATTCTATACTCGTTTTGTTAAAATTTTGGCTTCTATACTCCATGAAATTAGTAGAATATCCTTGATATTTGCACTTCATCCAGTATCTTTTCATGGAAATATTATCCTGAGCATTCTTGATAAGTTTTAACTTTTTCATGTCAGAGTACTATTCATGGGGTTACTATTTCCAAAGTATTATTCACTGGGTACTATTCACTCGAGTACTATTCATGATAAAAATTTATTCGTTTTCGGTCCAAACTATTTTTGGTACAATATTATTCTTGAATTTTACTCCACAAAGTAGTATCATGTTGACAATTTGGACGTTATTGATTTCTGGAGAAATTAAATTATAAATCTTTAAAAAATTATCCTTAAACTTGTTTTATTGAATTCTTATATCATTGTCATCATCCTCATGTTTATATTATGATGAAAGTCATCTGTGGCCTGTAGTGCATAGATGGACTTGGTATGATTATGACCAGGGATTATTCGGTATAATCATGACCGTAATGTTACAAATGATGTGGTAAAAGTCCTCATTAGCCCGTAGTGCATGATGGACAATTGTTGGAATGATCATGACCATTGATGAATACACGAATATCCTTGGCCCGTAGTGCATGGATAATTTGTGGTCGTGATACTAAAGAATATCTTTGGCCGTAGTGCAGGGGTGATTCGATGATGTGGATTATTTATTAAAATTCGAGTCTCAAATGATAAAAGTGATGAAAACCTTTTAAATCATAGAAGATAGTAGATTTTATTCTCTACTTGACTCTTCTAATGGATTGCTTGTTCCGCTGTAGTTAAACTTGATGTTTGTTATATTCTATCAGTTTAAGACTGTTGAAGGCTAACGATAAATTATTCTACATTATCTTAGTCGTAATATTTCTTACTGGGCTAGTTGAGCTCACCCTTTTGCTTTCATTGTCCTCTTTAGGAAATGAGAACGTAGCCGGGACTAGTCGGGGAACGGAGTGACGGTCCAGATAATAGCTTAATAGTCCTCACTATTATATGAAATAATGTGATAATAAATGTATTGAGGACTCCATTTGAATTGAATACTGTCTAGAAGATAATATTCGTATTAAAACTCTCAGTTTATATTTTGTCGTATTTTACACAACAGATGTATTATTAAGTTGTATTTTAATTTTTTACCATGTTTTTGGCGACTCAAGATGAGTGATGTATATCTGTTTTGGGAACGTCACAGTTGGTATCAAAGCTTAGGGATATGATCCCTGGTTGAGATGTGAGACAAGAACTAGGAGGGGAGAGACGGGGAATTGCTTCGCTAGTATGACCTACATATGTTTATTTGGTATTTAATTAGTCGGTCAGAGAATATGGATAATATATGACATGTAAATTAACCCTTGTTTTGTGGCAGTATTTGAAAATGACATCCGAGAATATTGAGAATAGCAATGGAGTACAGCAGACCGTAGAGTCACCACAGATGAATACCTAAGATAATGTGCAACATGAAGACAATAATCCTCATGCAAACAACAACACTGACCAAATGATGAACGATGGAATGTTCAGAGGCTTTCTGCAATTCATGCAACATCAGGTAAGAGAGACTCCTGTCCAAAATGCGAGTGGAAACACTGGCAACTCTAGGACGGTCACTGCTACACAGTTCAAGGAGCTGGGACCACCGGAGTTTTTTGGAGAGCCAAAACCACTTAAGGCAGAGATGTGGATAAAGCAGATCAACAAGATATTTGATGTCTTGGGATGCTCCGACGAGCAAAAGGTTCCCTTTGCCACCTTCATGTTATGCGAGGCGATTCATCGGTGGGAATCAGAAAGCGTGCATTTTAACTCCGCCGCACTAAAGATGTCTTGGGAGAAGTTCCAAGAACTGTTCAATGACAAGTACATTCCCGAAAGTATTCGTCACATGAAAGAGGTAGAGTTCATTAAACTGGAGCAAAACAACATGACCGTGTCGCAGTACGAAGCCAAGTTTGCCGAGTTGTCCCAGTTTACGTCTCATTTGGTTGATAATGAGGAGAGAATGACACGAATGTTTCTAAGAGGTTTAAAACCCGAGATACGTCAATACCTTATCTTTCATAAACTGTGTTTGTATTCAGATGTTATGAATAGGGCTCAGTTATTAGAGCGTGATAATGAGTCAACCCAACCAAGAGAGAACAACTGGAAAAATGATAATACCAGTGGTAGCAGTTATCGAAGCGGTGACAACAAGCGTGGAGGGAATCAACAACCCAGAAATGGTAACCACTTCGGTGGTAATCATGGCCAAGACAATAAGAGTGGAAATTTCAAGAAGAGGAGATTCAACAATGATGGAAAGACATCGGCACCAGCACCAATTGTTAAGGAAGGAGAACGACCACCTATCATATTCTTCAAATGCGGAGGGGTGGGACACATCAGTCCAAACTACGCGATGCAGTCCAAAGAGTGTTATAATTATGGAAGAGAAGGTCACCTAGCCCGATTTTTTCATGCACCGAAGACAAGTCCAGCTGGGATGGAGGAACCAAAGGCCGTCCCAGAAAAGTCAAAGTCGATAGTTCAAGGGAGAGCGTTTTCCGTGACCTCCCAGAAAGCAAGGAACCCGAACGAGGTCATCACAGGTAAGGTTATCATAAACTCTAGCGAAGTCTATACCTTATTTGATACCGGTTTTACCCATTCTTTTATTTCTCCTACTTGCGCTCAACGTTTAAATTTAACTCCGAAGAAATTAGACTTTGAGTTATCTGTTGAAACTCCGTTGGGAGAAACCTTCATTACATCCACTGTTTATAAGTCTTGTTTGGTTAAAATCGGTACCATGACATTACCTGTCGATCTTATTTCATTTAAAATACTTGCATTTGACGTAATTCTAGGGATTATTTGGTTAACTACTCATCATGCAAAAATTGATTTTTTCGTTAGGTTGTTAGCTTTCATATTCCTAACCAACCTATTATGCGAATTCAAGCAACCAAACCATTAAAATCAATCATTGTCATCTCAAGCCTTAAATCTATTCGTTTATTGAAGAACGGATGTCAAGTTTTCTTAGCTCATGTCACGGATTTAAACAAAAATACGTCAGTTTTGAATGATATTTCTATTGTTAATAAATTTCCTTTCATATTCCGTGAAGAACTTCCTGGCCTACCCATAGAGCGCGAAATTGAATTTTGTATCGACCTTGAACCCGGTACAAAACTCATTTCCAAAGCCCCATATCGAATGGTTCTTGTTGAACTTTAGGAGTTAAAGACCCAATTGCAGGAATTGTTAGACATCAGTTTCATTCATCCTAGTACGTTTCCTTGGGGTGCTCCTAATCTATTCGTGAAGAAGAAAGATGGGAGTATGCGACTTTGTATTGATTATCGGAAGTTAAATCATGTCACCATCAAAAATAGGTACCCATTACCATGTATTGATGACCTGTTTGACCAGTTGTAAGGCGCCAAATTCTTTTTAAAGATCGATCTTCGTTCCAGATATCATCAATTAAAGATTAGAACCGATGATATTCCAAAGACGGCTTTTAGAACTTGGTACGGGCATTACGAATTCCTAGTTATGTCTTTTGGATTGACTAATTCTCCTTCTGCCTTTATGGATATGATGAACCAAGTATTCAAGGAATATTTGGAATACTTTGTGTGACACCCCCAAAATAGGTATACATCACCCTTCTTAAGTCGCCAAATACATGGTACAAAATTCAAATACAACTTAATTATACAACAGTCGTGTAAAATACGACAAAACATATGCTGTGAGTTTTAATACAAATATTGTCATTTAGACAATATCCACACTCAATTGAGTCCTCATTACATTTATTATCACACTATTTAACAGAATAATGAGGACTACTAATGTTATTATCTGGATCAATACTGCTCCCCGACTCGCTCCAAATTTATATTCTAATTTCAAGAAGAGAATAGTGAATCTAAAGGGTGAGCTCAACTAGCCCAAGAAGAAATATTATGACTAAGATAATACAGAATAAATTATCATTAGTCTTCAACAATGTTAAACTGATAAAATACAATAGACATCAAGTTTAACTACAGTGGAACAAGCAATCCATTAAAAGAGTCAAGTAGAGAATAAAATCTACTATCTTTTATGATTTAAAAAGGTTTTTCATCATTTTTATCGCTGAGACTTAGCTTAATAAATAATCCACATCATCCCTGCACTACGGCCAAGGCTATTCATTAGTATCACGACCACAAATTATCCATGCACTACGGGCCAAGGATATTCGTGTATTCATCAATGGTCATGATCATGCCAACAACTGTCCATCAATGCACTACGGGCTAATGAGGACTTTTACCACATCATTTGTAACATTACAGTCATGATTATACCGACTAATCACTGGTCATAATCATACCAAGTCCATCTATGCACTACAGGCCACAGATGACTTTCAACATAATATAAACATAAGGATGATGACAATGATATAAGAATTCAATAAAAAAAAATTCAAAAATTAATTTATCCAAGAACTAATAACGTCCAAATTGTCAACATGATACTTTTTTGTAGAGTAAAATTCGAGAATGCTCAGAAGAATATTTCCTTGAAAATATACTGGATGAAGTGCAAATATCAAGGATATTCCACTAATTTCATGGAGTATAGAAGTCAAAACTTGAACCAACTGAGTATAATAAAGAATGGAATAACAAAAGAAATCACCAGGCACGAGATAGACCGCACAGACAGGTTATTCCAACAGAATAATAAATAACGGAACCAGGTCAGGAGAAATTCACACCTACAGGATGTTCCAACAGAATAATAAATAACAGAACAAGGTCATACGTAAACGCACTGACAGGATGTTCCAACCAAATAATAAATAATGAAATAACAGAAGAAGTTCACCATGTATGCGGTACTTCACATAAACAGGTTATTCCAACATAATGATAAAGAATGGAATAACATAAGAAGTTCACCATGTATGCGGTACTTCGCATAGACAGGTTATTACAACATAATTATAATGAATGGAATAACAGAAGAATTTCACCAAGTATAGGGTAGACCGCGTATACAGGTTATTACAACAGAATAAAACAAATAGAATAACAGAAGTTCTCTTCATGAATATGAAAGGAATAATACCCCTTACGAGTACAACAAATAATATCCCTTACCTTATAAAGAAGAGTACTCCGACAGGTAGGGCGGTGATATACTTGAAGAAACTTGCACTACGCTCAAAGCTTTCTTAAACAGAAAATACGCTCAAGATTATAGAAGAAGAATTCTCTACAGTTTCTCTCTCTAGAGTTTAAGTGAATTCGTAAGAAATAATGAAGGAATGAGCTTCTATTTATAGAAGAATGGATTGAATAGTAATTAATTCATGAACGGTCCAGATTGATTCACTTTTAAACAGACGGTCCAGATTGATTTAATAAAATATTCTAATAAAACAAAATCTTTTTAAATAAAATATAATATATTCGATTTATAATCTAATAAAACGAATAACTTTATAAAAGTATTCTGTTTTATATAAAAAGATTTTACTATGCAAATACTATGCAGGCACTATGCAAACACTATGCATAATAAAATATAATATATTCTAATTATTGCCTAATAAAATAAATAACTTTATAAAAGTATTCTGTTTTATATAAAAAGATTTTACTATGCAAAACACTATACATAATAAAATATAATATATTCTAATTATTGCCTAATAAAACAAATAACTTTATAAAAGTATTCTGTTTTATATAAAAAGCTTTTCTGTTTTATTACATTAATAATACTAACAAAACAAAACTTCATCATCATTATTATAATTCACACTATTAATCGACCAGGTCGTTCACAGGAAAGAGGGGGCTTTCTAATAAGGATTTCTCCCTATTGGCGTGCAATTAGGTGACCAAACCTCTCCTTGACAGAACTTTTAGACATCGTTAATATTGCAAATAATAATATTAAAAACTTCGTCGACTCAATTATTGATTTAATAGTATAAAAAAATATCGACAATAATTGAATCAAATAACGTGAGATACTATGCAATAATTACTGAAGCAATAATTGAACAAAACTGAGTGACTTCTCACGTAATCATTAATAATCAATACTGTGTGCTACTATGCAACCACGCTTATTACTGTACTTTTACTACCGAGTAGTTCAACAGTATTAACGGTAAAACTTTCGCTATTATTTTCATAAAAATATTTTTGTCGTTTTCTTAATCCGACAATAATTTCGTTATGGGGTCCACCAATGATTGGGCCATCATACGAATATTCCCTGTTAAAACGAATATTCTCCGACCAATCTAATATTATATAACAACTTGCGTACTTTGCAAAATTTATAAATATTACCCACAACTATAATATTATATCAAATCCACACCATAATATTCAACAAAATTATTTTAAGAAATTTAAATCTTTATTCATAAACTTTGGGGTCTCACAATCTCCCCTCCTTATGAAATTTCGCCCTCGAAATTTACGTATGTACCTGGTATGCCAAAGAGGTATGGATACCTTGACTTCATTTCATATTCCAACTCTTGAGGTATAACCTTGAATACCTTTATCGTCGAAAACATTACACGTTGCATACGTGCATGCCCGATGTCCTCCAATTGCCTTTGAATGCACATCAGTCCCTAAAATAGCCATTTTAGGCCTTGATACCGACCTCAAATCTCAAAATATAAAGAATTAAAGTTATAGGTCTACTCGTTATCTTTCTGAATCATCTCAATCGGAGTTCGTATGAAAAGGTTACGCCCAATTTACTGAAGGACGTCCGGACAGATTTTGGCTTAACACTTGACCAACCTCTAGGCGCCCAGATTTGGCCTTGGGCAAGCGCCTAGGCGCCCAAGAGCAGAATCTAAGCACTGAGCCTAGCACTTAGGCGCTCGACCCTTGGCACTTAACTCCAATTTTTTAGATTTTGCAACTTTTGGCACACATACTTTAAATATTCATAACTTCTTCGTTCGTTATCAGAATTAGTCTATTTTCGAGGCTATGGAAAGCTTGTAACATGCTCTATAAAACCCCCATGATTTCATAATTTTTAAAAATCATTAATTATTCTGAAATTTGGCTCCAAAGTCCCCCAAGACTAAGTTTTTACTAACAACGATATGTGAAAAACGTTATGAACATGCGACATACTTGGCGATAAAACGAGTCTATAGGCCACAGATCCTACTCGATCAAGGATTTCAAATGGGCCAATTAAATTGAGGGTTGAGATTTCCTCTCTTCATCGATTCTTGCTTCTAGAATAACGCCCTCTTAAACCATCTTCTTCACATTCATCAGCTCCGGGTGTGTAGCTTGAGCAGCCTTTAACTTTATCGATTAAAGTCGATTCTACTCATATATTTGTTATCTTCACGTGGGTTCCTAGAGTCTTTAACTCTATCTTCATCATTTATAAGTTATACGAAATGGGTTTTTGTGTTAACAACATCGCACTTGGAAACGCATACGATTTTCTACTCAACGCGTCAGCTACCACGTTCGCTCTTCCACGATGATATTGAATGGTACGATCGTAATCTTCAACAAACTGAGTCAACGCCTTTAGGCGATGTTACGTTCATTTTAGTTGAAGAAATATTTAAGGGTTTTAGAAATGGGGTTTTGTACTGGTTTCAGTACAAAATTCGATTTCACGCTCTGGGGTAGGCCAAGAAGTCTTCAGAAATACATCAAGAAATTTATTAACGATAGAAATATCATTCAAAATTGTGACCCTCATCCAAGACTTGGATAACACGTCACATTGATACCTATCAACATGCCATTGTTATTCACAACGTCCCCTACGGATAGTCTGGCTTTGGTGCATTCCACACAAGGAAGTCAACAACGAAAGGATCAGGGCTCTTTACTTATGGCTTGATATAACAGTGATTGACTTTAGTGGTTTGGTTGCTTGAATTCGCATAACAGGTTGGTTAGGAATATAAAAGCTAACAACCTTACGAAAAGCATGATGAGTAGTTAACCAATCGATTCCAAAAATCACATCAAAGGCAAGTATTTTCAAAGAGATAAGATCGACAAGTAACGTGAAAGTGTCGATTTGAATCAAACAAGATTTATAAATAATGGATGTAACGAAGGTTTCTCCTGACAGAGTTTTAACAGATAAGTCAAAGTCTAATTTCTCAATAGCCAAGTTCAAACATTGAACACAACTAGGTGAAATACAAGAGTGGGTAGAATCGGTATCAAATAAGGTATAGACTTCATAAGCGTTTATGATTAACTTACCCGTGATAACTTCGTTCTGGTTCCTCGACAAACACTCTCACTTAAACTACCGGCTTTGACTTGTCTGGGACATCCTTTGGCGTCACCATCTCAGCTGGACTTGATTTCACTACACAACAAAATCGAGCTAGGTGACCTTCTCTTCTTGAAATTTCCACTTCTATTATCTTGGCCATGATTACCACCGAAGTGGTTACCATTCTTGGCATGATAATTTCCCCCAAGATGGTCATCATTTTTCCGATGGCCGTTGCCACTGGTATGATTATTATCGTGTTGTTGGTCGTTACCTTTTGGTTGTGCTAACTCATTATCGCGCTCCAATAACTGAGCCCTATTCACAACATCTGAATATAAACAAAGTTTATGAGAAATGAGGTATTGACGTATATCGGGTTTCAAACCTCATAGAAATATTCGCGTCATTCGCTCCTTCATTATCGACCAAATGGATGCAAACCGGGATAACTCCGCAAACTTAGCCTCAGACATGATATACGGCCATATTATTTTGCTCCATTGCTTATCTCAACATGTTCAGATGCCATTTTCAAACACTGTCACAAAATAAGGGTTAATTGATATATCACATATTATCCCTATACTCTGACCGACCAATTAAGTACCAAATAAACTTAGGTAGGTCATACTAGCGAAGGAATTCCCCGTCTCTCCCCTCCTAGTTCTTGTCTCATATCTCAGCCAGGGATCATATCCCTAAGCTTTGATACCAACTGTGACGCCCCCAAAATAGGTATACATCACCCATCTTGAGTCGCCAAATACATGGTACAAAATTCAAATACAACTTAATTATACAACAATGATAAAAAAATACGACAAAACATATGCTATGAGTTTTAATACAAATATTGTCATCTAGACAATATCCACACTCAATTGAGTCCTCATTACAATTATTATCACACTATTTAACAGAATAGTGAGGACTACTAATGCTATTATCTGGACTATCAATCCGTTCCCCGACTTTTCCCAGCTATATTCTCATTTCCTGAAGAGAAAAGTGAAGGAAATGGTGAGCTCAACTAGCCCAGTAAGAAATATTATGACTAAGATAATGTAGAATAAATAATCATTAGTCTTCAACAATGTTAAACTGATAAAATACAATAGACATCAAGTTTAACTGCAGCGGAACAAGCAATCCATTAAAAGAGTCAAGTAGAGAATAAAATATACTATCTTTTATGATTTAAAAAGGTTTTTCATCATTTTTATCGCTGAGACTCAACTTAATAAATAATCCACATCATCCCTGCACTACGACCAAGGATATTCATTAGTATCACGACCACAAATTATCCATGCACTACGGGCCAAGGATATTCGTGTATTCATCAATGGTCATGATCATGCCAACAACTGTCCATCAATGCACTACGGGCCAATGAGGACTTTTACCACATCATTTGTAACATTACGGTCATGATTATATCAAATAATAACTGGTCATAATCATACCGAGTCCATCTATGCACTACAAGTCACAGATGACTTTCAACATTATATAAACATAAGGATGATGACAATGATATAAGAATTCAATAAAACAAGTTCAAGAATTAATTTATCCAAGAACTAATAACGTCCAAATTGTCAACATGATACTTTTTTGTAGAGTAAAATTCGAGAATGCTCAGAAGAATATTTCCATGAAAAGATACTGGATGAAGCGCAAATATCAAGGATATTCCGCTAATTTCATGGAGTATAGAAGTCAAAACTTTAACCAACTGAGTATAATAAAGAATGAAATAACAAAAGAAATCACCAGGCATGCGATAAACCACACGCATGTGTTATTCCAATGTAATAATAAATAATGGAATCCGAAGTCACGCGAACGCATATACATGATATTCCAATGTAATAATAAATAATCGGAACCGTGTCGTGCAAAATTTGCAATCCGCGGTGATGTTCCAATAGAATAATAAATAACGAAAATAGGTCATGCGTAAATGCACGTATGTGGATGTTCCAATGTAATAATAAATAACGAACTGTGTCGTGCAAAATTCGCACCGACAGGATGTTCCAACTGAATAATAAATAACGGAACCAGGTCATACGTAAATGCACAGACAAGATGTTCCAACAAAATAATAAATAATGGAATTACGGAAGAAGTTCACCATGTATGCGGTACTTCACATAGATAGGTTATTCTAACACAATGATAAAGAATGGAATAATAGAAGAAGTTCACCATGTATGCGGTACTTCGCATAGACAGGTTATTCCAACATAATGATAAAGAATGGAATAATAGAAGAATTTCACCAAGTATAGACCGCGTATACAGGTTATTCCAACAGAGTAAAAAAAAATGGAATAACAAAAGTTCTCTTCATGAATATGAAAGAAATAATACCCCTTACGAGTACAACAAATAATATCTCTTACCTTATAAAGAAGAGTACTCCGACGGGTATTGCGGGGATATACTTGAAGAAACTTGCACTACGCTCAAAGCTTTCTTAAATAGAAAATACGCTCAAATTATAGAAGAAGAATTCTCTACAGTTTCTCTCTCTAGAGTTTCAGTGAATTCGTAAGAAATAATGAAGGAATGAGCTTCTATTTATAGAAGAATGGATTGAATAGTAATTAATTCATGAACGGTCTAGATTGATTCACTTTTAAACAGACGGTCCATATTGATTTAATAAAATATTCTAATAAAACAAAATTATTTTAAATAAAATATAATATATTCTTTTTATAATTTAATAAAATGAATAACTTTATAAAAGTATTCTGTTTTATATAAAAAGATTTTACTATGCAAACACTATGCAGGCACTATGCAAACACTATGCATAATAAAATATAATATATTCTAATTATTGCCTAATAAAACAAATAACTTTATAAAAGTATTCATTTTATATAAAAAGATTTTACTATGCAAAACACTATGTATAATAAAATATAATATATTCTAATTATTTCCTAATAAAACAAATAACTTTATAAAAGTATTCTGCTTATATAAAAAGTTTTTCTGTTTTATTACATTAATAATACTAAAAAAATAAAACTTCATCATCATTATTATAACTCACACTATTAATCGACCAGGTCGTTCCCAGGCAAGAGGGGGCTTTCCAATAAGGATTTCTCCCTATTGGCGCACAATTAGGTGACCAAACCTCTCCTTGGCAGAACTTCTAGGCATCGTTAATATTTCAAATAATAATATTAATAACTTCGTCGTCTCAATTATTGATTTAATAATATAAAAAAATATCGACAATAATTGAATCAAATAACGTGAGATACTATGCAACAATTACTGAAGCAATAATTGAACAAAACTGAGTGACTTCTCACGTAAGCATCGAAGAATCAATACCGTGTTGCTACTATGCAACCACGCCAGACATCGTACTTTTTTACTACCGAGTAGTTCAACAGTATTAACGGTAAAACTTCCGCTATTATTTTCATAAAAATATTTTTATCGTTTTCTCAATCCGACAATAATTTCATTGTGGGGTCCACCAATGATTGGGTCGTCGTACGAATATTCCCTGTTAAAATGAATATTCCCTGACCAATCCAATATTATATAACAACTTGCATACTTTGCAAAATTTATTAATATTACCCACAACTATAACATTATATCAAATTCACACCATAATATTCAAAAAAATATTTCGAGAAATTTAAATCTTTATTTATAAACTTTGGGGTCTCACACTTTGTGGTCGTCTTTATTGATAACATCCTCATATATTCGAAAAGCCGTGAAGATCATGGGCAACACTTAAGGCTGATACTCCAAAAGCTTCGTGAAAACAAGCTTTATGCCAAGTTAAAGAAATGTGAGTTCGCATGAGGAAGTAGCATTTTATTGTAAAATGATTTTATTAAATTAAATAATAATAAAATCATATTCTATGTGATATCAAGATGGTTGTCATTCTATAACCTATTGATGTTGGAATGTCGTAGTATTTGAGCTACGTGAAGGAATTAAAGTGTTTGAATTTCTAAGATGAAAATAAAAGTTTTTCGAGAAATTTTCTGAAAAACACTATTCATCGGTATTTGCTCAAGAATTATTTTTGAATTTCTGAGAAATACGTAATGATAGAATATCAAGGTAAGATGGATTATGTAATAATAATCTAGTTATGGAAAACGTAATATTTCACTTGCGGACTTAATTTGAGAATATTAAGGAAAAGCGAAGTATTAGTAAGAAATCGTTAAGGGTATGATACTTATGTATTGTATAAGGGAATGAAAACGAGTATAATACAAAGTATTATACGAGTTTGTATGAAGGAAGGAATATCGTATATAATGAAGTTGTATATGAATTATAATATGAGAATAATACATAGACAATATGTATATGTAATGGATTTGGAAGATTGGTTAACAATTGGTACAAGCCCAAGTGAATTAAATGTTAAGGCCCAATGTTAATTAATGAACAAGTTAATTAATGCAAGCCCAAAAGATAGGTTAAACTAAGCCCAAATTAAAGTCCAATGGATTATGGTGACCCATGGGGAAAACCATACTAATGTGGTTAATGTGTGGTAACCAAGATAAGTGGTGACCAATTTAAGTGGTAACCAAGTTGATGTAATGACCAAGCAAAGGATAGGTTTTGTGCCATGCAAGTAATGAATAGTAAGGAGGTTCATAAGGAGGTGGGATTGGTTTAAAGTCCAAACTACCCTAACTTTGGAAAATCTATATATAGAGGAGGCTTACAAGCCATTTGTTAGTTATTCAAATAATCCAAACACTCTCTCAAAGTGCTTAATTGTTAGGGTGATTAAGTTGCAAATAAGCTACTTACATAAGAAGAAGAAGAAGACTACTTACAAAGACTTCAAATGTAAGACTCCTTCTCTAATTATCTTCTATCTCTATTCATGATAGGTTGATAAGCAAAGATGAATTAAGGAACATGAATGTTAAGAAGTGAGAAGAATGTGTAAGTAATGAACTTAAACCACATAAGTTGGTAATAAGTCATTTAAGCTAGATAAGTTATAAACTTATGTGAAAGTATTATGAACTTGTCATGAGTTTATTAATGAAAGTAAAGAAATTGTATGTATATTAATCATATATACATGAATGAAACTATATGTGAAAACATGTATGCATGATGATTAAAGGACTATAACTTTCTTAAGTTAGGAGCGATGAAGCTATAAGTAGTTTATAATTGAATAAGTTATAAGCTCATGAATGAATTAAGTCAAAATCTAACAATGAAAATAAGTTGTTGTATTAAGTATGTGAAGATGTTTATAGAATGAAATGAATGCAAGTAAAGTAATGTAATGAACAAATCATAAGTAATGAAGATTTGGAAAATCGCATGCGATTAGGCGATAATCGTCAAATTAAATGAAATTCCCGGATTAGAAGTCAAATTTTGAGTTTGAACTCGGAAATGTTATTTTCCAATGGAGACAAGTCATATTCATCATTTTAGAGTTGCGGACTCATGAATGATCGAATTCTGACTTATAACGAAGAAACGAGCGTTGAACGTTCATGAACGTTTATCATTTACGTTAAAAATGAACCAATGGGTGAATTTTTAGTAAATGAAGTCAAATTGATAAAATTTTTGCATGAACGCATAGATTACGTAATTTGTGAACCGTAGGCTTTTGAACGAGCCAATTCGGACTTATAACGAAGAAGTTATGCGTCTGGGAAGTTCACAAAATTTAAAGTCTAAAATTTTTTTCCGGTGCACAGAGTTGGCGCCCATGGCTTTCAACCCTAATACAAATGATGGTGCCGCATGTAATAAATAATCATCGAGTATCTTGGAAACTCGCACATGCAGTCTGACTGTAGTAGCACATTTTGGCATGGCGCAGCGTCATGAACAGATAAAGGACCTTCTGCAGAGAGTGGCGCCAGTAGCCCACTAAGTGAGGACTCATGTTCAAGTCAGGACTCTCCATCTGTTAACTCATGCGCAACATACGAGGTGTAGCTATATATAACCTGCACCGCAACGCCAGCTCGAACATTGATAGTGATGAATGTTTTAAAATACAAAGAAAGAATGGTAATTGATTTGAAAGTAAACATACTTTAAGGAACATAAAGTAACATTGTTTAAACTTTGTTAAACCTTAGAGATGTTGTATAAAGGTTGAGATAACCTAGTCAAATGAATGTAAGTATAATGATAAGTAAACGAATAGTAAATGAATCTAATACATAATTAGATTGAGATGAAGGGTAAGATAGTCATATACATACTTGATTATATATGACCTAATGTGGTGCATTATGTGATCATGTATTATAGAGACTTGAAAGATTCACTCATAAAGTAATTATACCATAGCCGACGCTAAAGGAAAGTATTCTAACTCTTGTCTCGATTCAATTTGAACAAGTTTTTGAAGTTCATGTATCCTTACATGAATTGGCGTGACGATGAAGTTAAAGCCAATTCTTTTGGCTAGACTTGATATATTGAGTGGATTATTGATAATCTATTCATCTCATTATCAAATGTTGTTATCTTTTGTCAACTACTTGTTATGGTTTTCAAAAGAAAACCGGAATGTTAAACAAATGTTTTGTCGGTAAGCAGCGAGCACGCGTGAGGTTGCCACAATTAAACGTACATACGTTTAATGAATATAGTGTTGATCAACATAGAGTACAATAGGCTGATCACCTAGAAGTGCTAGTAAGTAATACCGGGCTTACGGACTTAGTTCCAGGTAGTCCTTTTCAAAGAAGAATGAAATGCTCAAGGTCTCTGACCGGAGTGAATGTTTTACTGAATATTGTTATTATTATAAAACATTTTGAAAGGAAGATGAAGTGTTATTTTGAATTATCAATAGTACTTCATAACTATTGTTCAGTTATTGAAGATATCCGATTCGTGTGTGTCAAGCATGTTGTTTATTGAAATTGGAATACTTGTTGAGCTAGTTATGCTCACTCTTGCTTGAACCATATGAATGCAGCTAAGATTGAACATCCTGAAGGATCGAATAAGGATAAAGGAAAATCTAAGGCAAATCGTTAAGCTGTCTATGTAATATTATAGGTTTAATGTTATAATGTTATTGATATTATGACAAAGAACCTTTATAATGGGTTTAGAACTTGGGACAATATAAATATTATTTTGATAATATATAAGAGATGTTCGTTCTTTTGAGGCTTTTCAATTGAATGAATGTATGAATGTTAGTACAGTATAGCACCATCTGTCGGGTTGGAAGATACCCGGATTTGGGGGCGCTACAGGTTGGTATCAAAGCCTAGGTTATAAAACTTAAGGGGGATTAGAACCTTAAGTCATAACCTTAATAAAGAAGTAAAAGATGAAAGATAACCTTATAAAAATTCATTATCTTATGTTATATGTTTTTATTATTCTACTGACGTGTACTAATCAAATTATATTATTTTATTGTAGATGTCAGGAGAAAATGATATGTATAGAGATATACATGTAGTAAGCGAGGATTCGGTTAATCGAGTAGAGATACTACCCAATCCCGTAGCAGTAGAACCAGAGGTGGTGACAATCGAGTCTGGAGACTTGGACGACTTAGACTACATGTCTATTTTTGATGGCATGCTAGAGGAAGAGGTGGATGTGATGTCCTTTGATCAGGTTCCACCTACAGAAGAATTGACTACTGAAGAGTCAATGAAAGCACTGTTCATGTCAGTTCTGGATAGAAACGTCCACTACTATCAAGAGGTGAAGGAGTTGAAAGAGGAACTCCAAGCTGTCCGGGAGGACAAATTAAGTATGGAGGGTATGTGGGAAGAGGAACACGATGATCGTGTTTTAGCCAAGGACAAGGTCCACGAGCTGAAACACGAAGTCTTTGAGCTCAAGCAGGAGCTAAAGACTAAACAACAGAAGATAGAGAGGATGTCCTATATACATAGGAGTTCTCATGTGGACTTCCAGCAACAAGTAGCTGGATATCCAGTGGAAGCAGGGCAGACTCGACATACCATTAGTCGAGATGTCATGCCGATTTGGCCAAGAAAGATTTCGAGAATGCCATTCGACAAATGTAATCTAGTTATAGCTAGACTAGTTTAGATATGTAAATATTATGTATCTAGTAGTGATGTAAAACCCTCTTTTATATATCAAGGGTAGTCTTTTGTAAATCTCAATTTTTGGAAAGCAATTGCGAGATGGTAATGTAATCAGCTGCTAAGGCTGAGTAATGTAAACAATGTAGTGTTATACTACAAGTTATGAATCAATATAAGTCTTTTTATGGAACATATTGAGTAATGGTTATGAGTTATTGTTTCTATATAAATAATAACAAAACAAGAATAAGAAAGTAATAATGGAGTATTGTTTTCTTAACAGCAAAATGCCACCAAGAAGAAGACAACAAAATCAAGATACTAATGTTGAGCAACCGGAAGAAGGTCCGATTAATCCAATGCAAGAGTTCGTTAATTTTTTAACGGCTACGTTTAATATAACTGGGGCTAATGTACCCATAAATCTTAGAGTAGTACGAGCTACTACTTTTAAGGATTTCAAAAGTGTCGATCCGCCGGAGTTCAAAGGAACTACGGACTCGATAGAAGCCCAAACTTGGGTGAAAGAAATTGAGAAAACATTTGTTATAACAAATGTTGAAGAAAATCGAAAAGGTTGCTTTTCATAACCTATATGATGAAAGGAGGCCAATTTACGGTGGGGGCAAAGCCGAGGCTAGGTAGGAATAGAAAACTTAACGTGGGTAAGGTTCGAGGAGATCTTCTTCGAGAACTACTTTCCCACGAGTATGTAGGGGAGGATGGAAATGAGGTTTCTTGATTTGAAACAAGGGGATATGACAGTTCCCCAATATGCTGCCAAGTTTAATGAACTGACAAGATTTGCTCCACATCAAGTGGACACTGAAGTGAGAAAGGATAGACGATTTGAGCAAGGCTTAAAACCCTAGCTCTATAGCCGAATCTCTGTGTTCCAAAGTACTTCCTTTGGAACCATATTAGAAAAGGCAATAATTGCCGAAGGTGGGAATGAGGCTCTTAGCCAGTACCACAAGGAGAAGAAAAACAAGGGTAAGGTTGATGGAGGAATAAAGACCGAGGGAACCAGTGGTAGTGGCGACGGTTAAAAGAGGAAGGGTTTTAACTCTGGAATCTGGGAGTAAAAGCAAGGGATTCAAAAAGGAGGATGGAGGCTGTAAAACACACGGGGAAGACTCATTTAGGAGTCTGTCTCAAAAAGTAAGGCGGTATGTTATAATTGTGGGCGGGGAAGGGCATATTTAAGCCTAACTATCCCAATCCAAAGAAAACCATGGATGCTTTGTATGTGGATCAATGACCACATAGCAAAGAACTATCCAAAAAGGGGAGATGGAAATAAGGGCACTAATAGCGGTAAGTTAGCTATTAGTGGTCCAACTCGATCGGAGTAGAATCAATGGCCCACACTTTTAATATAATGATCCAAGATGCGGTGGCATCGGGGGATGTAGTTCAGAGTATTATCCTGATCAATAACATAAATGCTTACGTGCTATTTGATTCGGGTGCTACTTGTTCGTTTATAGCATGTGATTTTGCTAGATGATTAGAATTACTTTCAAAAAAGTTTCTTATACCTTTGATTATTAAGGTAGCAAATGAAGAGATAATTCCTGTTGAAGATATTCATAGGAATTGTTGTATAGATATACGGGGTTGTAAATTATCGATAGATTTAATACCGATAAAGTTGGGAGAATTTGATGTAATTCTCAAAATAGATTGGTTGATTAACCATGGAGCAATTATAGATTGCCAGAAGAAATGTGTGAGCATTAGGACGTTGAAGCAACCTCCTGTAGTATTTTACGGTAATAAATCGCCGGGACGCTCGTGTTGTCTTACGATGACACAAACTAGAAAACTTTTAAGGAAAGGATGTGTAGGTTACTTGTGCCATGTTGTTGACACCCAGTGAGTGGGAGCAACCATGGAACAAATACACATAGTAAATGAATTCATAGATGTGTTTCCAAGTGAGTTATCGGGGTTACCACCGGATAGGGAGATAGAATTCGTAATAGATATTGTGCGGGAAGCGACACACCAGATCTCAAGGGCACTTGCGTCTTAGTATATGGCGCTGTGGAAATGAAGGAGCTAATGGTTCAGTTATAAGAACTATTGGATAGGAAGTACATTCAACCGAGTGTTTCCCCATGGGGTGCACCGGTATTGTTTGTCAAAAAGAAAGACGGATCGTTAAGACTTTGTATCGACTATCGAGAGTTGAATAAGTTAACGATAAAGAATAAATACCCATTGCCCAGGATCGATGATCTTTTTGATCAGTTAAAAGGGGCAAAGTGTTTTTCTAAAACAGATTTGCGGATGGGGTATCACCATTTGAAGGTTAGGAAGGAGGACATACCAAAGACAACATTCAGAACTTGTTATGGTCATTATGAGTTTCTGGTAATGTCATTTGGGTTGATGAATGCACCAACTACATTTATGGACATGATGAACAAAGTGTTCAAATCATATTTGGACAAGTTTGTCGTTGTGTTTATCGATGATATTCTAGTCTATTCTAAGACGCCAGAAGATCATGCTGAACACTTAAGATTAGTGTTGGAGACACTAAGAAAGGAGAAGTTATATGCGAAATTCACTAAGTGTGAATTTTGGCTGGAGAAAGTATAGTTTTTAGGTCATGTCATTGACCACGAAGGGATTTCAATGGATCCAGCGAAGGTAGAAGCAGTGATGAGCTGGGAACAACTGAAAACGCCGACTGAGGTGCGGAGTTTCCTAGGGTTAGCAGGATACTATCGAAGATTTATCCAAGATTTTTTGAAGATAGCTACTCCACTGACTAACCTGACAAGGAAGACAGTGAAATATGTATGGACGGATAAATGTGGAGACAGTTTTCAAGAACTGAAGAAAAGTTTAAGTGAAGCGCCTGTTTTGTCATTACCCGATGACACATGAAATTTTGTAGTTTATAGCGATGCTTCTCATAGAGGACTTGGTTGCGTGCTCATGTAGCATGGCAAAGTCATTGTGTATGCATCACGACAGTTGAAGGATTATGAGAAAGTTTATCCTACTCATGATGCGGAACTTGCTTGCGATAGTGTTTGCCTAAAAGATATGGAGACATTATCTTTATGGGGAGAAATGTGAGATATATCTCGGACCATAAGAGTCTAAAGTATATCTTCACTCGAAAAGGAGTTGAATATGAGGCAGAGAAGATGGCTAGAGTTGATAAAGGATTACGATTGTGAAATCTGTATCACCCCCGGAAAAAAGCTTGATGTAGTTATCGAAAGCGCCTTAAGTAGGAAGGGTTAGGAAAGGTTATCTATGTTAACGCCTCAAAATGAGTTAATAACAGAGATGGCTAGGATGTAAATAGAAGTGAAGATGCCAAGTGACTCTAGGCAGATACTTTTTACGACGGAGATGCAATCTACCATCGTAGAGAGAGTCAAGGAGGTACAACTCAAGGCTAACGAGTGTAACCAAATGAAGAAGCGGATATCTGATAAGGAAGGTACTAAGTATAGTCTTGATAATGAAGAATTATTAAGATTTGAAGGAAGAATTTGGGTTCTGAATGAGACAGAATTAAAGGAGGAGTTGTTACAAGAAGCTCATAATTTGAGGTACTTGATACATCCTGGTAGCACTAAGATGTATCAAGACCTTCGACAGAGTTTTTGGTGGCCGAACATGAAGATAGAAATAGCTGAATACGTGAGTAGATGCTTAACTTGTCAAAAAGTTAAAGCTAAACATCAAAGACCAACTGGCTTGTTACAGTCATTGGAGATTCCAGAATGGAAGTGGGAGCATATCACGATGGACTTCGTGGTGGGACTTTCGACAATGACCAAAGGGTACGATTCAATTTGGGTAATAGTAGACTGATTGACGAAATCGGCTCACTTCATACCATTAGGGTCAAGTATAACTTAGACCAGTTAGCTAAAGTTTATGTCAAGGAAATTATTTCTAGACATGGAGTACCAGTATCGATTGTGTCAGATCGTGATCCACGATTCACATCGAACTTCTAGAGAAGTTTGCAAGAACAGTTGGAAACTCGGTTGAAGTTAAGCACAACTTATCATCCACAAACGGATGGGCAGAGCGAGAGGACAATTCAGACATTAGAAGACATGTTGAGGTCTTGCGTCATGGATTTTAAGGGTAGTTGGGATGATCACCTACCACTTGTAGAGTTTGCGTATAACAACAGTTATCATGCAAGCATAGGCATGCCGCCTTATGAAGCCTTGTACGGAAGAAGGTGCAGAACACCATTGTATTGGGATGAAGTGGGAGAACGCCGGATGCTAGGACCAGAATTGGTGCAGTAGACAATAGATGTTATAAAGTTAATTCGAATGCGTCTTGTTACAGCTCAGGACAGATAGAAGAAATATCCGGACTTGCATAGATTAAATCGAGTGTTTGAAGTAGGCTCGTATGTATTTCTAAAGGTATCTCCCTGGAAAGGAAAGATACACTTTGGAAAGAAAGGGAAGTTAAGTCCAAGGTTTATAGGACCTTTTGAGGTATTAAAAAGGGTGGGAGAGGTAGCTTATATGATAGCATTACCTCCAGACCTAGAAAGAATACATAACGTGTTTCACGTATCTGTATTACATCCGTATAAGCTGGATTATAAGCACGTAATCGAGTATGAGCCGATTCATATCGAGAAGGACTTAACCTATGAAGAATCGCCGATTCAAATCATTGATAGAAAAGAGCAAGTTCTGCGGAACAAAGTAATACCATCGGTAAAGGTATTATGGAAGAACCACGATGTCGAAGAAGCAACGTGGGAATTAGAAGAAAAGATGAAGAAAAATTTTCCTCATCTATTTGATTAAAGTAAGATGAGATTTTGGGGACAAAAATCTTTATAAGGGGGGAAGAAAGTAACGACCGAGAAATTCGGATTTTATTGTAAAATGATTTTATTAAATTAAATAATAATAAAATCATATTCTATGTGATATGAAGATGGTTGTCATTCTGTAACCTATTGATGTTGGAATGTCGTAGTATTTGAGCTACGTGAAGGAATTAAAGTGTTTGAATTTCTAAGACAAAATAAAAAGTTTTTCGAGAAATTTTCTAAAAAATACTATTCATCGGTATTTGCTCAAGAATTATTTTTTTGAATTTTAAAGAAATACGTAATGATAGAATATCAAGGTAAAGGCGGATTATGTAATAATAATCTAGTTATGGAAAACGTAATATTTCAACTTGCGGACTTAATTTGAGAATATTAAGGAAAGTGAAGTATTAGTAAGAAATCGTTAAGGGTATGATACTTATGTATTGTACAAGGAATGAAAATGAGTATAATACAAAGTATTATACGAGTTTAATATGAAGGAAGGAATATAAGTATATAATGAAGTTGTATATATGAATTATAATATGAGAATAATACATAGATAATATGTATATGTAATGGATTTGGAAGATTGGTTAACAATTGGTACAAGCCCAAGTGAATTAAATGTTAAGGCCCAATGTTAATTAATGAACAAGTTAATTAATGCAAGCCCAAAAGATAGGTTAAACTAAGCCCAAATGAAAGTCCAATGGATTATGGTGATCCATGTGGCAAACCATACTAATGTGGTTAATGTGTGGTAACCAAGATAAGTGGTGACCAATTTAAGTGGTAACCAAGTTGATGTAATGACCAAACAAAGGATAAGTTTTGTGCCATTCAAGTAATGAATAGTAAGGAGGTTCATAAGGAGGTGGGATTGGTTTAAAGTCCAAACTACCCTAACTTTGGAAAATCCATATATAGAGGAGGCTTACAAGCCATTTGTTAGTTGTGCAAATAATCCAAACACACTCTCAAAGTGCTTAATTGTTAGGGTGATTAAGTTGCAAATAAGTTACTTACATAAGAAGAAGAAGAAGAAGACTACTTACAAAGACTTCAATGTAAGACTCCTTCTCTAATTATCTTCTATCTCTATTCATGATAGGTTGATAAGAAAAGATGAATTAAGGAACATGAATGTTAAGAAGTGAGAAGAATGTGTAAGTAATGAACTTAAGCCATATAAGTTGGTAATAAATCATTTAAGCTAGCATAAGTTATAAACTTATGTGAAAGTATTATGAACTTGTCATGAGTTTATTAATGAAAGTAAATAAATTGTATGTATATTAATCATATATACATGAATGAAACTATATGTGAAAACATGTATGCATGATGATTAAAGGACTATAACTTTCTTAAGTTAAGAGCGATGAAGCTATAAGTAGTTTATAATTTAATAAGTTATAAGCTCATGAATTAATTAAGTCAAAATCCAACAATGAAAATAAGTTATTATATTAAGTATGTGAAGATGTTTATAGAATGAAATGAATGCAAGTAAAGTAACAAACAAATCATAAGTAATGAAGATTTACCGGAAATCGCACGGTTAGACGATAATCGTCAAATTCGTGAAATTCCCGGATTAGAAGTAAAATTTTGAGTTTGAACTCGAAAATGTTATTTCCAATGGAGATAAGTCATATTCATCATTTTAGAGTTGCGGACTCAAGAATGATCGAATTCTGACTTATAACGAAGAAACGAGCGTTGAACGTTCATGAACGTTTATCGTTTACGTTAAAAATGAACCAATAGGTGAATTTTTAGCAAACGAAGTCAAATAGATAAAATTTTTGCATGAACGCATAGATTACATAATTTCTAAACTGTAGGCTTTTGAACTAGCTAATTCGGACTTATAACGAAGAAGTTATGCGTTCGGGAAGTTCACAAAATTTAAAGTCTGAAAATTTTTCTGGTGCACAGAGTTAGCGCCGCGGCGCCAACCCTAGTACAAATGATGGCGCATGATTCTCTATAACAAAGATAACCAAGTATATTGAAACTCATACATCATGCCTGGCTGTAGCACATTTTGTGGCACCGCAGCCATGCTATGAAACGATAAGGACCTTCTGCAGTGGCATGGCGCCAGTGTACGACCCCACTAAGTGAGGACTCATGTACATGACGCCAAGTCCGGGACCTCTCCAGTGTTAACTTGTGCATGTGCATGTGAGGTGTAGCTATATAAGCTGGTCCATGGCCTTGATCTCGAGAACATTGAGAGTGATGAATGTTTTAAAATACAAAAAAAGAATGGTAATTGATTTAAAAGTAAACATACTTTAAGGAACATAAAGTAACATTGTTTAAACTTTGTTAAACCTTAGAGATGTTGTAAAAAGGTTGAGATAACCTAGTCAAATGAATGTAAGTATAATGATAAGCCGGAACGAATAGTAATTGAATCTAATACATAATTAGATTGAGATGAAGGGTAAGATAGTCATATACATACTTGATTATATATGACCTAATGTGGGGCATTATGTGATCATGTATTGTAGAGACTTGAAAGATTCACTCATAAAGTAATTACACCGTAGTCGACGCTAAAGGCAAGTATTCTAACTCTTGTCACAGTTCAATCTGAACAAGTTTTTGAAGTTCATGTATCCTTATGCATGAATTGACGTATGATGAAGTTAAAGCCAATTCTTTTGGCTAGACTTGATATATTGAGTGGATTGTTGATAATCTATTCATCTGTTATCAAATGTTGTTATCATTTGTCAACTACTTGTTATGGTTTTCAAAAGAAGACTGGAATGTTAAACAAATATTTTGTCGATAAACGACAGGCACGTGAGGTTGCCACAATTAAACGTATATACGTTTAATTAATGTAGTGTTGATCAACATAGAGTACAATAGGCTGATCACCTAGAAGTGCTCATAAGTAACACCGGGCTTACGGACTTAGTTCTGGGTTGTCCTTTTCAAAGAAGAATGAAATGCTCAAGGTCTCTGACCGGAGTGAATGTTTACTGAATATTGTTATTATTGTAAAACATTTTAAAAGGAAGATGAAGTGCTATTTTGAATTATCAATAGTACTTCATAACTATTATTCAGTTATTGAAGATATACGATTCATGTGTGTCAACCATGTTGTTTATTGAAATTGGCATACTTGCTAAGCTAGTTATGCTCACTCTTGCTTGAACCATGTGAATATAGCTAAGACTGAACGTCCCGAAGGATCGAATAAGGATAAAGGAAAAGCTAAAGCAGATCGTTAAGTTGTCTATGTAATAGTATAGGTTTAATGTTATAATGTAATTGATATTATGACAAAGAACCTTTATAATGGGTTTAGAACTTGGGACAATATAAATATTATTTTGATAATATATAAGAGATGTTCGTTCTTTTGAGGCTTTACAATTGAATGAATGTATGAATATTAGTACAGTATAGCACCATCTGTCGGGTTGGAAGATACCCGGATTTGGGGGCGCTACATGAACTTTTGAAAGATTATGATCATACCATCCAATACCATCCTGGAAAAGCGAACGTGGTAGCTGACGCATTAAGTAGAAGATCATATGTAAAATCCCAAATTTTAGGAATAAAGATTTAAATTTCTCAAAAATTTTTTTTGAATATTATGGTGTGAATTTGAGATAATGTTATAGTTGTGGGTAGTATTTATAAATATTGAAAAGTATGCAAGTTTTTATATAATATTCGATTGGTCGGGGAATATTCATTTTAACAGGGAATATTCGTACGACGGCACAATTATTGGTGAACCCCACAACGGAATTATTGTCGGATTGAGAAAATAACAAAAATATTTTTATGAAAATAACGACGGAAGTTTTACCGTTATTATTGTTGAACTACTCGGTAGTAAAAGTACAGTAATACGCGTGGTTGCATAGTAGCACACGGTATTGATTATTGATGCTTACGTGAGAAGTCACTCAGTTTTGTTAAATTATTGCTTAGGTAATTGTTGCATAGTATCTCACGTTATTTGATTCAATTATTGTCGATATTTTATATATTATTAAATCAATAATTGAGATGAAAGAGTTATTAATATTATTATTTGCAATATTAACGATGTCTAGAAGTTCTGCCAAGAAGAGGTTTGGTCACCTAATTGCGCGCCAATAGGGAGAAATCCTTATTGGAAAGCCCCCTCTTTCCTGGGAACGACCTGGTCGATTAATAGTGTGAATTATAATAATGATGATGAAGTTTTGTTTTATTAGTATTATTAACGTAATAAAACAGAAAAGCTTTTTATATAAAACAAAATAATTTTATAAAGTTATTTGTTTTATTAGACAATAATTAGAATATATTATATTTTATTATGCATAGTATTTGCATAGTGCCTGCATAGTAAATTTTTTTTATATAAAACAGAATACTTTTATAAAGTTATTCATTTTATTAGATTATAAATAGAATAAATTATATTTTATTTAAAAAGATTTCGCTTTTATTAGAATATTTTATTAAATCAATCTGGATATTCATTTAAAAGTGAATCAATCTGACCGCTCATGAATTAGTTATTATTCAATCCATTCTCCTATAAATAGAATCTCATTCCTTCATTATTTCTTACGAATTCACTGAAACTCTGGAGAGAGAAACTATAGAGAGAATTCTTCTTATATAATCTTGAGCGTATTTCTTTAGAGTTTAAGAAAGCTTTGAGCGTAGTGCGAGTTTTCTTCAAGTATATCCCTGCCCTACCCGTCGGAGTACTCTTCTTTATAAGGTAAGGGATATTATTTGTTGTACTCGTAAGGGGTATTATTTCTTTCGTATTCATGAAGAGAACTTCTGTTATTCCATTCTTTATTATTTTGTTGGAATAACCTGTATACGGGGACTACCCTATACTTGGTGAAATTCTTACATTATTCCATTCCTTATTATTCTATTGGAATAACTCAGTATATGCAAAATCTGCATACATGGTGAAATTCTTACATTATTCCATTCTTTATTATTCGCATCCGAATTTCACATGCGTGCGTTTACGCATGACCTAGTTCCATTATTTATTATTCTATTGGAATAACTCATCTGCATAAGGCCTATCGCATACATGGTGAATTCTATTGTTATTCCATTCTTTATTATTCTGCTTAATATCCTCATGCGTGCGCTTCACGCATGACCGGTTCTATTATTTATTATTCTGTTGGAACATCCTCATGCATGCGGTTATGCATGACTGGTTCGATTATTTATTATTCTGTTGAAACATCTCATCGGTGAAAATTTACTTTGACACGGTTCCGTTATTTATTATTCTGTTAGAACATTTTGTCGGTGCGAATTTTTCCTGACCTGGTTCCGTTATTTATTATTCTGTTAGAACATCCTATCAGTGCGAATTTCGCCTGACCTAGTTTCATTATTTATTATTCTTTTGGGATATCTTGTCTGTGCGTTTATGCATGACCTGGTTCCGTTATTTATTATTTTATTGGAATAACATGTCTGTGCGGTCTATCGCATGCTTGGTGATTTCTTTTGTTATTCCATTCTTTATTATACTCAGTTGGTTAAAGTTTTGACTTTTATACTCCATGAAATTAGTGGAATATCCTTGATATTTGCGCTTCATCCAGTATCTTTTCATGGAAATATTCTTCTGAGCATTCTTGAATTTTACTCTACAAAGAAGTATCATGTTGAGAATTTAGACGTTATTAGTTCCTGGATAAATTAATTCTTGAACTTGTTTTATTGAATTCTTATATCATTGTCATCATCCTCATGTTTATATTATGTTGAAAGTCATTTGTAGCCTATAATGCATAGATGGACTTGGTATGATTATGACCAGGAATTATTCGGTATAATCATGACCGTAATGTTACAAATGATGTTGAAAAAGTCCTCATTGGCTCGTAGTGCATTGATGGACAGTTTTTGGTATTATTATGGCTATGGATTCTCTTCATCCAAGGGTGCAAAGATGAATTGTTTTTTGGCATGATCGTGACCATTGATGAATACACGAATATCCTTGGCCCGTAGTGCATGGATAATTTGTGGTCGTGATACTAATGAATATCTTTGGCCGTAGTGCAGGGATGATGTTGATTATTTATTAAGCTGAGTCTCAGCGATAAAAATGATGAAAAACCTTTTTAAATCATAAAAGATAGTAGATTTTATTCTCTACTTGACTCTTTTAATGGATTGCTTGTTCTGCTACAGTTAAACTTGATGTCTATTGTATTTTATCAGTTTAACATTGTTGAAGACTAATGATAATTTATTCTGCATTATCTTAGTCATAATATTTCTTACTGGGCTAGTTGAGCTCATCCTTTCCTTCATTGTTCTCTTCAGGAAATGAGAATATAGATGGGACGAGTCGGGGAACGGATTAACAGTGTGACACCCCCAAACCCAGGTACTTCATTCCCACAGGATTTGGTGTTCACTTAATCAAACATTCATATCTAACTACCCAATCATAATAAAACTGGATAAATAAAATCTTTCCCATTAAAGGGTTACATAATAAAATCTCCCAGGTTGTCTAACCTTTAAATACAATCATTCAAATGTCAAATTAAAATTATTACATAACATCATTATTAAGAAGTCTAAGATCATAACAATAAATAAAAGTACAAATCAACATCACTTGCACAATTTTCCCTTTCCTTTGCTAGTTGAAGGTTCATATACCTTCTCCACTTTAGCTGCAATGAGTTTATAAATATGCAAGAGTGAGCAAAACAATTACTCACTGGATAAAATAATGAATCACAGAAGAATAACAATAATAACTGCCAATGAATAGGCTCATCAAACCGAGATAGTATTCTAACAATGATAATCAGGAACTGAAATCCAAAATGTGGAATAAACATTACCGAGGGTCATAGGACCATGAACTATGTCCACAGTTGCGAGTAATCTTTCAACTCCAACTTTAACAGTTATAAGACTATAAGGACTCCTCATACTTAGGGGGATCAGCCCTTGAATAACTATAACACACTTTGCTTGAACAATATTAAGCCAAGGTTATTTAGAATTGAATACTAAGCATGCATGGCAATATGAACGATAAACTATTCAAATACATTCGAGCATGCTAAACAACAAGTTAAATACAAGAATAATTTGTTCAATATTAAAAACAAAGTTTAGAAACCTTGCATTATTATATTGGAAACCATAATTAGTTCAAGCAAGATAAAGGATTAGAAAACTTGCTTTGCTCGTAGGCTAAACCGAATCAATTCGGATCACAATACCCTATATGTACATATATATGTATATATATGTCATCATGACATAGTCAGTCACTCCTACTTTACAAATTTAACTAACTACATACATCATATAGGTTTGATTATTTAATCATATAATCAAGTTATAACACAAGTTAATTGTTAATAACATACTTATTCATTGTATAGAAATACTAACATCAACATTTTACAGTCCTACTATCATCACATAACAATTTCTTAACGTTTGAGTACAAAAAGTACATTGTCGATTCCATTCTCGCTTTAACTTCATGGCTGCGTCATACGCTTTATCTTTGTGGTGTGACGCGAGATAGTGTTAACGGCGAGAAATAAACTACGAGGCCGCGCTGTGGCATGGAAATGGCACTACTGTTGCGAGATTTATCTTTATTTGCCATGACTGCCGCCATTCTCAGAACTTCAATGACGACTACAAAATCATATGTACAAAGCCAATTTTGGCCTACAAGTTCGTTTCTAACAGTCTAATTCATATATAATTCATACAAAGACTTCATGTAAACATAATTCAAGAACTCCTAACATGATTCTACCCATACAACAACATAAACAACTAATTTAAAACATCCAATTTCACTATTTTTGATAAAAATTCACTTTTTGATATTTTTGATGAAAATCAATACTGTGATTTTGTTTTTCAACCAAAATAGTTAATTGAAAGGATTTTATCAAATTATATACATACTCTAACAAATTGAATAGCCAATTTATCAATAAAATAACTAAACAACCCATAGTTTCTATTTTAAACTAACCCATATTCATTCACATAAACTCTCTGTAAAAAGGTTTTCTTCACAAACTACATACATAACAACAATTCATTGATTATAATCATATAAAACTTATGAAAATAACTTTACAACACTAGTTAATCATATGAATACCCATAAAATCAACAATTTACCCTATCACAAGAATTTTACAGAGAAATAGGAGAAGAGAAAACTAGAACTTTAAAACAAAAAAAAATAGTAGAATACCTTGATTGTAGAAGATGATGGTCATCCCTTTTGATTATCAAACTTCTTTTCCCCAATTCTTTTCTCAAATTCTCTAGCCTTTCTTTCTCTCTTCTTTCTCTCTCACTTTTCTTCTTCTCTTCTTCTTCTTCCTCCTCTTTCTTTCTTTTTTCCTAACTCTATCTAGCGTACTAGATATCTAACGTATGATAATAATAATAATAATAATAATAATAATAATAATAAATATATAATATAATACTAACTTAACTGACATCAGTTATGTTTATTTGAAAATCAAAAGCCATAAGGCTTGTTTGGCTAACCATTAAAAAAATAATCAATTAACCCTTATGCCTTGTTTGGTAAAACACAATTAGAATAAAGACTTAATAAGCAATAGGCCTTGTTTGGAAACACTGAATTAAAACTCCTTTAAGTTATTTTAATAACTCCTTTGTAAAAGGTTATTTTCCACCTTTTTATTAAATTATTACAACACATAAATCAATACCACAAAATTAGAATTACAAATTCAAATAAAAGGATAATAATTCAATTAATCAAAACTTTCCAACTTAATAATTAAATTAAATTAGAATAAAATAATTAATTTCCTTAATTATTTATTTAACAAATAATTAACCAAATCGAATCAAATTTGAACAATTACAAATTCAACCATAAACACATCCATTAAATACTTAAATAATTAAATAAATATTTAATATAACAATTAAAATTCTGAAATGTTACATCATTCTCTCCTTACAAGGATTCTGTCCCCAGAATCACAACTCAAATAATTCATTCGTCACATTCTCCCCTACTTACAAAGATTATGTCCACAGAATCAAAGACACAGATTAAACAAATAACTCAGGGTAATTCTTCATCATTTTAGCTTCGAGTTCCCACATAGCCTCTTCGACATTGTGGTTCCTCCATATTACCTTCACAGAAGGTATCACTTTATTTCTGATCACTTGTTCTTTTCTGTCAACAATCTGAATAGGAATCTCTTCATAGGATAAGTCTTTCTCAAACTGCAATGGTTCGTACTCGATCACGTGCTTGTAATCAGACTTATATGGTCGTAACACCGAAACATGAATAACATTATGAATGTTTTGCAATTCTGGAGGTAGAGCTACCTCGTAAGCCACCTCCACAACATTTTGCAGCACTTCGAAGGGTCCAATAAACCTCGGGCTTAGTTTTCCCTTTTTACCAAATCGAATTTTTCCCTTCCAAGGTGAAACTTTTAGGAAAACGTAACTTCCTACGTCGAATTCACGATCTTGTCTGTGTTGATCGACATATTTCTTTTGTCTTTCTTGAGCCGCTATCAATCTTGTTCTAATAAGTTTTACAACCTCAATAGTTTGTTGTACCAGTTCTGGTCCTAACAGTTGACATTCACCGACTTCATCCCAGCATAGTGGAGTTCTGCACCTCCTGCCGTACAATGCTTCGTAAGGCAAGCATCTTGATGCTTTATGTGGTAATCGTTATTGTAGGCAAATTCCACTAACGGTAATTGTTCATCCCAGCTTCCTTTGAAATCCATGACGCATGCTCTCAACATATCTTCCAATGTCTGAATCGTTCGTTCTCTTTGGCCATTTATTTATGGATGATATGCCATACTCATTCGCAACTGTGTTCCCATACATTCTTGTAGTCTCTTCCAAAAGTTTGCTGTGAACCTCGGATCTCTATCTGACACAATTGACACTGGAACTCCATGTCTTACAACGATCTCTTTAACATATAACCTTGCCAGCTGATCAAGATTGAATCTAATCTTTATTGGCAAAAAGTGTGCAGATTTTGTCAATCTGTCCACTATCACCCAAAAATTGCATCATATCCTTTCTGAATCGTTGGGAGACCTACCACAAAATCCATTGTGATATGTTCCTATTTCCATTCCGGTATCTCTAACGGTTGAAGTAACCCGCTTGGTCTTTGATGTTTGGCCTTGACTCTCTGACATGTCAAGCACTTTGCAACGCATTCTGCAACGTCTCTCTTCATATTTGGCCACCAAAAATGTCGTCGCAAATCTTGATACATCTTCGTACTTCCCGAATGAATCGAATATCTTGAGTTATGAGCTTCTGTCAAGATGTCCTCTTTAATATCTGGTACTGCTGGAACCCAGATTCGTCCCTCGAATCTCAGCATTCCATCAGTATCAACCTTATATTTTACTTCTTTTCCCTCGACCACACTTTCTCTAATTTTTCTGCATTCCTCATCTTGCAGTTGAGCGTTCTTCACTTTGTCCACCAAAGTTAGACTAGCTTCCATTTGGTATAATTTTCCATCGGATTCTTTTAGAAATTTGATTTATAACTCTATCCTTGACATTGCTGTAATAAGCTCCTCCTTATCAGTTAACAGCATCAACTTTTCTCTGCCTTTCCTACTCAAGGCATCTGCAACCACATTTGCCTTGCCTGGATGATAAAAGATCTCACAATCGTAATCCTTTATCAATTCCATCCATCTCCTTTGACGTATGTTCAGGTCCTTCTGAGTGAAAATGTACTTCAGACTTTTATGGTCTGTGTAGATCTCACATTTTTCTCCATAGAGATAGTGTCTCCATATTTTTAAAGCAAACACAACCGCCGCCAACTCTAAATCATGAGTCGGATACCCTTTTTCGTAGTCTTTCAATTGTCTTGATGCATACGCGATAACTTTTCCATTCTGCATAAGGACACATCCTAATCCCTTATGTGAAGCATCACTGTACACCACAAAATTTCCTGTACTATCTGGTAATGACAACATAGGTGCCATACTTAGCTTCTTTTTCAATTCCTGAAAACTTCCTTCACATTTCTCCGTCCAAACAAATTTTATAGATTTCCTCGTCAAATTTGTTAACGGAGTGGCAATCTTGGAGAAATCCTGGATAAACCTTCTGTAATACCTCACAATCCCAAGAAACTTCTTACTTCTGACGGAGTTCTTGGTTGTTCCCAATTTATCACAGCTTCGACCTTTGATGGATCCACCGAGATTCCATCCTTGTCAATTACGTGCCCAAGAAATTGTACACGCGTTAACCCGTAATTCACATTTAGAGAATTTCGCGTAACTTTTTTCTTTCTTAGCGTCTCCAAATTGTTGGACGTAAGTGTTCCACGTGTTCTTCTTGAGTTCTAGAATACACCGAATATCATCGATAGACACCACCACAAACTTGTCTAAAATGGTTTAAACACCTGCTCATCAAATCCATGAACGCAGCTACGAAATTTGTCAAACCAAAAGACATCACCAAAATTCGTAATGTCCATACCGGAGTTCTAATGCCGCCTTTGGTACATCTTCCTTCCTTACTTTCTGGTTGGTGATACCCACTCCTCAAATCTATTTTCGAAATATCTAGCACCCTTCAACCGGTCAAATAAATCATTTATTCTCGGCAATGGATATTTATTCTTAATATTGACTTTGTTTAACTCCCTATAATCAATGCAAAGACGCATTGACCCATCCTTCTTCTTTACGAATAACACCGGTGCTCCCCACGGTGACACACTCGGCTGAATGTATTTCTTGTCTAACAGCTCCTGTAGTTGTACCATCAGTTCCTTCATCTCTACCGGAACCATTCTGTATGGGACTTTCGATATCAGAGCGGTTCCTGGCACTAAGTCGATCACGAACTCGATTTCTCTATCAAGCAGAAGTCCTGGAAAATCCTCTGGAAACACGTCCACAAATTCCCTAACCACTGGTATTTCTTCCAGTTTCGCACCCTTCTTCTGAGTATCGACTATGTAAGCTAAATAACCCACACAGCCTTGACTCAATAACTTCTTGGCCTGCATAATCGTTAGACATCTCATTTGTCTAGGCGATTTGCTACCATTGAAAACTACCTTTGACAAAGTTGTAAGGTTTACACATTTCTTTTGGCAGTCAATTATTGCTCCACAATTGAACAACCAATCCATTCCAAAAATAACATCAAACTCTCCAAGCCTAATCGGAATTAAATCTACCATCAAGATATTTCCCTTAATGTTCACCCTACAGTTCTTGTATACGAACCTAACAGGAATTACTTCCTTATTCACAATTTCTATGTTTAAAGGGAAATTCAATTCTTCACTATCCAATCCTAATCTCATAGCAAATTCATCAGATATAAATGAGCAAGTAGCACCTGAATCAAATAATACATAAGCATCAATATCATTGATTGGGATAATACCTGACACCGCATTCTTTGATTGCACAACATCTTGCACAGTCATGTTGAAGGTTCTAGTTGTGGGTTTGTTTGATGTCGTTGGCCCAGTAATGGCCCAAGTACCTCCACTGCTACCTCCCTTGCTTCCTATTATTTCTCCAGCTTTCTTCTTGGGGAACTCACGATCAAAGTGATCCTTGGACCCGCAATTGTAGCAAACATTCTTCTTGGGTTGATTGCAATTTGGGGTAATGTGACCCTCCTGGCCACAGTTAAAGCATACACGCTTCCCCATCAAGCATACACCCTTGTGAAACTTCCCGTATGTAGCACATGCTTCAAACTTCTTATTCTGCTGGCTACCTTGTTGATTCCCAGCACCCACATTTCTATTCCACTTTCTTTTCAGGTTATTATTACTATTTCCACCACCACCACCTCCATTCTTCACCTCCATTTCATTCTTCTTCTTTTTATGTTCCTGATTGAACTTGGTTACTGCCTCGCCTCCACCTTCAGCGAGAATGGCCTTTTCCATTACGGCTACAAAAGTCTTCAACTGGAATAAGGAAACCCTACTAAACAACCGTGGCTTCAAATCCTGTTCAAATCTCTTTGCCTTACGCTCATCTATGCCGACTTGATATGGCGCAAACCTCGCCAACTCGTTGAATTTTATGGCATACTCCGGCACCGCATTATCGTTCCTCGCTTGATTCTAAAACTCAGATTTCTAATCGGCTTTTCGAACTCTCTAGGAAATAGGTCTCGAAGAAAATCTCCTTAAACCTTTCCCAAGTCATAATTCTTGGTCCCTCCCGAGTTTTATTAGCCTGCCACCAATAACTAGCCTCTGCTTTCAACATGAATGTTGCAAAAGCGCCTCTTCCGTTATCCTCTACCCTAGCCACATCAAAAACCTTCTCAATTTCCATGATCCAGGTCTGTGCTTCAACTGGATTCATGGACCCACGGAATTCTGGTGGTCCAATGGCCTTGAAGTCCTTAAACGTAGCACCTTGGTTCTGAGGTTGATTCTGTGGTTGATTTTACTGGTCTGCAAATTGTCAAGAACGCCACCACACCCGATTCTAACTGCTGAGTTAGCTTTAGCATTATCGTTGTTGGTTCCTTCAGTGGTTCTCTGTCGCGGTGGTTGACATCTTGGAGGCATTTTCTGTTAAAAAAAATACACTCATTAGATTATTACTCAACTCTTTCAAGTAACTTCTAATTAACTTGCCCCCAAAATAATCACCACATAACATATAACACTTTGGATAAAAGAAGATAATAACTTTATTCATTCTTAATTCTTTGAAAACATCATAACAATAGCATCACTGCTATTTACATTATTTTCCTAAACTACTAAAGATTCAGGACATCATCATCATATCCCATAAGTTTCATAACACTAGGGATTTACATAATAATTATCATAACATAAATCATAAATCAAGTACACTTCCTAAGTTGTTCTATTAAGATACTGCAAAGCCTTACGACGCTCTTCTTCCATAATTCGGAACATGGTTCGACGATCTAGTATATACGAGGGTAGCGTCTCGAACTGAATTGGGTAACCCATGACCCGATCCTGAGCTTGATTGATCGTGCTGTTGAATACGTTATCCATTTCCTACATCTTCATTCTCTTTGCTTGTGCATCTCCCTCTGCTATTTTGGCCCATTGATCAGCTTCCTCGTACACGTTTTCGGCTCTTGCCCTTTTGTCAACTTGCTCTTCAACTCTACAATCTCTGCTCTCATTTGGTCGTTCTCTTCTTCAGTGTGAACCAACTTCTCTTCAACATTGTTCAATCATTCTTCTCGATCCTGGATCTCATCGTCCTTCTGTGCCATCGAGGTTTGTTGTTCAGCTACTATCTCTTGCAATTCCTCGATAGTATCTTGAAGTTGCACGTTATGGTCATGCACCTCGTCGTATATACGGCCAGCTATCGAGTTAAGTGGAATCCTTTCCTCCTCGTCCTCTTCATCCATCTTTGGAAGCTCCATGGGATCTTCCTCATCCGTCTCTATCTAATCATCATCCTCAGGTACTCTCTTTTGCTCAACTACTATGACCAACGGAACTGTTTCCCGTGGCAGTAATTGTTCCCAAACTACCTGAATATCTCGAGGCTCCTCCTCCCTAGCTTGACTGGATCCTTCTGTATTAGACATCCTGTCAACTAAAGTTTAAGTTTTAATTACTAATCATTACTACTCTACTCTCACGAGCACATAAGTTATAAACACATAAGCACATAAGTGTTTTATTACTTCTTCCTTAAAACTCGATAAGAGTTTATCATCACCATCTTTTCGAAGGTTACTTCCTAAGGCTTTTCCCCACCTAAGGTTCATAACCTAAGGCTTTGATACCAACTTGTGACACCCCAAACCCAGTGTACTTCATTCTCCCACGTGATTTGGTGTTCACTTAATCAAACATTCATATCTAACTACCCAATCACAATAAAACTGGATAAATAAAATCTTTCCCATTAAAGGGTTACATAATAAAATCTCCCAGGTTGTCTAACCTTTAAATACAATCATTCAAATGCGGAATTAAAATTATTACATAACATCATTATTAAGAAGTCTAAGATCATCACAATAAATAAAAGTACAAATCAACATCACTTGCACAATTTTCCATTTCCTTTGTTAGTTGAAGGTTCATCTACCTTCTCCACTTTAGCTGCAATGAGTTTATAAATATGCAAGAGTGAGCAAAACAATTGCTCACTGGATAAAATAATGAATCACAGAAGAATAACAATAATAACTGCCAATGAGTAGGCTCATCAAAACGAGATAGTATTCTAACAATGATAATCAAGAACTGAAATCCAAAATATGGAATAAACATTACCGAGGGTCATAAGACCATAAACTATGTCCACAGTTGCTAGTAATCATTCAACTCCAACTTTAACAGTCATAAGACTATAAGGACTACTCGTACTTAGGGGGATCAGCCCTTCGTACCATGTATTGTGCACAAACATTTAACGCTACGCGTAAGTTATCCCCTAATAATAGGGTTGTTCATCTCAGTATTTAGAGTACAAGTCCGCACCAAAGAGAGTTTGGTTTGGATAAGCTTTCAAGGGTAATTTGAAGTTCAATGATCATCAACTAGAGGACTAGTTGAATTAATACCAATAACATCATACTATATAATACTCGTAATTGAATCGTCGTGGTAAATTAAAATCATGCTTTAGGAATAATCTAATAGCATACAACTTGAATAACTATAACACACTTTGCTTGAACAATATTAAGCCAAGGTTATTTAGAATTGAATACTAAGCATGCATGGCAATATGAACGAGAAACTATTCAAATATATTCAAGCATGCTAAACAACAAGTTAAATACAAGAATAACTTGTTCAATATTAAAAACAAAGTTTAGAAACCTTGCATTATTATATTGGAAACCATAATTAGTTCAAGTAAGATAAAGGATTAGAAAACTTGCCTTGCTCATAGGCTAAACCGAATAAATTCAGATCACAATACCCTATATGTATATATATATATATATATATATATATATATATGTCATCATGACATAGTTAGTCACTCCTACTTTACAAATTTAACTAACTACATACATCATATAGGTTTGATTATTTAATCATATAATCAAGTTATAACACAAGTTAATTGTTAATAACATACTTATTCATTGTATAGAAATACTAACATCAACATTTTACAGTCCTACTATCATCACATAACAATTTCTTAACATTTGAGTACAAAAAGTACATTGTCAGACCATTCTGCTAACTCACATTTGCGTCGCCACGAGTTTATCTTTGTGGTGTGGCGAGAGATGGTGTTATACAGAGAAATAAATTACGAGGCGCTACATTACAAGTAAGTAATGAAAGTCTTTGCATGTGCATGAGATTTATCTCGCTAATCCATGACTGCATGGCTTCATTCTATGAGACTTCAAGACGACTACGAAAATGATATGCACAAAGCCAATTTTGGCCTACAAGTTCGCTTTCTAACGATCTAATTCACATATAATTCATACAAAGACTTCATGTAAACATAATTCAAGAACTCCTAACATGATTCTACCCATACAACAACATAAACAACTAATTTAAAACATCCAATTTCACTTTGTTTTTTGATAAAAATTCACTTTTTGATATTTTTGATGAAAATCAATACTGTGATTTTGTTTTTCAACCAAAACAGTTAATTTAAAGCATTTTATCAAAATATATACATACTCTAACAAATTGAATAGCCAATTTATCAATAAAACAACTAAATAACCCATAGTTTCTATTTTAAATTAACCCATATTCATTCATATAAACTCTTTGTAAAAAGGTTTTCTTCACAAACTACATACATAACAACAATTCATTGATTATAATCATATAAAACTTATGAAAATAACTTTACAACACTATATGAATACCCATAAAATCATCAATTTACCCTATCACAAGAATTTTACAGAGAAATAGGAGAAGAGAAAACTAGAACTTTAAAACTAAAAAAAAAATAGTAGAATACCTTGATTGTAGAAGATGATGGCTATCCCTTTTGATTATCAAACTTCTTTTACCCAATTCTTTTCTCAAATTCTCTAGCCTTTCTTCCTCTCTTCTTTTCTCTCTCACTTTTCTTCTTCTCTTCTTCTTCTTCCTCTGAGTCATTCTTTTCTTCCTAACTCTATCTAGCGTACTAGATATCTAACGTATGATAATAATAATAATAATAATAATATTAAATATATAATATAATACTAACTTAACTGACATCAGTTATGTTTATTTGAAAATCAAAAGCCATAAGGCTTGTTTGGCTAACCACTAAAAAAATAATCAATTAACCCTTATGTCTTGTTTGGTAAAACACAATTATAATAAAGACTTAATAAGCAATAGGCCTTGTTTGGCAAAACTGAATTAAAACTCCTTTAAGTTATTTTAATAACTCCTTTGTAAAAGGTTATTTGCCACCTTTTTATTAAATTATTACAACACATAAATCAATACCACAAAATTAGAATTACAAATTCAAATAAAAGGATAATAATTCAATTAATCAAAACTTTACAACTTAATAATTAAATTAAATTAGAATAAAATAATTAATTTCCTTAATTATTTATTTAACAAATAATTAACCAAATCGAATCAAATTTGAACAATTACAAATTCAACCATAAACACATCCATTATATACTTAAATAATTCAATAAATCTTTAATATAACAATTAAAATTCTGGAATGTTACAGACAGTCCAGATGATAGTATTAGTAGTCCTCACTATTCTGTTAAATAGTGCGATAATAAATGTAATGAGGACTGAATTTGAGTTTGTATATTGTCTATGAGGACTCCATTGAGAGTGGATATTGTCTAGAAGACAATATTCTTGTTTAAACTCTCAGTTTATGTTTTGTCGTATTTTACAGATAGTTGTATAATTAAGTTGTATTTTATTTATGTACCATGTATTTGGCGACTCAAGATGAGTGATGTATACCTATTTTGGGGGCATCACAGTTGGTATCAAAGCTTAGGGATATGATCTCTGGCTGAGATGTGAGACAAGAACTAGGAGGGGAGAGACGAGGAATTCCTTCGCTAGTATGACCTACCTAAGTTCATTTGGTATTTAATTGGTCGGTCAGAGTATAGGGATAATATGTGATTTATTAATTAACCCTTGTTTTGTGGTAGTATTTGAAAATGGCATCTGAGAGATAACGAAGTTTATCTCAAGGTGTTTAACTTGTCAACGAGTCAAGGCGGAGCATCAAGTACCAAAAGGTCCATTGCAACAACTTGAAATTTCAGAATGGAAGTGGGAGCATATTACCATGGATTTCGTTACCGGTCTTCCCAAGGTTTCTCAAGGCATAGATGTGATTTGGGTTATTGTTGATAGATTGACCAAGTCGGCTCATTTCTTACCTATACGAGAAACTTATACACTTAAACGTCTTACTCGTATGTACATACATGAGTTTGTAAGATTGCATGGTATGCCAGTATCCATAGTTTCTGATTGAGACCCAAGATTCACTTCAAGATTTTTGGTTAGTTTGCAAAAAGCTATGGGCACGGATTTACGATTTAGCTCGGCATATCATCCTCAGACGGAAGGGCAGTCAAAAAGGACTATTCAAACTCTTGAAGATCTATTAAGACTCTGTGTCCTTGACTTCAAGGGAGGTTAGGACAAGTTCTTACCATTGGTGGAGTTTTCCTACAACAACAGTTATCAAGCAAGTATTGGCATGGCTCCATTCGAGGCGTTATATGGAAGAAAGTGTCATTCTCCAGTATGCTGGGATGAGGTGGGTGAAGCAACGTTGTCGGAACCAAAGTTGGTACGTATGACTACGAAAAAGATTCAAATGATTCGACAACGTATAAAAAGCTCACAAGATTGACAAAAGAGTTATGCTGATCTTCATCGAAAGGACGCGGAGTTTGATATTGGAGATCATGTGTTGTTACGTGTTGCTCCATGGAAAGGAGTTACAAGATTTGGAAAGAGAGGAAAGCTCAATCCTCGATTCATTAGCCCATTTTTAATCCTCGATCGAGTAGAAACTAAGGCCTATAGACTCGCTTTACCGCCAAGTATATATCGTGTACATACTGTTTTTCACATATCTATGTTACGTAAATATGTGAAAGACCCGAACCAAATTATTGAGTTAGAACTGGATGAAATAGCGGAAGATTTAACGTATGAAGAGGTTCCAATTAAAATCTTGGATAAGAAGGAGCATATTTTACGCTCCAAGGTTATACCTCAAGTCAAAGTTTTGTGGAGAAACCACGATGTTGAGGAAATGACCTGGGAGTTAGAATCTAAAATGAAATCAAGGTACCCTTACCTCTTCGACATACCAGGTACGCACCCTAATTTCGAGGGCGAAATTTCATAAGAAGGGGAGGTTGTAAGACCCCAATTTTTATGAATAAAGATTAATTTTCTATAAATATCATTTTTGAATATTATGGAGTGCATTTGATATAATGTTATAGTTGTGGGTAATATTTATAAATTTTGCAAAGTACGTAAGTTGTTATATAATATTCGATTGGTCAGGGAATATTCGTTTTAACAGGGAATATTCGTACGACGACGCAATCATTTGTGGGCCCATAACAAAATAACTGTCGGATGAAGAAAATGACAAGTTTGAGTTTTATAAATAACGACGTAGTGGTTACCGTTAACACTGTTGGAATACCTGGTGGTTAAAATACAGTAGCACACGGTATTTCACAGTATTTTTGAATTATTGATTCTTACGTAAGAAGGCACTACTCAATAATTGTTACAGTAATTACTGTTCAATATTTTATTTTATTAATTCAATAATTGTTGCGTTGATATTTTATATTATTGTTGTTTCAATAATTTTCACTGCACAGTATTTCCCATTATCAAATCAACAATTCATATTATTTGAATAATATTATTAGATAGCATTATTGGCAATGTCTAGAAAGTTCTATCAATGAGAGGTTTGGTCACCTAATTGTGCGCTAGTAAGGAGAAATCCTTATCGGAAAGACCCCTCTTTCCTGGGAACGGCCTGGTTGTCATTATTGTGATTCTGTAATATTATTGTGAATAATTAATTATTAATTTATATGATAAGGAAATATTTATTTTATGTGGACATAAATGAGAGATAGGAAAATATTTATTTTACGTGGTTATAAATGGAGGAATTAATGTTGAGGTGTTTTATCAGTATTTTGTTGGATTGGAGGTTTTAAAAATAAAATCAATGTTCTTAATGGTCTATTGCGTGAGTGATAATTTTGATCCGACCATTGGATCATTGCAATTTTTGGATATGTTATACATATATAAGTTGAGTATGTGTCCACAAATTTTGAATCATTAAAAATTAACGTATGATTTATTATGAATTTTATGAGGTATTGAAAATCGTCCGTTTATAGATTTCAGATATTTTCTGTTTGGAATTTGGAAAAACTTAATGCTACGAAGTTGTAGAAAATTCGATTTCGTGTGGAATGGACATAAAATTCGTATTTTTATGATAAAAGGGCTATTTATTATGAATTACTGAAGTTTCAGAAATTAAAATATTTTTATTAAAAACATGGGTGGGCCCCACTTTTGGTTGGTGTAGAAAACATGTGCTGAATTGGTGGGACCCACTAGAGGTGGCTGAAATTTGGTCTTGGTTGGTGGCATGCGTAGAAAAATTAAATTAATATTTTATTAATTTAGTCTCCTATGGCGTTCTAGCATTTTTCTATAAATAGGCGCTTAAGTTAGAATTAAATATCACACCAGAATCAGAGAATTCTTCTTCTATAATATTGAGCGCATTTCTTTCGAGTTTTAGAAAGCTTTGAGCGTAGAAAACAGTGAAAGTTTTCTTCAAGAATATCCCCGCCATACCAGTTGGAATACTCTTCTTTCCAAGGTAAGGGATGTTATTTTTGTTCAATATTTTCTTGAAATAATATTTTCTTCCATACTCTGTAGTATGTAAGTAATATTATTTCGTTTCAGATTTTGAATTCTATACTCGTTTTGTTAAAATTTTGGCTTCTATACTCCATGATATTAGTAGAATATCCTTGATATTTGCGCTTCATCCAGTATCTTTTCATGAAAATATTATTCTGAGCATTCATGATAAGTTTTAACTTTTTCATGTCAGAGTATTATTCACGGGGTTACTATTCCCAAAGTACTATTCATGGGGTACTATTCACTCAAGTACTATTCACCCGGGGTACTATTCATGATAAAAATTTATTCTTTTTCGGTCCAAATTATTTTTGGTACAATATTATTCTTGAATTTTACTCCACAAAGTAGTATCATGTTAACAATTTGGACGTTATTTATTTCTGGATAAATTAAATTATAAATCTTTAAAAATATATCTTTGAACTTGTTTTATTGAATTCTTATATCATTGTCATCATCCTCATGTTTATATTATATTGAAAGTCATCTGTGGCCTGTAGTGCATAGATGGACTTTGTATGATTATGACCAGGGATTATTCGGTATAATCATGACCGTAATATTACAAATGATGTGGTAAAAGTCCTCATTAGCCCATAGTACATTGATAGACAGTTGTTGGCATGATCATGACCATTGATGAATACACGAATATCCTTGGCCCGTAGTGCATGGATAATTTGTGGTTGTGATACTAAAGAATATCCTTGACCATAGTGCAGGGGTGATTCAATGATGTGGATTATTTATTAAGTTGAGTCTCAGCGATAAAAGTGATGAAAAACCTTTTAAATCATAGAAGATAGTAGATTTTATTCTCTACTTGACTCTTCTGATGGATTGCTTGTTCTGCTGCAGTTAAACTTGATGTTTGTTATATTTTCTCAGTTTAACATTGTTGAAGGCTAACAATAAATTAGTCTGCATTATCTTAGTCATAATATTTCATACTGGGCTAGTTGAGCTCACCCTTTTGCTTTCATTGTCCTCTTCAGGAAATGAAAACGTAGCCGGGACTAGTCGGGGAACGGAGTAACGGTCCAGATGATAGCTTTAGTAGTCCTCACTATTTGATGAAATAGTATGATAATAAATGTATTGAGGACTACATTTGAATTAAATACTGTCTAGAAGACAATATTCGTATTAATACTCTCAGTTTATGCTTTCTCATATTTTACACGACAGATGTATTATTAAGTTGTATTTGAATTTTGTACCATGTTTTTGGTGACTCAAGATGGGTGATGTATACCTGTTTTTGGGAGGTCACACATGCCGCAGCGCCATGCACAGTAATAAGAGCTACTGAAGAGTGGCGCTGCAACGCCATTCACACATATAAGTTCCACAATCAAGTCTTGGGACGAGGGTCAGCTACTATAAACTAGCTCATGACTCAAAGGTGTTGTATGTAAAGTAGCAGCGCGCGCCAGTAGAGCGAGGGGAAAATGTTGGGCAAGTTAGGATTGAACTAAAATGTTTCAAGTCCACTATAAGCCAAGTTTACATATATTATGATGAACTTATGTACTGAACACAAGTTGTTAGTATGTAAACGAAGAATGCGAAGTGTAAATAAGTAAACCGTGAACGGTATTCAACATTGGTACTTCACCAATGATGATTGAATTTCGGTTAGTAACGTAAGAACGTTAACAAGCCGCGATGAAGGGTAGTAAGTCGAATTGACATTATTAATGAAATAAAGTCAACTAAAACATAGAAGAGAAAGAATATGGTAGAAACAATGTGATTGATTGTTTGGTAGCTAATTCCAGTGTGCTATGTGAATATATCATGCAGATTCTGTAAAGACTGAGAACTGTTGAATATTTTATTCGAAGACGCTTGAAGGAAAGTTTTCTTAACGCTTGTCTAACCTTCGTGTTAGTCAGGTTTTCAGTGATTCATGTTATGAGATGCATGAATTGATTTTAAAGAAAGGGTCAATGCTAATTTTAACTCAACTAGACTATTCTTAAGAGTTAAATTGACTTGTGTACAAGACTTTTAATATAGAAATTATAACGCTATCCTATGCCAAATATTTGGTACGGATTCAAAGGTAAGTTTGTCTATGAACAAACAAAAGTATTTTTCATCGTTTATTCGATGGGCACGCTTAGTTGCCAAATCTTAAACGTAAATACGTTTAACGGATGAATGTTGATCAACATAGAGTACTATAGGCTGATCACCTAGAAGTGCTCATAAGAAATGTCGGATGTACAGCCTTAGTGCTGTGATGTCATTTTCAAGTATAAAAACAGAAAGTGTATGTTTATGGTCTTTTGACCGATTCAGAATTCCTAAACTATTATATACTCTGGGGATTGATGTTATGAATTGATAAGTACTAGTTAATGTTTCGTAGTACTTCATGACTATTTGTTCAGTTGTGTAAGATAATCATATAATTCACGAATGTGGTATTGATATTATTCTTTGTTAGACTTGTTGAGCTAGTTATGCTCACTTCTTGCGTTAATTATATTATTGTAGCTAAAGTCGAACGTACTGAGAATTCTAAGAGAGATAAAGGCAAGGCTAAGATGGATAGTTAAATGTCTTGTAATAGATTAGTATGATTGTATGTATTATACTTATGAAAAACAAATGATGTAATCGGTTTATGAACCTGGGAAAGGAATTTACTATGATTGTAATAAGAAGATAGTTAATACATTCATTGTGTTATGGTTTCAATGGAATGATTGTATGATTATGAGTACCGTGTAGCACCATATGTCGGGTTGGAAGATACCCGAATTTGGAGGCATCCCAGGTTGGTATCAAAGCATTAGGTTATAAAACTTAAGGGGGGAAGAACCTTAGGCTAATAACCTCGTAAAGAAGGCAAAGTCCAAAGAAAGTAAATTCGAGTCTAATGAGTTAATAAGGTATTGAGAAAACTCAGTACCGACAGATTTAAAAGATGGAAATTAATCGTAAATAAATTAAATGTGATTTATTATTATACTATTATGTATTATGTACTAATCAACATGTTATGTGTTATTGTAGATGTCGAATGATAGCGTGATGTATAGAGACATACACGTGGTGACCGAAGATTCTGTGAATAGAGTGGAGCCAGTATCTATGCCGGTGGCGGATGTACCGTTAGTAATTCTGGAAGATTCAGATTCAGATGAGTATATTTTTGAGGAGGATTACTCCGAGGAAACTATGGGAATTGCATCATACCTTGATATGATGATAGACGTGGAAGAGGATATGGAGGTAACATCGATTAATATGGTGGTACCTACTCAGGAGTCAACACCTCCAGATGCAATGAGATCATTGTATCTGGCAGTGCTTGATAGGAATGTGCAACTGCGCACAGTGGTGCAGACAAAGAATGAAGAGATTACCGCTCTATATGAGGCGAAGGAGTCTGCAGAGGCAGATTTTGAGTCAGAGCATGATGAGAAGGTGTTGATGACAGATAAGGCTAGGGATTATAAGGAAGAGGCCGTAGAGCTTCGAAAGAAACTGGTTGAAATATACCGGAAGATAGCACGGGCGTCTTACATCCATTAATTTGCTCATGAGTATTTCAAGATGAAAATTGCTTGTTATTCTATTGAGTCAGGTCAGACTCGACATACGATTAGTCGAGATATTGCTTCGATTTTACAAAATCAGAAACATGAGAATGCCGTAAGGCAGTGTTAGTAGATCATTAGATCTTTTTGGTATATGTGTAGTGACGTAAAACCCTCTTTTGTATAATTAAAGGGTAGTCTTTTTGTAAATCCCAATTTTTGTAGAAATCAATCGCGGGATAGTAATGTAATAGCTTTTGGGCTATGGAAGCAAAGTGTAAATAGTTTTGAACTATGAAAAGTATATTATTATAATGAAGTATTTATTTAATGTGTTTGTTGTGGTATGAGTTGTTATTTTGGAATGATAACTAAGTAAGTAAATAGATAATAATGAAAGTTTATTTATTTAATCAGCATAATGCCGCTAAGAAGAAGACAACGTAATCAAGAGGTTGAGTCACATAATGATAATCAGGGGGGGTCCAAATAACCCTATGCAAGAGTTCGTTAATTTATTAACAGTAGCATTTAACCAAGCTGGGGGTAGAGCTCCCGCAGCACCTAGGGTAGCTAGAAAAACTACCTTTAAAGAATTTAAAAGTGTTGGTCCGCTGGAGTTCAAAGGAACGACAGACCCATTAGAGGCCTAGACATGGGTAAAAGAGATAGAGAAGGCGTTTGTTATCACAAACGTAGGTGAGGCGCAAAAGACTTCTTTTGCGACTTACATAATGAAAGGGGAGGCCAACTATTGGTGGGAGGCTCACCAGGGTGGGGCTAGAACGGAGGCGGTTACATGGGAACAGTTAAAGAAAGTATTCTTCGAGAACTACTTCCATACTAGAATGCAAGGGCGAATAGAGATTAAGTTCTTGGAACTTAAACAAGGGGACATGATGGTTCCCCAGTATGCAGCCAAATTCAATGAATTCGCAAGATTTACTCCACATCAAGTGGATAGAGAAGAGAGAAAGGCTGGTAGGTTTGAGAAGGGCCTGAAACCCTAGCTCTATAGTAGGATTTCGGTGTTCCAGAGTGCTTCCTATGGGACAATTTTGGAAAAGGAAATTATAGCCGAAGGTGGTAGTGAGGCGTTGACTCAGTACCACAAGGAAAGAAAGAATAAGAATAAGGGAGAGGGAGGAAATAAGGTAGAGGTTTCCAGCGGTAGTGGTACTATGCCAAAGAGGAAAAGTTTTAACCCCGGGAACACTGGGGTGAAAAAAGGGGACCTAAACGTAGGATGGAGGCATGAAAGACATGCGGAAAGACTCATTTGGGAATCTTTTTAAAGGGGTAATTAGTTTGTTATAACTATGGGCGGGAGGGACATTTATCTCCCAATTGTCCTAACCCTAAGAAAAATCATGGTTGTTTTGTGTGTGGATCATTGGACCACATGGAAAGAAATTGCCCAAAGAAGAGGTTAGAGGGTAATAAGGGTTCTAGTAGTGGTAAGTTAGCCATTACTGGACCAACACCATCGGCAGGTAAACCCTCAGCCTGTACTTTTAATATGACTGTCCAAGATGCGGTTGCATCATCGAATGTAGTAGTAGGTATCATTCCAGTCAATGAAAGAAACGCTTATGTGTTATTTGACTCGGGTGCTACTTGTTCTTTTATAGCATGTGGATTTGCTAAGAAATTAGGATTAATGCCTGAAAAGTTAGCAATTAACTTTAGACGTTAAGGTAGCAAACGAAGAGATAATCCCCATTGAGCATATTTATAGGGATTATTGTGTAGATATTAGAGGTAATAAGTTATTGGTAGATTTGGTACCGATAAGGTTAAAAGAATTCGATGTAATTCTTGGTATGGATTGGTTAACTAACCATAAGGCTATAATAGATTGCCATAGGAAAAGTGTGAACCTTCGGCTTTCCAAGAAAACCAAGGTAGTGTTTTTCGGTAGTAAATCATTGAGACGCTCTTGTTGTTTAACGATGACACAAGCTAGGAAGATGTTGAGAAAAGGGTGTGTAGGTTATCTGTGCCATGTTGTGGATACCCAAATAGTGGGAGCATCCTTGGACCAGATACCTATAGTTCAAGAGTTTGCATATGTATTTCCAGAGGAATTACTGGGTATTCTGCAGGATAGGGAGGTCGAATTTGTGATTGATCTATTACCAGATACGACACCAGTTTCAAGGGCACCGTATAGGATGGAGCTAGTTGAGATGAAGTAGTTAATGGTTCAATTACAGGAACTATTAGACAAGAAGTACATTCAAACGAGTGTGTCTCCTTGGGGAGCACCGGTATTGTTTGTAAAGAAAAAGGATGGGTCATTACGACTTTGTATCGACTATCGAGAGTTGAACAAATTAACGATTAAGAATAAATACCCGTTGCCCAGGATCGATGATCTATTTGATCAGTTGAAAGGGGCAAAGTATTTTTTAAAAATAGATTTGTGAACGGGATATCATTAGTTAAAAGTGAGGAAGGAAGATGTACCTAAGACGTTGTTCAGGACTCGTTATGGTCATTACGAGTTTCTGGTTATGTCGTTTGGGTTGACTAATGCGCCAGCCGCATTCATGGATATGATGAACAGAGTGTTCAAACAGTATTTGGACAAGTTCATTGTAGTGTTCATTGATGATATTCTAGTCTATTCTAAGATGTCAGAAGATCATGTTGAACATTTAAGGATAGTGTTGGAGACACTACGGAAGGAGAAGTTGTATGAGAAATTCACAAAGTGTGAATTTTGGCTTGAACAAGTGCAGTTTCTAGGACATGTTATTGATAAAGATGGCATTTCCATGGATCCAGCAAACGTAGAAGCAGTTAATGAGTGGGAGCAACCGAAAATGCCAACTGAGGTTTGGAGTTTTCTAGGGTTAGCGAGATACTATAAAAGATTCATCTAAGATATTTCTAAAATAGCCACTCCGCTAAAAAATTTGACGCGAAAGTCGGTGAAGTATGTGTGAACTGATAAATGTAAGAATAGTTTCCAGGAACTAAAGAAGAGGTTAAGTGAGGCACCTATGTTGTCTTTGCCAGATGATACGGGGAATTTTGTAGTTTATAGCGATGCTTCGCATAGGGGACTGGGTTGCGTGCTCATGTAGCATAGCAAGGTCATTGCGTATGTGTCACGTCAATTAAAGGATTATGAGAATGCCTATCCTACTCATGACCTATAATTGGCAGCTAAAGTTTTTGCTTTAAAAATATGGAGGTATTATTTATACGGTGAGAAGTGTGAGATATACACAGACCATAAAAGTCTTAAATATATCTTCACATAGAAGGAGTTGAATATGAGGCAGAGAAGGTGCTTGGAACAAATAAAAGATTACGATTGTGATAATTTATATCATCCGGGGAAAGCAAATGTAGTAGCCGATGCGCTAAGTAGGAAGGGTAGAGAGAAACTGTCAATGTTAACGAATCAGAATGAGTTAGTAATATAGATGGCGAGAATGGAATTAGAAGTTAAATCACCGGATGAAGCAAAGGATATGTTATTTTAAATGGAGACTCAACCGACCATAGTGGAACGTGTTAAGGAAGTGAAATTGAGTAGTGAGGAATGCGAACATATGAAGAAGAGAATGGAAGATGAAGAAAAGACTAAATATAATCTCGATAAGGAGGGATTACTTCGTTTTGAAGGAAGAATTTAGGTTCTGAATAATTTCGAATTAAAAGATGAGATAATGAGTGAGGCCCATAGTTTGATGTACTCGATACATCCCGGTAGTACGAAGATGTATCAAGACCTTCGTTAGAACTTTTGGTGGCCAAACATGAAAAGGGAGATAGCAGAATATGTTAGTAGGTGCTTAACTTGTCATAAGGTTAAGGCTGAACACCAACGACCTAGTGGGTTGTTGCAATCATTAGAAATTCCAGAGTGGAAATGGGAGCACATCACAATGGACTTTGTGGTGGGACTTCCAATAACAAGGAAAGGATACGATGATATTTGGGTGATAGTGGATCGATTGACGAAATTGGCTCACTTTCTACCAATAGGAGTTAGGTATAACCTAGAACAATTAGCTAAACTGTATGACAAAGAAATTATTTCAAGACATTGAGTACCTGTTTTGATTGTGTCAGATCGTGATCCACGATTCACATCGAACTTTTGGAGGAGTTTGCAAGAGCAAATGGGAACACAATTGAGATTCAGTACGATGTATCATCCTCAAACGGATGGATAAATTGAGCGAACAATTCAAACGCTTGAAGATATGTTAAGATCTTGCGTTATGGATTTCAAACGGAGTTGGCACGAACATCAACCGTTGGTAGAATTTGTATACAACAATAGGATGTGTTAAGATCTTGTGTTATGGATTTTCACGCTAGTATAGGCATGCTGCCTTAAGAAGCGTTGTATGGGAGGAAGTGTAGAACTCCACTATGTTGGGATGAAGTAGGTGAGCATTGGATGTTGGGACCTAAGTTGGTACAACAGACAACGAACATGGTAAAGTTAATACGTACTCGATTGGTAGCGGCACAAGATAGGCAAAAGAAGTATGCTGATCCTCACAGAGAGAAGAGGGAATTTAAAGTAGGGTCTTATGTCTTTCTGAAAGTATCGCCTTGGAAAAGGAATACACGTTTTGGGAAGAAAGTGAAGTTAAGTCCAAGGTTTATAGGACCTTTTGAAATTTTAAGAAGGGTAGGAGAGGTAGCTTATGAAGTAGCTTTACCTCCAGGTATGGAACGTATTCACAATGTGATTCACGTGTCTGTATTGTGTCCCTATAACCTGGACTATAAAAATGTAATAGAGTATGAATCTATTCAGATAGAAAAAGATTTATCGTATGAAGAACTTCCAATTCAAATTTTTCATAGGAAGGAACAAGTTTTGGGAAATAAGATAAGACCTTCGGTGAAGGTTATTTGGAGAAACCACAATGCTGAAAAAACAACGTGGGAGCTCGAAAGTAAAATGAAGGAAAACTTTCTTCATTTGTTTTTGTAATTATAGCGTGATTCTGGGGACAGAATCCTTATAAGGGGGGGGGGGGTAGAATATAATGCCCGAAAAAATTAGATTTATATGATAATTAAATTTTTATTTGATTATGTGAATTAAATGAATTTAATTGATTCTTATGTGAGTAAGCTATGTGAAGGTCGTTTCTATGACCTAGGATGTGCGGATGTGGTTAGGATTTGGGCTATGTGCTAGAATTAATTGTTTTAATTTCCAAGACGAAAATAAAAGTTTTAGAAATTTACGTAAAAACACTATTCATCCATTTATGCTTTCGAAAATTAAGTTTGAAATTACGAAAACGCGTAATGATAGAATATGAGGATGAGATGGAATATCTAATAATATTTGATTATGGCAAACAAAGTTTTTTGCTGGACTTAAAACCTAAGGGTTGGGAAAAATGATTTTTGAGAAGGAAATGATATCGTATAATGATTAAGATGATTATCGTACGATATCCGAGTGTGATACTATTTAGTATATGAGTATAGTATGAAGATTTAATACGACGTACAATATGAATATCATACTAGTACTATACGAAGAGAATACGTGAGTTATACGCATAGAGTAAGATTGGTTCTTAATGGACTTTGTATAATCCAATTGGACTTGGATTAAATTAAGCCCAATGAATTATGTAATCAAGCCCAAGTTAAGGCCCGATATTAAATTTAATTAAGCTCGGTCCAAGAAAATAAACTGCGGATCGAACCAATGGGTCACCAGATGGGTAAAACCCATGGGGATGACCCATGGACCATGTGGGCCGGCCACTTGGCCACTAAGTAAAGTGCTAACTTAATGGCTAAGTTGTTATGGATGTGGGAATAGTATGGAGGTCACACAATGACCACTATGCCCTCCATTTAGTTTGTCTATAAAAGAAAGCTTAAGTTGGTCATTTGTTGTTTTACAAGAATTTTCCAACATATATTGAGAGAGAGAGAGAGAGCTAGAAACAAGTAATCATCCTACTTTGAAGCAAACCATAACAAGTATTACCAAGAACGTGAAGAATGAAAAGGTAAAATTTTGTAAACGTTTAACTTTTATAATTTTTGATTCCTTATTCGTAAAGAATCGTAGATTGGTGGAGCATGCCTCTTATAGAGGAATAAGGATGGCTTTTAATGATTAAAACATTGATAAGTCATGTTTAAATAGCAATCGTAAGGGTTTACGTAAATTCAAACCGTAAAAACATTGAATGATATCATGGTTGTTAATGGACAAATTGAAAACCATCGCTATTAGGATATGTGCATGTTGCTTGGTTAGGATGTAGATAAGGAATCAATGGAGTTGTTCCATTTTATTTGCATATAGAACATGAGTAACGAAGTTATGGCGAATTTTACGAAATTAGACGTTAAACGTCAAAGACGTAAAAATCTAGGATTAGTAATCAAAAGTTGTCGTGTGACTTAGAAACCATAGTTTTCAATGTCAACACGTGAGACAGGGTATTCAAGAGTCGTGGACTCAAGAATCGTCGAATTCAGACTTAGAACGAAGAAAACGAGTATTGAACGCTCAAGAACGATAAACAAACGCTCGATAATAAACATAAAAGAGAATTCTGAGTTAATGGATTCAGAAATGTAAAATCCTTGTACAAACACTTAGAGTATGTAAAATAGGAGCTGAGGGCTTTTGAAAGGACCAATTCGGACTTATAACGAAGAAGTTATGAGCCCGAGAAGTTCATCAAAATTTTAAGCTGTCAAACAATTATGGAATTGAGTGCAGGCAGCGCAGACGCTTGAACAAAGCTTCTTAAAGTACATTGACGTATGCATGACGATGTCTGAGCTACTAAAGAGTGGCGCATAGCATTTCATTCACACATATAAGTTTACATGCCTGCGATCGTCGGGACTAGGAATGCAGCTCTTTGTATGTGGCGCCTTGATGCTGTATGTTGCATGTAAAGTCAGCATGTGGCCTTGAGATAGGGAAAAAAATGTTGGGCAAGTTAGGTTTGAACTCAAATGTTTCAAGACCACTAGAAGCCAAGTTTATATACTTAAAGAACATACTAAAACCATTCCTATGTTACATATATTATGATGAACTTAGGAATTAAAAATAAGTTGTTAGTATGTAAACGAAGAACGCAAAGTTTAAATAAGTAAACCGTGAACGGTATTCAACATTGGTACTTCACCAATGATGATCGAATTTCAGTTAGTAACGTAAGAACGTTAACAAGCCGTGATGAAGGGTAGTAAGTCGAATTGACATTATTAATGAAATAAAGTCAACTAAAACATAGAAGAGAAAAAAGTTGGTAGAAACAATGTGATTGATTGTTTGGTAGCTAATTACAGTGTGCTATGTGAATATATCATGCAGATTCTGTAAAGACTGAGAACTGTTGAATATTTTATTTGAAGACGCATGAAGGTAAGTTTTCTTAACGCTTGTCTAATCTTCGTGTTAGTCAAGTTTTCAGTGATTCATGTTATGAGATGCATGAATTGATTTTAAAGAAATGGTCAATGCCAGTTTTAACTCGGCTAGACTATTCTTAAGAGTTAAATTGATTTGTGTACAAGTCTTTCAATATAGAAATGATAACGCTATCCTATGCCAAATATTTGGTATGGATTCAAAGGTAAGTTTGTCTATGAACAAACAAAAGGTTTTTCATCGTTTATTTAATGGACAAGTGAGTTTAACAAATCTTAAACATAAATACGTTTAACGGATGAATGTTGATCAACATAGAGTACTATAGGCTGATAACCTAGAAGTGCTCGTAAGAAATGTCAGATGTATGGCCTTAGTGATGTGATGTCCTTTTCAAGTATGAAAACAGAAAAAGAATGTTCATGGTCTTTTGACCAGTTCAGAATTCCTAAACTATTATATACTTTGGGGATTGATGTTATGAATTAATAAGTACTAGTTAATGTTTCGTAGTACTTCTTGACAATTTGTTCAGTTGTGTAAGATAATCATACAATTCACGAATGTGGTATTGATATTATTCTTTGTTAGACTAGTTGAGCTAGTTATGCTCACTTCTTGCGTGAATTATATGATTGCAGCTAAAGTCGAACGAACTAAGAATTCTAAGAGAGATAAAGGCAAGGCTAAGATGGATAGTTAAATGTCTTGTAATAGATTAGTATGATTGTATGTATTATACTTATGAATAACAAATGATGTAATTGGTTTATGAACCTGGGAAAGGAGTTTACTATGATTTTAATAAGAAGATAGTTAATACATTCATTGTGTTGTGGTTTCAATGGAACGATTGTATGATTATGAGTATCGTGTAGCACCATATGTCGGGTTGGAAGATACCCGAATTTGGGGGCGTCACATGCGTACTTGGCTGGATTCAACTTCAAGTTATACTTATGCAACCTGTTGAAGAGCTTTTTGAGATGGTTTAAGTGGTCTTACTCCCTTCGGGACTTGACAATGACGTCATCCATGTAGATCTCTATCTCATTGTGCATTAAATCATGGAAAAGAGCCATTATAGCTCGCTGATAGGTTGCTCAGGCATTAATGAAGCCAAATGACAACCGTCTATAGCAAAATGTTCCTCAAGGCGTGATGAAAGCAGTTTTCTCACGGTCCTCCTCAGCGACCATAATCTGATGATACCTCACGAAGCAATTCGTAAGTGAGTACATGTCGTATTGAGCAGTATTATCAATGAAAATGTGGATAAAGGGCACGGGAAAGCTATCTTTAAGGCAAGCTTTGTTCAGATCCCGGTAATCCAATCAAACTTGCACCTTTCCTCCTGGTTTAGTCATGAGAACTATGTTGGATATCCATTCCGAATATGTAGACACCATGATAATGCCAGCTTGAAATTATTTCACAATTTCTTCTTTCACCTTTAAATTCCACTCAAGTTTCAATCGCCTGAGCTTCTACCTGACTGGCTTGAATCCCTCTTTAATGGGAAGGCAATGAAGGACAATGTCAATGGACAAACCCACCATGTATTCATTAAACTATGCAAACACATCCTGGAATTGAGTTAATAGTGCAACCATGTCATTCCATTGGTTTTGGGTGAGGTCTGAACCAATCTGGATTAACTTAAGGCTTTCTAAGGTTCCGAGATTAAAAGAGGTGGTTTGATCAAGGTTGGGTTTAGGTTTTTCTTTGACCCATTATTTGATCTCCTGAGGTATCTCAATGTCTTCTTGGATTTCCATCAAGTCTTAGTTCATCTTTTCATCAAAGTTATAATCCTTGTGGAGAAAAGGCACCTCATCACACTACAAGAAAATCAGGCTATAGCGACGTTCGCCGACCATCGCTTTAGATAAAAAGACCGTCGCTATAGAAGCCGTCGCTGAAACCTATAGCGACAGTCTTTTTGGTTATAGCGATAACCCAGGGCAAAGTCGCTAGAAAACTCCACAAAAGCAGCTTCAAGATTTTTACCGAAGCCATTGAAAAAGTGGATATCTGAAACGGCCTTGACCGTCGCTATAGAAAGATTTGGTACGTGAGCTCTTTTGCCGGTCACCACCGTCGCTATAAATGAGATTTGGTACATGAGATATTGTGACGGTCACCAATCGTCGCTATAGGTGAGATTTGGTTGTGAGATATAGCGGACAGGTCACCCATCGTCGCTATATCTTCCCAAATTTTAAAGAACATCTTTGTTTCTATACAATAATTTTATTTATTTTTTACTGTTAAGAAACATAACTATATTCAACCATCCAATCTGAATATAACATTTACAACTAAAAGAATAAAATAAATAAAGTCTATTAATGTATAATATCATCTAAATATACATAACCATCCAAAATATTGTTACTATGTATCAAAACAGTACATAACCAACAGCACATTTAACATATTTTTAGTATCACATCTAACAAATTTTCATCAAAAATAGTGTTACATATAACAAATTTCCAGCAGCACGTGACATGTCATAGGTCCTCTATAGGATCATTTGATCCGCTAATATCACCATTATCTCCTTCTGTGTATCGATCCTACAAATTAATTATCAAGTGAACTTGTTAATCCATAAAAACATAATGATAGCCCCAAAAATTTAAGTATAAGTGAAGTGAGAGAAAACACACGATTGTTGGATTGAGCATTTGGGCCGATGAATTCTTCATAAATTCATCATAATTGATAATAGTTCATCCACTTTCCTTGCAGTATCATCTCCTTTTTCCCGCACCTTTTTCAACTTAGCTTTCAATTCTTGATTCTCACGTTGTACCTCATTATTTGTGTCACGAGGCCCCCAAGTGTTTGTAGCTGTGGCACCAACTCCACCTTGTCGAAGTCTACCATGTCGCTCTGGTCCAAGAACTTGTTCAAGTATATCATTCCGTCCTATACTACTGCTTTCACCAGTCGATTCCTGAGTCTTCTTTAACTCAATATTTTTTTCCTGTGAAAATATATAAGGCAAATTATACACAACTTAAATATACAAGGCAACTTAAATATACAAGGCAATTCAACATAACTTAAAAAATGTGAAAATGAAAATGTATGATTAATTGCACCGTCATACGTGTTCCTCTCATCATGTTTAATTGCTCTCACCCTGACCCATTCCCAAGTTTCATTACAATTATCAATTTAATCGCTTGGGGTACTCTCTGAGATTTAACACTTTGAATTACTGGCAACTGGAATTTCCCAAAAATTGTTCATTTGATTAGGTACATATATATATATGACACACTTTCACCCACAGACCATTTACCATGCATGTGTAGATAATTCCTAGCTTCTACTCTTATGATCACCTTTAATTAATAGCTAGGCATTCAAACATGCGTGTTTTTGATTATTATGAGAAGCTTATCAGTGTCGATCTAGCTACTTGTGTATTGCTCTGAATCTTGTGTTCTTAATTAATTAATTCTGTCTAGAGTACTCATATTTGGCTTGAGGGTTACAAAGATGTTAGGAATTCCGATGCTATCTGATTCCTATATATGAGGCATTAAGGATGAATGCAAGCAGATATATATCTTGTTCCGACTGATCTGGTACATTAATTAATAAATCATTTGGGCTATCCAAAATACAAAACAAACTACTAATGCTTCCTTAAAACCATAATATACATACATACGGGAAAGACGGGTCATTGATAAATACGTACCACATTCGAGGATGCTCCCGGTAAAATTGAGTTATCACTTCGAGTGTGGGACTGTATATACATATCTGCTCGATCAATCTCTTTTTTATTTATTTGGTACTACAAATAAAACAAAAAATAGTTCATAATTCAAGAAATACTCTATTTATAAAAGTCTAATACATGATTAACGATAAAAAAATATTGAAATAACATCAAATATTACCAATTCATGCTTCTTTTTTGGAATTGATTTAGAGCCCAATGTATGACCTACCAACAATTTTTTCTGATTTTCACAATTATTTGTTGCTATATCCTGCATTGTATGTATTTATAAATTAATAATAATATATAACAATAAGTAAGAATTGATAATACATAAATTAGAATAAACACAACTTGTGCATCATCAATTAGCCAATAATCAACCAACGCAAATTCCCATTGATTAGGATTTACTCGATCATTGTTGATAGTATTACCATTGCTCGATTTGGCACGGTCACCAGGCACAAAATTATTACTCTTTAAGTTAGACTTCCAATCTCTCCACCTATTGTTCATGATAGTCATCAGTTTTCTCTTAGCATTGGGGTGATCTGTGGTAAATCGTTTCTACAACAAACAAATTTACACATATATTAGTTTATTTCAATGTGCTTAATGTCAAATTCTATAAAATGGTATAATTAATAACCTGAATTTCATCCCAAGCCCTTGTCATGTTAGCCTCTGTCATATTGGACCATGTTGAAGTACTTATTGGAAAAAATTCTCCATTGTGAGCAAGACACCCGAGAAAAGTGGTTAACTTATTGGCCTCTCCCCCAACAGGTTGACCATTTGCATCATAAATTACTTTCTTGGGTGCATCGATATTTGACCATAACTTTGCTCCCATCGTTGGTCCACGCTTCCTCTTAGGTCGAGAACCTAAAAGAGAGAAAGAATCAAGATATATGAACTAAACAAAACTAAAATATAACATGAGGAACAACTTTCAAATGGTATATATAGACAATATAGGGACTCTATGCTGACTCACAACTTCAGTCTCAACATTTGACCATAGCAGTCCATATTTAGGCACAGTTTTAGCTATAAATTTACAAACAGTCCATAATAGAACTCAAAAGAAAACTTTAGCAGTCCATAATTAGGCCTTTCAAATTTAAATTGGGTGGGTAGTGGGGTGCTCTTATTAGTTTCTCTTGAGTTTCAATTCCTTTCCTGTCTAAATTAACAAAAATAAAAAATCAACCAGCCCCATTTCCAGTTGTTTGGAGTAGTTTTTTGACGTACAGGTAGAAGGTGGTAACTTAGAAGGCTTTCAATTTAAAAATACAGATTGCACCAACCAGCACATGGCTTCTCTTTCCCATACATATACATACATACATACATACATAGTCTTGAAAAGGACGAGAATTGCAAGTAGGAAAAGTGTGGGAGGCATCACATGACTTTTACTACTTTTATAAACACACACGTAAATTACATTTAACCACGGGGAAACTTTCCATTTTCATTGACCCGACCGAGTCGAAAGTCGGTGAGTACAACATGTGCATGACAAGCGTTTAAAAGGAACAACAAAAAAGAGACCTTAAACAATGAAACGCATCAAACCAAACATGCGATGACGTATTGAAGGCATGATATAGTTGATAAATCATACTCAAGTTCAGCTATGATTAGTCTTGGTACTTGTCACTACTTGAGTAGGCTCAGTTTTGTTAGCAATGTAATCTAATCATGGCAGTCTCTAGTTAGTCTGATATACAAGCAGACAAAATGCTCAATTTCAATTATCACTACAGCTAAATTTATAATTAAATGAATGGGCTAGTGAAATATCCAAAGGAAAGGTTGTTCATTTATACTTGAACATATACCCATTCATCCAGCAGTGAATCAACCACACATCATGAAAAAGAAAAAGAAGAAAAAGAAGTGTAAAAGTTGTCATTCAAGTGAAGAAAACGAAGTGTGTAAAAGTTGCCTTCATGACAATGCAAGTATAAGTGTAGATATATGCATGGTACCTTCAACATTCTCATGAATACTTTCCTCCTCTACATGTGGTTCATCGGCATGGATCTCATTATCATTAATTTCCGGGCCATTGGAACAGTTAGCACGAGATCTAGACGTTCTATTAGAAGTCATTAAAGCAACCTGAGAAACAAAAATATGAATGTGACACTCGTAAGCATGTGATAAATGTGACACTCATTACTTTTAGACACAAAGAAGTGTGTTTAAAACACTAATAAGATGAACCAATAGATTTTTAGACATGCTCAAAGTGTTGTAACTACTGGTTGCTCAAGTTCTTATTTTTAGTAGGCCCCTAAGGCCATCTCTTTCTTTGACTTTAGCGGCAGACCCTTACTGTTATTCCAAGTCTTTTTGTTATGTTTTTTTATCTTAACATCTTTCCAACACTCCATTTAACATCACATGTAACAATTAAATCCAAATTTCATGCTTAATGGTGATCTAATGGTCGAGTTCTTTGTCAAAAGCAGTCCACTTGGGACTTTTTGTCGAAGCCGTGGTGTACCTAGTCTCAATTTACTAGTGCCATAGCTATTTGCTTGTGTTAGAAAGCAAATTTTATCCTCCTTATTACTCCACATTGAACCTAGCTCCTTGTGCTAAGTTCAATCCATATTAGCATAGCCATAGCATAGCGATCAATTTAATATAACAACTCAACACCTATCATGTTAACGATCGGTTAAAATAGCAACATTGCATGTCCCTCGCTTAGATCCTACAATAGTTTACATAGCAACTCAAGCATCCATATAACGATCTTTGAGTCTATAGCGAGAAAATAGGCAAGGTTCAAGATTACATCATCAAAACAGATTACATATATAGACATGGTTTAATTACATTTTCTATAACAACCTCGGTATTCAAAAGCTCAATTTGCAAGGATTTTTACTTTCTATATATGTTATATATTCAATATACTTGTCAAAAATGTCCTGGATATAGACTTATTCCAAATAGTTTTAACACAAAATAGTTCAACATCTCAACCATGTAGTGATTGCAGAAGAATAGTGTTCCCAAAGACATCTTTGGTGCACCATCTGGCTAACTTCTTTGCCGAAATATATATATATATATATATATATATATATATATATATATATATATATATATATATATATATATATATATATATAATCCCTTTTTGGTCATTTTATTTCAAAAATAACCATGGTTTACACATATATTTACAAGGATAGCATGAAGGTGCAATATACAAACTTATACTATCTTTTTATATCAGTATTGAACATGCATAACATACATCTAGGTTATACATAATATACCAATCCACATAATATACAAGCATAAATGACTTTACTTGATTATTAGCTTGGTATTTTGGTCATGAATCTAAACTCGCACACTTAGTCTAGTCATTTAGCATATAGCGGTCCTTATTAATAACTATAGCATAGCAGTCCACTTATCACCACAAAGATTCATATATGGTAACACGGATCATGCTAATGTAAATTAACCATTAACCTTAGATATCACTGTGTAAGGCTTTTGATTTCACATACTTAATTAGCATTTCAATGATGTAGGGCAAAGCATTATAAACCATCCACCATAAACAACAAAACATATTTAGCTAGTCATTCTAAACCATTAACATATACTAATAACAACACATTTATCTACATATATCATACACACTGACACACATATAGACAGAAAGAGAAATAACTCCATTAATAAGATCCTTAATCGGTATTCAAAATTCTTACCTAATGTTATACGGCTTAGATCGGAGAACACGATGGCTACTACATCAAGCACCTCTAGTCGCTCGTCGTACCGATTCGATCGTGAGAAATGGTGAGAGAGGAGAGACAAAGGGGAAAGGGTGAGAGATGAGAGCTCGATCGACTGAATTTGGGGCAAAATAATGATTTGGGGGAAAATAGAAGCTCGCGCCCAAACCCAGTAATGACTCAGCCAAAAAAAACTCCCTACACCGACGGTCATACGTGACCGTCGCTATATAATACCCTATAGCGAGGGTTCCGTCCCGACCGTCGCTATATATACCCTATCGCGAGGGTTCCGTCTCGACCGTCGCTATAGGTCGTCGCTATAAGTCAAATTTCTAGTAGTGTCAGCAAGTACATGCACATCTAAATTCAGAGTCCTGACACAAAATATGCTTTCACTTAATATATATAACTGTTTAGTCATACAAAAGTGTTAACATGTACTTATAAAATAACTATTAATATTATATAAAAAAGTAAGCAGTTAAAGTTATCTATAGGGCAGATGAATTTTCTTCCCGTTTTACCCTCGTCGACCAATGCATGGAGTGCTGCTCCAATTATCAAGGATAAAGTCCTGATGGACTGCAGTGATGGAGGGGCTGTCATCGTCCTCCTTTTCCCGAATGATGACCAAAACATCTGGGCAAACAACTTCTAGGGTGTATCTGTTTGTATGCTCATCGTGGACAATGATACATATGCCTGACATCATCAGGGCGATGTCATGTTTACATTTCCGTTCCCTTTCTTCCTCTTTGGGATCAGGAATCAGGACCTCTTTTGCTTTAAATGGTACTGGTTTGGGAAATAACCTAGCCATAATATGGGTTGGCACCTTTACCAGAGACTATATCATCTTAGGAGTTATAGGTGGAGAAGATCACCGTGTGGCGAAAGCCTGAGGAATCTATTTGTGTTTATGAGGATTCCTATGACTGAAACTGGCAGAATAGCCTAGTCCGGCTATCCCGGTTTGACTGGACATTTGAATCGGGTGCTTAATACCCTGCTGATTTTTACCCAGCCCTTGTCCAGGCTGATGACCCAATGACATTATTTCTTGGGTAGCTGCCATCACTTCGGCAGAAATCTTGGGTAAGGGAAGTGGTGCTCCAATAGGATGGTATTGTGTATTGCTTACTTCCAAAGTATGAAAACTGACCAGCTCAACTTCTGAATTGAAGCTAATGAGTAGTAGGTCTCCTTGTTCAGGAAATTCCGGCTCAGCGTTGACATTGACTAGTCTATTGTTGACAATGTATTTAAGTTGTTGATGAAGTGTAGAAGGGACAACTCCAGCCATGTGGATCCATGGTCTTGCCAATAGCAGGTTGTATCCTGAATCTATCTTGAGGACGTGAAAGGATACATTGAATGTATGAGGACCAATTTCAATTGGCTACTCTATCTCTCTGATAGAATTTCATCGGGATCCATCAAAAGCTTTGATAACCGTATGGCTACTTCAGATTCGCTTGAGATTGACGTTCATCTTCACCAAAGTGGCATAAGGACAGATGTTCAGAGACGAACCTCCGTCTATCAAAACTCCAGCTAACATATACCTGGAGGACAAAACTGCAATGTGTAATGGCTTGCAATGACCGGTCCCTTCGGGTGGTATGACATCATCAGTGAAGGATATCACATTATTGTTAAAAATGTGATCAACCAGATGTTGAAATTTTTCTACATCCACTGACTTCGGTAAGTAGGCTTCTTCTAAAACCTTCAATAAGATATTCCTGTGATCCTTGGAAGAGAAAACCAAGTCCTGTATTGAGATTTGATGTGGAGCTTCTCTTAAGCTGAGAACCACCTTGGCTTCAGTATGGCCCATAGTGCGGAGGAATTTCTCAATCTTCTTCGTGGGAATCTTCCCCTTTGCTTTTATGGTGGGCTTCATCACCCTCTGAGGAAGATACAGTGGATTTTCCTTCGACACTGTAGCAGTAGTATGGGACGTGGATCCTTCAGCTTCTCCATAATTCCATGGGACTTTGTGTAGGCTGACAACAGGATAATGTGGTCTGAAGGGTAAAGAAATTGGCTCTGGTGCAGTCACTTTCAAAGGATTATCACCACCTTTGAGTTGAGTTACTTGTATGGGGAATGGCCCGACAGTCTCATCAGCCTCAGCGGATATAACTACTACTAATCCCTTCCATTTGGTAGGACATGTATTCCCACTCTCGAGTAGTACAGTGTCATCGTCTTCCAATTGCAGGACACCGCTATCAATTAAATTCTGAATAAGGTAGCGGAGTGCCCAGCATTCTTCTGTGTTGTGATCGCGAGAATGGGAATGATATTGACATACTCCATCAGAGTTGAACCGTGTTGAACAGGGATTGATTAAAGGTAGAAGGGAGGTGATTCTTCCTTCGTTGATTAGCATCTAAAATATTTCCTCCATAGGTTGGCCCAGGTATGTAAATTCCCTTTTATTGGCAAAATCCCAACGGGCTTTAGCACTTGCTCTCTTTGCAACCTTGTCCTCTAGTGCTTCACTTTCTGAAGGTGACGATGGAGCATTCATAACAAAAGGAAGGAGACATGCATGCTTCTGGCTGACTAATTGGCGTGTGACTTGATGCTGATGGATCACCAGTTCTACCAATTATTCAACTTGCTTACAAAGAGCTTTCATCTTTCGTTCCATAACAAATTGAAACTTTGTGTAATCTCATCTGTTAACACCGTCTTTGATGGTCTGGGATGATTCACCATTAAAATTGGAATTATGTCCACTACTCTAACTAATCGTATTGACCTCTTCTTCTTTATGTTAAGGAAGAGGGTTGTCTTGCACATAAGGCTGATCTGGTTTAGTAACCACGATCTCACCATTACCTATCAAATCTTGGATCTTGTGTTTCAAGGCCCAACAATCTTGAGTATCATGTCCAGGTGCCCCGAAATGATAAGCACACTTCCAAGTAGCATTGACACCCCTCCCATTAGGGTTGGCTGGTGGAAGAAGATGCATATTTTTCTTCTGAGTAGTCAGAAGAGCAAGAATATTGTCGAGCGAGTCCCCTAAGGGTGTAAACGTTCGAGGGCACTTTACTTCTCCACCTTTAGGTAATGGAGGGTTTAAAGATTGTGCTTGAAAAGGGGAGTAGTTTCTCCTCTAGATATATATGTTCTAACTGCCTTTCTGACCTTGTAGTATCAAGGAAACATCCTCCTCTTTCTTTTTATGGACCCTCCGAGGGTTGTTTCCATAAGTTCCGGACTGGATGTGCTCAGCAATTGCTTTAAGAACGGCTAGGTCTTGAATCTTTCCTGACTTCAACCCCATCTCAGCCATCTCTCTATGTTTGATCATTTCAGAAAATCGTTTGCCAATAACAACTAAAACTCTATCATAGAAAGGAGCTTCTTGTATGTCTATAAAAGTCATGACCGTTTATGATTTAGTCATGGAAGGAATAACTTGAGCAGCAAGGCGCCACCACCTTTGAGCGTACTCTCTGAAAGACTCATGAGACTGTTTCTTGACCTTGGTAATCTGATACTGGTCAGGAGCCATCTAAGATTGAAAGCTGTATTGAGTGAGGAAGGCATGAGATAGCTCTTCCCAGCTATGGATCTTTGAGTTGTCTAATCTGGTATACCATGAACGGGCTTCTCTAGTCAGACTCTTCTGGAACAGCTACATTCTGAGCTTCTCATTTTCTGCATAAGATCCAAGCTCTCCAATGAACACCTTCAAATGTGTGTAAGGATCCCCTAATCCGTCATAATTTTTAAAGTCAAGGGTTTTGAACTTCTTTGGATAATGAACATCAGGGAATATACAAAGGTCAGCATATGAAACACTCCCATGTGCTCCAATCCCCTTGAGAGAACGGATGGTTTCTTCCATTTGAATGACATTCTTCCTGATATCACCTGTGTCTGGATCTCCTTTGAGATGGGTGTTTTCAGGGTCTTTGTTGGTCTTATGCAACTGAGGTTCCAAATTTGTTTTATCCAAACCTTGAGTTCCTCCTTGTGTAGAGGGTTCTGTATGTGTAGGCATCTTTGAGCCCTGAGTAGACTGATGCAATTCTTTAAGTAGAACAACTAAATTTGTAATTTGTTTACTTAATTCGTTAAATTCTTCTCGAGAAACGGGATTAGACTGGTCAGAAGAAGACATGATTGGTTGTAGGCTCGTGGCCTTTTTGGATTTTGAGCAGGTAACATGCACAATTGTTTCCCTAATAAAACTTATGTAGTTTAGTCTTAGGGATAATGTAAATGTTTACATGCTATCATAATGTGTCCATTTTAGGAATATTATCCTACAAAAACGGGTGTCATTTGATAGCATGTCATGTAAGTGCAAATATTCTTCATATTTTCCATGAATAAAATTACAAGTAATTACTTTTACGAGTAATAGAAAAATGGAAAGCATGAAGAGACTTTCCTCTGCGTTTTGTTTATCAGAGGCTAACCTATCTTAGGTTTATTCTTGCGGCTTTTTGGCAAGAAGGTTCCCAGATCATCGCAATCTACTTGACGGGAAGTTAATCCGATCTTTCAACTGGAGAGAATATGGGTGGTGCCTTTCCTGAGCCTCGTTGGAATTAGTCTCCTTACGAGTCCAGTAATCAAACACTGATAGGATAGGCTCCTTGTAGAGGAACCACACAGCATACATTCACATACAACGTGTCTCACCGTTTATGAAAATGATGACATGTGCGAAGCACTAATATTGCAGATAGATATTTTTCAATGCAGTATTTAAATGCATCCGTACACATTTATCATAAATGTAAATGCAACATTCACACACAAGCATATAACGGTTTTGAAAATCTTGTAGTAGCGGCTTAAGCCCTCTTACTGGAGTCCCCAACAGAGTCGCCACCTATCCACGTCATGATTTATATTTGTCCCTTTTTCTGTTTTTGTTCTTTGGTGTTCTCATTTTATGTGAGATTTGTTTAAAAAAACAAGTGAAAAAGGTTTGACATGTATATGTCGACAATATGATTGTAAGAGTCGCCAGTTGGTGTTTTTAACTGGCTGCACCAACGCAATCGAGAAAAGGTTTGCACATTGACCCAGTGATGTGACACTGCAAAACGGGTCTGTGAAACTGAGATTCTTTTGGATTCGGGGGCTTGATTATGCGGAGGGAAGGTATTAGGCACCCCCCGACATCCGTGTTACCACGGTGACCGCCACTTTTCAAGAAACTGTTATATGAATGTGTGTGTGAGTGTGGATCAATGTGCAATTTATTTGGAAGTAGTGTGAGGCCTTGTTCGCACCTATATACAAAGGGTTTGAATTTATATAAAAATTCAGTTTTAAACATGATATAGTAGTGAAGTTTTGTAAAAGAGGTTTTTCAAACCCTGTGCTCAATAGTAATTCAGACCTTTTCATACTTCCATTTCATTATTAAATGTTCGACTTGTTTTCTTTTATTTTCGAGATACGAAGCATCTTTGAGAAAATAATATACCGTAGTGCTGAACTCGGGGGCTTGATTATGCGGGGGGGGAGGTGTTAGGCACCCCCCCCCTCCCGACATCCGTGTTACCACAGTGACCGCCACTTTTTAAGAAACTATTATATGAATGTGTGTGTGTGTGTGTGGGTGTGGATCAATGTGCAATTTATTTGGAAGTAGTGCGAGGCCTCGTTCACACCTATATGCAAAGGGTTTGAATTTATATAAAAATTCAGTTTTAAACATGATATAGCAGTGAAGTTTTGTAAAAGTGGTTTTTTAAACCCTGTGCTCAATAGTAATTGAGACCTTTTCATACTTCCATTTCATTATTAAATGTTTGACTTGTTTGATTTTATTTTCGAGATGCGAAGCATCATCGAGAAAATAATATACAGTAGTGCCGAACTCCTCATGCGCATGAAAGCCATCTAAGGAAATTCAAACACCATGAATAATTTACAAGCTGCTTACAGCTGAAAATGTCCATCACGGGAACCGAATCTAGATTCAGTGGACTGAATCTGTGATCACATGATTCCTAGGCTCACATGATGCTGCAGTTTATATGAAAAACAGTAAGCAGTTATATATATAAAAGTTGTATATATATATAAATATATACAAACATGATCAACCACCACGAAGCACCTCCATGGGGGATCGAAAATGTAAAATTATAAAAGCGGTAAATATATATATAGAGACATGATCAACTACCACGAAGAACCTCCATGGGGCATCGAAATGTAAATAACGATAAATGTGATCAACCGCCACAAGTAAACTCCGAAGCGAGACTAAATGTAAATAAAAGTAGTAAAAGGCCACGAAGTAAACTCAGAACTGGACAATGTATATATATATATATATATATATATATATATATATATATATATATATATATATATATATATATATATATATATATATATAAGCTGTAAACGCATGTGAAGTTTCTCAATCACGGCTCGGTTTATCATTTCCATGATTTATCGCTATATATATATATATATATATATATATATATATATATAGCGATAACGCCTACGGATATAAAATCCGGGCTCATCGAATAGAGTTACAACAACAGTTCATATATATAAGTATATATATATATAAGCAAATAAACGCTCCAAACAAAAGTCTAGGCTTAATTGAGGCATAACTCGATAATGTTAGTTCATATAGATAAATATATACATATATAAGTATATATATACAGACAGAAATGAAAACCACGGACCGAAGTCTGGGCCTACACACAACACGACGCTCAATGTGAAGAATAGTGTGTGCAAAGATAAAGAGAAAGGCTTTATAATGTGTAAGAAGGCTTACAGTGGGCTACCAAAGAAGACTTCTATGACTATAAATGGATGAACACTCAGCTCCCGCCGATAAAAATATAGCTATATGTGAGCTAACAGGTGTTTAAAATGAGAAAGCACTCAATATGGGGTGTATACAGAGAAAATTTGATAGGGCTTACTCTCCTTTTCCTCTTTGAATATGGCCACCCCAAGCTCTATATTTTTATAGTTGGTGGCCGCAGGTGTACTGTGGCGACCAGCATATGCACTGCAAGGGTTGTCAAGGTAACCCAAGCCATGAGTCTCTTGCAGTCTTAAAGTACGTTCACTCATGCACTGTGATGTTCGGTCGAACTTGTAGAACTTCAATCCGAGCATCCGACTGAGGTGTACAAGACCTTTCTCAGACCGCTTTTGTCGAGAGTTACGCAATGACATGGGATTAGAGGTTGTACGAAGTCAGGAAGAGGGACCATGCCCATGGTCTTCAAGCTTCAAATTCTATCCGGTGTACTGCCCTGCGTAATAGTCACTCAGGATTGGAACTCCTTAGCTCTTGTGGGATATTGTTGTGTAGGAATTTATGTATGAGATGTTGAGACGGCGCGATGTGAGGTTGAGGTGGCAAGATGATGATTTTGCCCCTCACTGGGGTTATCTCCTGTTTGGGCTGATAAAGCAGACGTTGCTCATGGTTATCTCTGAGATTGGACTGCTGCAAGTGTTTGAATTACTCAAGGTCATCTTTAAGTGTGCCTGTATTCCTGGTGTTAGCTCCGGGTCTTTGGAATGAGTGCCTCGGTGAGAGTTCCGAGGTTGAAGCTGATTGCTTGCATTTGAAACAAGCATTTCAGGGTTATCGCCGGAACTGCAATGACATTCCTTGGGGTTATCTCCAAGGATGAAACTCGGTGTTATCTCCGAGGTTGGAACTGATACTCCTGGTGTGTGTTCCGGGGTTGAGACTAAACATCGGTGGTATTCAAAATGGATATGAGCTGTCTTCCAGGGTTATCTTTGAAAGACAAATCTGCCCTCCTACAATGTTAGTAATAGATGTGTAGAAAATTTTGAGTGTCTACACCCCTCCTAGTTCTAGTCTCACATCTCAGTCAGGGATCATATCCCTAAGCTTTGATACCAACTGTGATGCCCCCAAAATAGGTATACATCACCCATCTTGGGTCGCCAAATATATGGTACAGAATACAATTACAAACTTCTTTTATACAATACGACAAAAGCATAGCTGAGAGTTTTAACACGGATATTGTCTTCTAGATAATATACACACTCAATGGAGTCCTCATTACAATTATTATCATACTATTTCATAGGATAGTGAGGACTACTATAGTCACTTATTCTGGACCATCACTCTATTCTCCGACTCGTCCCACCTATATTCTAAATTCCTGAAGAGAACAGTGAAAGAAAAAGGTGAGCTCAACTAGCCCATTAAGAAATATTATGACTAAGATAATGCAAAATAAATTATCCTTAGCCTTCAACAGTATAACAACTGATATAATACAATAGACAATAAGTTTTTAAATCAACAACTGCAGCAGAACAAGCAATTTATTAGAAGAGTCAAGTAAAGCATGATATCTATTATTATCAATTTTATCGCTGAGACTCAGCTTAATAAATAATCCACATCACTGAATTATCCATGCACTATGGGCCAAGGATATTTATTAGTATCACAACCAAGAATTATCCATGCACTACGGGCCAAGGATATTCGTGTTTTCACTGATGGTCATGATCATGCCAAACAATAATTCATCTTTACACCCTTGGCCGAAGAGAACGCATGGTTGTGATCATACCAACATCTGTCCATCAATGCAGTACACGCCAATGAGGACTTTTACCACATCATTTGTAACATTATGTGTCGTGATTATACCGAATAATCCCTAGTCATAATCATACCAATCAATAGTCCATCTATGCACTACGGCCAAAGATGACTTTCATCACAATATAAGAATGAGGATAATGACAATGATATAAGAATTCAATTAAATAAAAGCAATGATAAATTTTAAAGATTTTAAATTTAATTTATCCAGAATTCAATAATATTCAAATTGTCAACATGATACTGCTTTGTGGACTAAAATTCAAGAATAATATTGTATCAAAAGTGATTTGGACCGAAAAAAAATCATTTTTTGTCGTGAATAGCACTCTGGCGTGAAAAGCTTAAAATTTAACAAGAATGTTCAAAAAAATATCCTTGTGAAACGATACTTGTAACGACCACAAAATTCATACAATTTAATTCTCGACTTCGGTCGTTAATAATACATTCAACCTCTAATTTTACATCCTTAAATGATAATACAACCATTGAAATTTGCGGAATAATTAAAATTTTCTATTACAAACTATCCTCGTTCCCAAAACCTTCAACTTTTACATCTAAATATTTCAGAATAATTTTAATACTACAATAGTTTGCATCGCAAAACGATATTACAATTCAACATTAATACATTTTTCGGAACCTTAAACATGGTTTAAATAATAATAACACAACCAAAGTGTAAATCTTCAAGTATCACATCTGATTCATGTCTTTCAAGTAACACATAACTTTACCTTGAATCTTGAACCTACAAAAGTGGTTATTTGCAAGGTTGACCTCGACAGCTCAGCAAAATCTAACAGTTTTCATGCATCACATAGCACATAATAACATGTTCAAGATATAATATACGTGCTACAGTTCATATAACAAGTATAAATATTGAGTCCTTACTCAATTAGCATGCTTTAATCAATCAACATAGTCATAAATCGACTTTAACATTTCATACTTTCAACATATATATAACACATCATGTTTTTTGCAATAAAGATTTAAAACAGTTAATCATCAAGTTCACATAGCAAATAGTAACTGAAAGACTTGCCTGATCCATAGTTTATGAACTACGACTTAACTGCTTAACGCTTATCTGCACTTTGTGTATTCCTACACAGTTATATAATCATGGATTCACATCCATTAGTCATATATTAATGCATAGTAGTTGTAATGTAAACTTTACGCTATATCTCATAAGTCCGATGACATCCAACTTTGGGTATGCTATAAACATCATATTAACCTATTTCTAAAAGTTATTGAACACACATTTCGGATAAGATAGACAGTCCAAAACAGTGTTCAAAAAGGGTGTTCAAATCTATTTTTCATTCTTTCACAGCTTTACCCTCTCGCTAAAACAGTCATAACTAATTCGTTTCAAAACATTTTTGAGCAATTCTTGAGCCCATGCGAAGCTAACTTCCGAGGCTACAACTTTTATTCTTTGACCATTTCCAAATTCAAAACACAAAATTCCGGAAAATTCGTTCAAGGAGACTGTCCCGAGTTGGTTAAACAGTTTTGACGCGACTACTTTGAATGGTCATAACTCTTTGCTCCGAAGTCGGAATTAGTCCGTTTCGGAGTCTATGGAAAGCTAATTCAGTGTACTATAACATAACAAAAGCCCAGAAGTTTTTGGAAATATTAACTGATCGAAACAGTGTCCCGAATAGCACCTCCTGCTGCTGACTTTCAGTTTGACAAATTCGACACATTTCCTTCCAATCACCGTAACTCCCTCATCCGAGGTCGGAATGAGGTCATTCCAAAGCCTATGGCTTCCTAACTCAGTGCACTAAAACTACCCAGAAACTCAGAAATTTTTAGGCAACATAGCTATTCCAGAATTTGACACTATAGTCACTGTTCATTCAGTTTTCATTTCTAGACATGGTTTACTAAAATATTCACCACGGATTTATTTTAACTCCGTTTTGGTTCATTCAAGTTAGGTAATCTTCAGAACTTAGAGGGATATAACATACAATCATCAAATTAAGCTTTTAGACATAAATTAAAAGCACGAATGGTCCTCAAGCTCACCCCAAAACTCATCCCAACATGGTTCTTTGTAAATATTTTATTTTGTGAGTTTTGGTTACACTTGGATGATGTTAAGGCTTCATATCTCCAATTACAATCATTAGAACTCATTTACATAATCAATTACAAGCCAAAATAAACATAGTAAACTAACTAGTTTACTAACAAAACTAACTAATCTTCCAAAATTTAAACTTTAACTAACAGACTAAATACAACATTTAAAATAATAACATTACCAAAAATTAAATAAGAAACATACCCGAAAATACGAGTTTCACAAACCGAATACGCACTTCCACGCCAAAATTTAACTAAGGAGATCTTTATAAAAAGTTTTCCCACAACAAAGCCTTTCAAAAAAATTGGAGGCCTTATTGTTGGTGAATGAAACAAAGGATCAAGCCCTTCTATTTATAGGTTTAGCAAAGGGTAAAGTTCTCAATTTAGTTGATGTAGGACTTGGTTTATACTAATTCTAATTTGTTTATACTAATTTTTCCTATTTTCAACATGCTAAGTGTATTCATTCATCACGAATTCGTTTCTTAACTAATTCGATCCGTTCAAGTTGCGTTGTTTTCATTTTATAGAGGAGAACACAATCATCCATCAATTTAAAGTTTCCATCATGAATTCATCATCAACTTTAGTCCCAAAGTACCCAAAAACATACATTACAATCAAAACCCAAACTCCTCTTCTTTAGTATAAATACATGAATTTAATTTTTGAAAATTTGTTTCTAGATGACCATTATCAAATTATAAATATCTAATAACATATAAAACATCGTAACCCACAAATTCATTAACCAAAACTCCAATTTTAAAAGAAACTCAAGAACACATAAACTAAAAATATAAACTAGATTATGTACCTTTAATTCCTTAAGAAATAAAATTAACTTTATCAGTAAAATTATAATTTCTATTCAACCATTATAATCATAACATTATTTAACAAATTCTCACTCCTCTAATTTAATTATTTAATTAAATTAGAATATCACAATTATACTTGCATAATAAAATACTTATAAATCTCATCTATTTTATCACACTTAAATAAACTATCCAATAACAATTTTCATCAAATATTTATTTAATACCATAAAGTTTGCAACTAAAATATTTAATGTACTTAATAAATATTTTACTCAAGTTATACTAACATTTACATTTTCATGCAATATATTACCTTCTCACTTTATTAAATCAATTATACTTGTATTAATTCACTATTTTAATTAAGTGAATTATTCACACTATTTATGAAACTTAACTCATAATAATTTCCATTGCCCACAAGGCATAATAATTAAAATTATATTATCTCATAAAATAATTTCAACTAAATTAAATAAACTAATATTATTTAATTTCTTTAAGAGTTTAATTAACTATTAAATCTCACATTCTCCAATATATGAATATATAATTCTCTTCGCACTTCAAATCACATAATTCAAAATATATACACCTTATAATAAGAATTTTAATTATTAAATTCTTATTTTAATAACTTATAAAAATTCGGGTTGTCACAATACTAGATTAAGAGCAAATTTCAATGATATTCTACTAATTTCACGGAGTATAAAAGCAATACTTTAACAAAATGAGTGTAGAATTGGGAATACGAAATAAAATAATATTACTTACATACTACATAGTATGGAAGAAAATATTATTTCATACGAATATTGAATAAAAAATAATATCCCTTATAAATACGAAAAATAATATCGTCAGCGAATATGAATTAAATAATACCCCTTACCTTAGTTGAAGGCTGGATACTGCAATAGTAAAGTAGCAAAATACTCTTCTTCTTTCTCTCTACAGCTTCCCTATCTATAATTGCTCTTGTGAGTCTTAGTGAATTGGTGAGAATGAAAGAAGAAAGAGCTTCTATTTATAGGAAAACATACTTTCGATAATTGCACAATTAGGGGCTCGAATTATAACAGTATAATACCTTTATCTATACTTCTATTTTTAATTTAGTCCTTCAAGTATTATATATCTTGCACCACCTCCCCTAATAGTACATGCATGTGAATCAATAGTTCCATACATGTGAACCAACAGTAATTTGCATGTGAATTAATAGCAATTAATTGCTTATTTATCCATTTAATTTCCCGTTTGGTCAATTTAACATCTAGAAATCGATTATTATCGAAATAAATATCGATTTCCACTAACACTAATAATCCAAACACAATGGAAATATTTTTTATCAACAATTTCATCTTTAATCAACACGAACTTATTCATCATTAATATTATAACTCACAATATTTAACAACCAAATCATTCCCAAGAAAGAGGGGGCTTTTCAATAAGGATTTCTCACTATTGGCGTACAATTAGGTGACCAAACCCCTTTCCTCGACAGAACTTTCTAGACATCGTCAATAATGAAAATACTAATATGAATAACTTTGTCGTCTCAATTATTTATTTAATAATATAAAATATTATGCTGATGATACTATGACAATAATTGAATTCATAATATGAGAGATATTATACAGCAATTACTATAATAAGAATTGAGTACTTCTCACGTAAGCATCAATAATGAATATCGTGTGATACTATACAACCACGCGTATTACTGACTTTTACCACCGGGTATGTTAATAGTTTAACGATAAAACTTTCGCCATTATTTTTATAAAAACATATTTCTATCATTTTCTAACTACGATAATACTTCCAATGTGGGGTCCACCAAGGATTGTGTCGTCGTACGAATATTCCCTGATAAAATGAATATTCTCCGACCAATCAAATATTTATGACAACTTGCATACTTTGCAAAATTTATAAATACTACCCACAACTATAAAATTATATCAAATCCACACCTTAATATTAAAAAAAAATATTTTGAGAAATTAAATCTTTATTCATAAAATTTAGGGTCTTACAGACAATGTCTAGAAAATTCTGTCAAGGAAAGGGGTTTAGTCATCTAATTGCGCGCCAATAAGGATAAATCCTTATCGAAAAACCCCCTCTTTCATGGAAATGATCTGGTTGTTGATATTATGATTTTATATTATTAGTTATTATGTGCTGGATATTGGTTCAATTTTTATATAAATGAAGGAATTGAACATGCGTTATTTGTTGAAAGTTTGGCAATTATCTTCTTCGATAAAATTCAAATATATTATTATAAGATATTATAGTTTTTTTAAAATAATAATATTATTATAATATATATATATATATATATATATATATAAAGCATTTGATTAAAGAGAAGGAGTGAGCAAATTGTATAGCTTGTCCGTTGTTTTCCTAAGTTAGTTGGTGAGGAAATGGTCTGCAAAGTTGTTTCAAGTGTGGGCCCCAACCATTGTGAATTGTGGAGAATTTCCTGCAAAGTTGTTTCAAGTGTGGGCCCCAACCATTGTGAATTATGGAGAATTGCCTACAAAGTTTGTTTCAAGTGTGGCCCCAAGGAAGAATGAGTCAAAGTTAGGCATGTAAGGGAAGGTTAGGCGAAGAAAAAATTTGCAGCGTTAGGCATATTCATTTAACTTTTCTTCCTTCGTTGCACTATAAATAGGGGGTAACCCCTCCTTCCTAAAACACACCTTCAATATCAGAAATTCTTATTCTATAGTATTGTGAGTATTTTTCTCGAGTATAAGGATACTTTGAATGTAGCATTTTGTGCAAGATTTTCTCAGAATAATATCCGATATTCCAGTCAAATCCAGTTTCTACTATGGTAAAGGATATATTTTTTTGCAATTAAGAAATATTATTTTCTTTCATACTCCATATTATGAAAGGGATATTATTTTATTTCGTATTCCTAAATTTAAACTTACTATGGTAAGTATTGCTTCTATAATTGTGACACCCTCAAATCCGGGTACTTCATTTCCCTAAGACTTGGTGTTCACTTTCCATACATTCATACTAACTGCCCAAATATAATAGAATTAAACCATAAATCCTCCCTTTAAAAGGGTTACATCATTAATCAAAAAATCTTCACAGGTTGTCTAACCTTAAACATCAATAAAGTGCGGAAATAGAATAATTAGATCACATCATTAATTATAAAGTCTATCATCATGACAATAAATAAAATTATAAGTCTTCATCACTTGTATATTCTTCCTTTTCCTTTGCTAGTCGTAGGTTCATCGACCTTCTCAACTTTAGCTATAATGAGTGCATATATATGCAAGAGTGAGCAAAACAAATACTCACTAGATATAGCAATGAAACAACAATAATATAATAACTGCCAATGAATAGGCTCATCAAAACTGAATGGTACTATATAAATGGTAACCAAAAACTAGAATCAAAATATGAAATATATCTGAGGGTCATAAGACCACGAACTACCTCCACGGTTACAAGTAATCTTCCAACTTTAATCTTAACAGTTATACTGTAGGGACTTCACGTACTTAGGGGGATCAGCCCTTTGTACTATGTATTGTGCACAAACATCTAAACGCATTGCGTACTCCCTATAATAGGGTTGTTCTTCTTAGTTTTAGAGTGCAAGTTCGCACCAAAAAAAGTTTGGTTTGGATAACTTCAAGGGTAATTTAGAGTTTAACGATCATCAACTAAAGGATTAGTTGAATCAACAAGGTTTGATAACACTACAGTTGATCACTAACAACATAGTATGGAACAATGAATAATCATAGATTAACTATCTATTTATTAAACTTATGCTTGGAAATAACTAATACATAAGTATTGAATGAAACAGTAAACCTTGCTCGAACAATAATAAGCTAAGGAATTGATCTTATAAAATTCGAAATGAAATTACTGAACTTACATTAACTGATACCAAGCTGGAAACAAAGCTTGCTCAACATGAAAATAACTTGAGCAAAGTAATTGAAATACAACAGTTCAATACTAGGAATTAGAGTTCAAGAAGCATTCACTATAAAAGAATGAACTAAAGAAACTTGTTTAATTATAAACAAGCTAGAGTAAATCAACAATGATTAGAATTCCAATAGAATTAGCGTTAAAGCTTGATTATTGTAAAAGGTAAGAATTAGAAATTTGCTTAAAGTAAAGAAATAAGGTTTTGGAAACTTGCCACATGCGTAAGATATAAATTTACCACTCACGTTCACCTACAAATAGTATTAGAATTACAATATCTATTAGATATACTAACATCCACATTCCAAAATAACACTCACCTCTAGCTAAACTTGTTATTTTAGTACAAGTCTCACCTTACCATACACATTTCAGAATCACAAGTGTAATTTCATAATGCTTATTCATTATTCACGAAGTTTATTAAATCATAACATATCATTTTACAACAAACTAATTTTACATTTTAGAGTTCCTAACCACATGATACTATTCTGTTTTAACCTTTTCATTACATGTTTCTCACATTAACACATCACTAAACTAGGTTACATTAAGGTTTCAAAGTCTGCAGAAATAATGAAATTCACTTGGTTCAGCGTAGACTCTCTGGCTAATGCCAGCTTTTGCATTAGATTCTCGTGCCACTTGCTGCGGCGTGCAATACGTCACATGCCACGCCGCTACGCACTCGATTCGATTTTGCACAACGTGATTTCGACACTGTTCTTAAGCCAACTAACATGAATTTCATCCACAAAACAGTAAATTAAGCATATGTAATTGGTACAGAACTAAAACAAACATAATTCCTTACATATTCAACCATTTAACATAATTAAACAACTACTTCAACTAATTTAAATTCTTAAATTTCTTGTTTTCATATAAAAACACCATTTTTGACATTCTTCATATAAATCATCACTGTGATCACAATTCTTCTTCAAATTACTTCATTCAAACTGCGTTCTCTTCGTTTCTTAATGGACTAGCATAATCAAGACTCAATTTACAGATTAACATACAAATTGACCACCATATTTGGTACTTTTACAAGCCATATGAAAAAATATATATACTATAACAGTTTTCTTCCTTTTTATCTGTAATTAGCATAACAATTTCTTATTTTCATACAAACACAAACATCACCAACACGTATAATCACCACAATTCAGTTGTATAGAAAAAATTTGAAAAAATGGAATTCACAAAGTTTGAAGTTATATATATATATATATATATGTATACATAAAATATCAAAATTATAGAGAAATACCTTCTTATGCTTAAACAATCCTTGCTAACCAACTGATAATTGCTTTGAAATCACAGACTTCTTTCAATCTCTCTCTATTCTCTCAAGCTTCTCTGAAAACTTCTCCTCTTTTCTCTTCTTAGGCTTAAGCCATATGTTTTTCACGTAAAGTAAAATACACCCAACTCATAAAATCAAACGTATGAAACTGTCGTATACCTATTATTATAATAATTACATATCAGTTATAAATATATTTTATATTAATTGATTTATTTTATTTATTATAATTAAAATTCAAAATTAAGAAGACATAAGGCTTTGTTTGATAAAAACTCTTTAAAAATTAAAGACTTAATATCTTTAAGCCTTGTTTGGGAAAAAATTAATTTAAAACTACTTTAATTTATTTTAATAAACAATTCGGTTTCTAATTTATAATCACATATTATTTATTTGCCATACCCAATATTAAACAAATAAATTAATTACACATACCATATCTTAAATAAATTTTCCACTTAAACAAATATCACAAAATTATAATCTCATTATAATTTTATTTAATAATTTAACATACCATTTTAAATTATTAAATTTAAACAACAATATAACATCTCATGTTATCTTATTAACTCTCTAAATTATAAATTAAATTAATTTAGAATATTATCTAATAAATTTAATTTATAAATATGTACTAACAACAACCACATCAACATCAATTTAAATATTTATTTAATTTAATAAATATTTTGAATTACAAATTATAAAATCTTGGATTGTTACAATAATTCCTTAAATAATTAGAAATTCCTTAAGTTTTGCGCTTCATCTAATATCATTTCACAGGAATATTGGTCTAAACTTTCTTGATAAATTTTTATATTTTCATGTCAGGGTACTATTCATGAAGTACTATTCATAGGGTACTATTCACGAAGTACTATTCATGGAGTACTATTCACGATAAAAATTGATTCTTTTCTATCCAAATTATTTTTGATACATGAATATTATTCTTGAATTTTACTCCACAAATAGTTATCATGTTGACAATTTGGACATTTTATTTTTTTGAACTCTGGAAAAATTGAATTATAATTCTCTAATATTTATCCTTTATCTCACTTAATTGAATCTTTATATCATTGTCATCATCCTCGTGCTTATATTGTACTGGAAGTTATCTTTGGCCCGTAGTGCAAAGATGGGTTGTTGATTAGTATGATTATAACCAGGAATTGTGTATTGGTATAATCATAACCTTTATTGTTACAGATAAGGTTTGTGACAAAAGTCTTCTTTGGCCCGTAGTGCATAAATGGACAGGTGTTTGGCATGATCATGACTACCGATGATACTAAAGAATATCCTTGGCCCGTAGAGCATGAAAATTCATTGATTTAAAATATTTATTGAATGATGTTACATGGAAAAAATATTGATGATGGACTTTTAAATCATAGAAGATAGTAGATATCATGCTCTACTTGACTCTTCTAATGGATTGTTCTTTCCGCTGCAGTTGTTGATCTATAACTTGTTGTCTATTATATTCTATCAGATTTTTTCCCTGTTGAGGACTAAGGATAATTTATTCTGCATTATCTTAGTCATAATATTCTTTACTGGGCTAGTTGAGCTCATCCTTTTCCTTTTTGTTCCATTTTTCTTCTTAGGAGGCGAGAATATAGCTGGAACTATTCGGGGTGTGGAGTGATGGTTCAAGACAGTTATTATAGCAATCCTCACTATTTTGTAAAATAGTGTATCAATAATTGTAATGAGGACTTTATTTGAGTTTGGATATTGTCTATAAGACAATATTTGTACTAAAACTCACAGCATATATGTTGTCGTATTATGCACAAAAATTATATTAATGAAGTTTGTATTTAGTTTCTGTACCATGTATTTGGCGACTCATAATGAGTTGTGTGGACCTATTTTGGGGGTATCACAGTGAAGCCTTAATTCAGTTTAATAGCATATCAATTCAGTTTATCTATTTTGATTTGTGCTTTAATTTATGAATTGCTTTATCACAAATTCTGTGTGGATTTGTATGGATTTGAGAGATGATGTATGAATCTAGACTTAGTCACTTTAGCATGTGTTCTTCAATTATGTGTTTGAATGGAATCTTGATGAATGTTAGGGTAGAGATATGCCTAGCATCGCATGTAATCGGGTAGAGAACTTGAATTTAAACCTTATTTGATTTTAGTTCACATAGAGATATATTGAATTAGTTAATCAGGGTGTTTGGCTTAATTCTATCTAATTTGTGGATTTAGTTAATATGGTGTTAGTGCATCGAGAGATGGCTAATGCTACATAAGTGTTCTTGATTAATAAATTGAGATATTCAATTGAACTGGAATAAGGTGTAATAATCAGAGTGAGACTTAAAGTGAAGTTGTAAGCCTAATTCTCCATTATTTGCTTGAAATTACAGTTTTAAGGTTGTGTTGATTGGTTGGTATTTTTAATATTTTTAGTTTTTAATAGTTATAATCATTGATTTGGATAGTTTAATAAAAGTTGGATTAATAGAAAGCTGGTAATTGTTAGGATTAATTTCATACTAATCTCTGTGGGAATGATACTCAACTTATCACTATATTACTTGTTGATCAAGTGCACTTGCGTGCTGAGAGTAATAAGAATTTGCAGCCAACAAGTTTTTGGCGCCGTTGCCGGGGAATTAGTATTGATTTTAATATTTTTTTTTCAATATCAGTTTAATTAGTTCAGTTTTACTTAAACATTTTTTCTTTTGTTTTGTTCTTTCCTATTTCAGGTTCTTTGAATTAGTTTATGGAAACTCGGTCTAAGAAGCCAGACTTTCTTCGTTTCGAGGATGATATCAAGAAACGGTTTCAAAGGCTAAGTAAGTGGATTAAAGATACAAAGGAAAACTTTGAGAACTCTGAGAAGGAAGAAATAATGGTTGCAAAAGATCAAAAAGCGATGAGGGATTATGCTACTGCGAAGGTGACTGAGCTTCAGTCAAGTATCACCAGGCCGACGATTGCTGCAAATACTTTTGAGATCAAGCCTGTGACTATTCAGATGATTCTGAACTCAATTTGATTTGGGGGATTAGCTAATGACGATCCGAATGAGCACTTGGTTAGCTTTTTGGAGATATGTGACACCTTTAGATACAATGGGGTGTCAGATGGCGCAGTCAGAATTCGTTAGTTCTTATTCACACTGTGGGACAAGGCAAAGACTTGGTTACATTCTCTACCGCCAGGTTCAATAACTACTTGGGACGACCTCGCTCAGAAGTTCTTTGCAAAATTCTCCCACCACCAAAAACTGCAAAGATGAGAAACGAGATCACCATGTTTGAGCAGCAGCACGGGGAGTCTTTATATGAGGCATGGGAACGGTACAAGGAACTACTTAGAAAGTGTCCTCATCATGGACTACCTAAATGGGTGAAGATGAATACGTTTTATAACGGGTTGAATGGGAATCTCAGGACAAGCATAGATGCAGCTTCAGGGGGAGCGTTTATGGCTAAGAATTATGAGGAGGCATATGAGCTGATAGAAACAATGGAAGCTAATAACTACCAGTGGCCTACAACGAAAATGACACAGCCCAAGGTAGCTAGGGTATTAGAGGTATATAGGGTAAAACATTGGCGGCACAGATTTTAGCCTTATCTAAGAAAATGTATGCTCTGACAGGTGCACACCCACAACAGGTGGCATATGTTTGCGAGTTATATGGAAAAGAACATCTTACAGAACAGTGTACCATCAACCCAGCATCAGTTCAGTTTGTGGGCATCTACAATAGGATTATGCAGAACATGTATCAGAATGCCTACAACCCGGGGAATATGAACCATCCAAATTTTTTATGGAGTAACAATCAAAATCAGCAGGCTCCATGACCTTCTTACCCCTCGGGGTTCCAAAACCAGCATCAACAAGCAGCTCCACAAGAAGAGAAAAAGTCAAATTTGGAGGATCTTTGTTGAAATATATATCAGAAACGAGGCGGTGATGAAATCACAAGCGGTGGCCATCAAAAACATAGATAATTAGATGGGACAACTTACTTTAGCATTGAATAATAGGCTACAAGGAACTCTACCTAGTGACACAAAAATGAATCCGAAGAGAAATCATGAGCAGTGTCAAGCAATCACTTTGAGGAGTGGAAAGCATCTTGAAGGGAAAAATACAGAAAATTTAGCTAAGAAGGATGTTAAAGAAAATGAAAACAAAGTGGTTGAAGGGAAACAAGGTGAGGAAAAGCAAGATGAAAAAACTAAGTCAGATGCTGAGCCAGTTGTGTATCCTCGACCACCATTTCAGCAAAGGTTCCAAAAACAATAATTAGATAAGCAATTCTCCAAATTTTGGAAGTTTTCAAGAAACTTCAAATCAATATTCCTTTCGCAGAAGCCCTAGAGAAGATGCCAAATTATGCCAAATTCATGAAGGGGATTTTGTCAAGGAAAAAAAAGTTAGAAGATTACGAAACTGTGGCTTTGACAGAGGAATGCAGTGCAATTTTACAAAGGTAGTTACCTCCAAAGTTGAAGGATCCGGGGAGTTTTACCATACCTTGCACGATCAGTAACATGGCCTTCAAAAAAGTGTTTGTGTGACTTAGGAGCAAATGTAAATCTCATGCCATTATCTATTTATTCTGAATTGGGTTTACCAGCTCTGAAGCCTACAAACAATCGTTGCAGTTAGCAAACAGATCAGTAACTTATCCAAGAGGGATTATGGAAGATATTTTGGTCAAGGTGGACAAATTTATTTTTCTAGAAGATTTCATAATTCTTGATTATGAAGAAGGTAAGAACATCCCAATAATCTTAGGAAGAACATTTTTGTCTACGGGTAGGACTCTCATTGATGTCCAAAAAGGGGAATTAACCATGAGGGTTCAAGACAAAGAAGTCACATTCAATGTATTTAAAGCCATGAAGTTCCCTACTAATGAAGAGGAGTGTTTCCGGGTGGATGTCATCGACCATATAGTTAAAGAAGATTGGGTAAAAAGTTTGGTCAGTAATCTGTTGGAAACTACACTATTGGGGAATGAGGATTTGGATGATCCAGAGTTTGTGGATTACTTACATATGCTGGATTCTTTGCCTCGAGTTAGTAGCCACTTCACACAAAAGAAAGAGCTTCAGCTGGATGAAACCTTCGCTTGAGGAGCCACCCACTCTTGAGCTCAAACCGCTTCCTAAACACCTCCGGTATGCTTATTTGGATGAATCAAATACTTTACCTGCTATTATTGCATCTGCGCTTAACGAATTGCAGGAAAGTAAATTGTTGAGGATTTTGAGAGAATACAAGTCTGCAATAGGCTGGACCATTGCTGACATAAAGGGAATTAGTCCATCCTTCTGCATGCACAAAATTCTCATGTAAGAGGATGCAAGGCCAACAATGGAACAACACAGATGACTAAATCCAATATGAAAGAAGTGCTAAAGAAATAAATACTGAAGTAGTTGGATATGGGAATTATTTACTCAATTTCAGACAGTGCATGGGTTAGTCCCGTACAATACGTGTCGAAAAAAGGTGGAATAATAGTGGTTAAGAATAAAGATAATGAGCTAATTCTGACGACGATAGTGACTAAATGGAGGGTTTGCATGGACTACAGGAAGTTGAATAAGGCAACTTGGAAGGATCACTTTCCTCTACCCTTCATTGATCAGATGTTGGACCTACTAGTTGGACATGAATACTATTGCTTATTGGATGGATACTTGGGGTATAACAAAATTCTCACAGCTCCCGAGGATCAAGAGAGGACCACTTTTACATGCCCATAAGGCACCTTTGCATTCAGAAGGATGTCGTTTGGGTTATGTAATGCACCAGCTACATTCCAAAGATGTACGATGGTCATCTTCTCAAACACGGTGGAGAAGAACGTTGAAGTTTTCATGGACAACTTTTCATTCTATGGAAACACTTTTGATAAGTGTCTAGAAAATTTGGTCATGGTCTTAAAGCGATGTGTGGAAACTAATCTGGTGCTTAACTGGGAGAAGTGCCACTTTATGGTTGAAGAAGGGTTAATTTTGGGGCACAAGGTCTCTGCAAAGGACTTAGAGGTTGATATGGCAAAGTTAGGCACGATCGAGAATCTTCCACCACCGAATTCAGTAAAGGGAATCCACAGTTTTCTTGGACATGTCGGGTTCTACGGAAGGTTTATAAAGGATTTCTGTAAAATTGAAAAACCAATGTGCAGTCTTTTAAAGAAAGATGCAGTGTTCAATTTTGATGAGGAGTGCAAAGCAACTTTTGAGTAGTTGAAAACAAAGTTGACTACCGCTCCAGTTATCGTCGCACCGGATTGGACTATGCCTTTTGAGTTAATGTGTGATGCTAGCGACTATACGGTAGGGGTTGTTTTAGGTCAAAACTGAGAGAAGATATTTCATGCCATATACTATGCAAGTAAAACCCTTACAGATGCAAAATTGAACTACACAACCACCGATAAGGAGTTACTTGCAGTAGTATACACCTTTGACAAATTCAAAGCCTACTTGATTGGAACAAAAGTGGTGGTATACACGGATCACTCGGCGATTCATTATTTGATTTCGAAGAAGGATGTTAAGCCTAGACTAATAAGACAGAGTCTACTCCTTCAGGAATTCGATCTGGAAATAAAGGATAGGAAGGGGTCAGAAAACCAAGTTGCAGATCATCTTTCGAGGCTGGAAAATTCGGATAAGGATGAAGCGGATAAGTGTGTAATCAATGAGTCATTCTCGAATGAGCAGCTCTTTGGAGTTAACTCGAAATTTCCATAGTTTGCGGATTTTGCTAATTACTTATTGAGCAACATCCTTCCTCCTGATCTGACGCGACAACAGAAAAAGAAGTTCATACATGATGTCGAGTGGTACATGTGGGATGAGCCATACTTATTCGAGAAACGATTACTTGCAAACAAGATGATTCAAGGTATGTAATAAATACGTGAAGTGAAGAATATTTTACACGAATGTTATTCATCTGCATATGGGGGACATTATGGTAGTGAGCGAACAACAACCAAAGTACTATAAGCTGGATTTTACTCGCTTATTGTGTTCAAGGATGCCCACCAGTTTGTGAAAAACAGTGATAGATGCAAAAGGGTGGGCAATATTTCAAAGATGAATGAAATGCCGCTACACACTATCATGGAAGTGGACATTTTTGATGTATGGGGAATGGATTTTATGGGATCGTTTCTTCTTTCTTTCAACAACCAATATATCTTACTAGCTGTAGATTGTGTATCAAAATGGGTTACAGCCCTCACACTCCCTACAAACGATGACAATGATGTTCTCAAGTTCTTACAGAAGAATATCTTTACAAGGTTTGGCATACCAAACGCAATTATAAGTGATAAAGGTAGTCACTTCTGCAACATATCATTTACAGCTCTCATGGCGAAGTATGGGTCAAGCTGAGGTTTCTAACAGAGAGGTTAAGAAAATTTTAGAGAAGGTAGTTAATCCAAGAAGAAATTTCTGCATTCCTGTTACTAACCTTGAAGGAGGACAAAATCATCTTCCAAAGATAACCCTGGAAGTTAAATCAGCTCAATCCCGGAGATAACCACGTGATACTCAGTTTTCCATCTCGGAGACTACCCCGAGATACTCAGTTCTAGTCCCAGAGATAACCCTGGGAGATTTAGTGCCATCTCAGAGATAACCCCAAGATACTCAGTTCCAATCCTGAAGATAACCCTGGGAGATTCAGTTCCAACCTCGGAGACAACCTTGAGGAATGCAGTCACAGTTCCGGAGATAACCGCGAAAAAGCTCGTTTCAACCCCCAAAAGTCAGCTTCAACCTCGGAGATAACCCCGGTAGGTCAGGTACACCTCAGAGAAAACCATAAGGACATTCAGTACCTATAACAGCCCAATCTTAGAGATAACCCTGATCAACGATTCCTAAATCAGCCCAGAACTGGAGATACCTCGTTGAGGGGCAAAATCATTATTTTGCCACCTTGATCCCACACACACGCCGTCTCAACAACATTTCAACCCACATTCTACACAAAAGTGTCCTACAATAACCATAGCTCAAATCTCGAGTGACTACTACGCAAGATAGCACACCGGATAAAATTTGAAGACCTAAAGATCTATCACGGACCCATCTTCTTGGCTTCGTACAACCTCTATACTATGTCATTGTGTAGCTTTTGAAAATAGCATTCCGAAAAGGTATTATACGCCTCAATCGGATGCCCAGATTGAAAGTTATGAAGGTTTGAGCGGACAACGCGTTGCATGAGTTCATGCACATTGAGACGATGGGGCCCACGGAGCCCGGGGCACCCTGGGTAGCCGCAGGTGGACCTGCGACTCCCTCTCTATAAATAGAGGGCTTGGAGTGGGACTTTTTAAGAGAGAAAAGGCTAAGAAGCCCTGTCCATTTTGCTTTGTACACACTTTAAACTAAGTACTTTCTCTTTCCAAACACTTGTGAGCTTGTGCTTTGCTACATTTTATCGGTGGAAATCGATTATCCATTCATTTAAAGCTATCTAAAGTCTTCTTGGCAGCCCATTGTAAGACATCTCACATTTCTTAAAGCCTTTCTCCACTTTTATTCACACATAGTTATTCACGTTGAGAGTCGTGTTGTGTGCGTATGCCTGGGCCATCGGTCCATGGCTTTTATTGCTTATATATATATATATATATTATCGAGTTATACCTCGATTGAGCCTGGATTTATATCCGAAGCATTTGTTGCTTATATATATATATATACATTTTTGTCCTGCCTGGAGTTCGTGGCAGTTGATCGTACACACACACACACACACACACACACACACACATATATATATATATATATATATTTACATTTTCCGTCCTGCCTTGAGTTTACTTTGTGGCTGTTGATCATCCATATATATATATATATATATATATATATATAACTGTTTACAACTTTCATACATACTGTATCATCATGTTAGTCTAGGAATCATGTGATCACAGATTCAGTCCCTGAATCTAGATTCGGTTCCCGTGATGGACATTTCCAGCTGCAACCAGCTTGTAAATTATTGACGGTGTTTGAATTTCCTTAGATGGCTTTTATGCCCACATCAAATTCTGCACTACTATGAATCTTATTTTCTCAAAGATGCTTCGCATCTCGAAAATAAAAACAACCAAGCCTAACATATAATAAAATGGAAGTATCAAAGGCCTCAATTACTATTGAGCATAAGGGTTTGAAAAACCTATTTTACAAAACATCACTGCCATATCTCATTAAAATTGAACTTTTATACAAAATTCAAACCCTTTGTATATAGGTGCAAATGAGGTATAACACTACTTCTAAATAATTGCACATTGACCTATACACACATTCAGATAAAAGTTTGAATTAAAAAGTGGCGCTAACCGTGTCACCACGGAAGTCGGGGGGTGCCTATCACCTTCCCTCCGCTTAATCAAGCCCCCTGAACCCTAACTAATCTCAGTTTCATAGACTTGTTAAGCAGTGTTACATCACTAGGTCAATGTGCAAACCTTTTCTCGGTTGAGTTGGTGCAACCATTTAAAAATACCAACTAGCGACTCTTATAGTCCAATCATCGACATATACATGTCGAACCTTTTCAAACTTGTTATTTCAAACAAATCTCACCTAACATGAGAACACCAAAAGACAAGAGCAAAAAAGGGACAAATAAAAATCCCGACGTCGACTGGTGGCGACTCCACTGGGGACATCCAGCAAGAGGGCTTAAGCCGCTATTAAAAGATTTTCAAAACTTTTATTTGCTTATGTGTGGATGTTGCATTTAAATTTGAATAAATGTGTACTAATGCATTTACTTACTGCACTTAGTGCTTCGCACTATATCTGCCTGTGATATTAGTGCTTCTAACATGTCATCATTTTCATACAGTGAGACGCGTTGTATGTGAATGTATGTTGGGTGGTCTCTCCACCAGGAGGCTATCCTATCGGTGTTTGATTATTGGACTCGTAGGTAGACTAATTCCAATGATGCTTAGGAAAGGCACCACCCAGATTCACTCCAGTTGAAAGACCGGATTAACTTCCCGTCGAGTAAATTGCGATGATCTGGGAACCTTTATGCCAAAAAGCCGCGAGAGCAGCCTAAGATAGGTCAGCCTCTGATAAACCAAACACGGAGGGAAGTCTCTTTATACCTTTCCATTTCAATTACTTGTAATTTTATTTTCATGTCAATCTCAATGTAACGGAAAGTATAAAGGAATATGTGTACATTCATTCCCTTTTATATCAAAACCTATCATGCTATAAATAACTGACATCTATTTTGTAGGATAATACTCTTAAAACGGACACATCACATAGCATGTAACATTTCTACATTCCCTAAGACTAAACTACATAAGTCTTTTTGTAGGTAAATAATTGGTCTTGTTACTCGTTCAAAGTCCAAAAAGGAAATAAGCCTACAACAAAGCATTGCTACATCTGGCCAGTCTAATGTTACTCCTGTCTGTTGCGAGGAGTTTAAAGAATTAAGCAATCAAATCACAGAGTTGGATGTTCTGCTCAAAGAACTACATAAGTCCACTAAAGGTCCACAAATACCCATACATACAGAATCCTCTACACATGGAGGAACCCAGGGTCCAAACAAAATGCTCCAGTACCTGGGTCTCTGTTGGACAAAACCAACAAAACCCCTGAAATCATCCATCTCAAACAAGATCCAGACACCGGTGATATCAGGAAGAAAGTCCTACAAATGGAAGAGATCATTCGGTCTATCAAAGGGATTGGAGCACACGGGAGTGTTTCATATTCAGACCTTTGCATCTTCCTTAGGGTTCATTACCCAGAAAAATTCAAGACTCGATTTTTAAAGGTATGATGGATTGGGAGATTCTTACACATATTTGAAAGTATTCATTGCAGAGATCGGATCTTATGTCGAGGATTAAAAGCTCAGAATGCACACTACTAGAAAATCGACCTATAAATGACGATTGACCGTCCGCTATAAAGCAAAAGACCGTCGCTATAGGCTATAGCGATGGTCACCGACCGTCGCTGTAGAAGACGTCGCTAAAACCTATAGTGACGGTCTTTTGGCCTATAGCGACGGTCGCTGACCGTCTCTATAGGTCATGCCAAAACCTTATATTTGCTCTTTAGCTACGGCCATTGAAGGCTATTGCTACGATTACGACCCGTCGCTATAGGTATGTGTTTTCTAAGATACTATAGCTACGATTACGATGATAAAGCTATATCCTTTTTAAATTTAAAAAAAAAATTAATTTAATAATGCACATTTATTCAACAAACCCAAATACAATATAAAATAAAACATAAAAATATATTATATACGTCATTTAAAATCATTAATATTACAACATTACACTATAATAGTTGAATAACTCATCCCCTACAATTTTCTTGGCTTGTGCAGCAACAACCTCCATAATAGATCTTCATTCCCGTTGCTCTAAAGTCTCCCCAAAATAGATCTTATTCATGGTGGAGTCTGTTTGTTGTAAACAAATGGTTTGCTCGCAAGTATAAGGCCTCACTTGCAAAAACTTGTTGAGATTTACTATGAATCGCAAAACAATTGAACTTCAACTTGAGAAAAGAAAAGGAATGGTCACAAAACCATACCGTCTTCTCGGATACTCCGGATAGTGCAAATATTTTAATAATGTTAGATTTGAATTGAAAACCAAAGAAAATTGAACATTTTTCTAATGTTGGACTCAAGGCAGCAAAAATGAATAATTGAATAATGTTAGACTCTCAATGATTTTTTTCAGTCACCCTTTTCTTGTATTTGGAAATGATGTTAATTTTATTTTAACATATCAATCTTAAACAATGAACACTAATTGGTCATAGTTCCCTTAATGATACCTGCCAATGCATGCCATATTTCATATATGTCAAATGTCAAATTAATTTTAACCTGCATACTTTCTTTAATTGTTTTTCTTCAGAAAAGTTGGTCAAGTTCAATAAAAGAACAAAGTTGCATTGTAATTTTAATAATATAAAACAAATGCAACTTTTTAACCAATGGTCAAAGGCATGCCAACTTCACCAAGTTCAGATCCAAAAAAGTGCTTAATAACTAATAGTAATAATTTAATAAATAGAAAAATAGGAAGGATTCTTCTGTCTGCTTTGCTATGATTGACAACTTCTAGCAAAACCAACCAAACACAAAACAACACTATGGGAAGTAATACCACAAATAAACAATGTATTATTAACCAACCTTGTCCTTGAATAGCATTCTGACTCCATGATCCAGCCACTGACATGTTGTTAATGTACTCCTCTAGTTTATCCTTCAACAGAGGGAGCTCAAGAAACAAGTGGTTTGTATCACGAATGCATGGTGTGTTCTGACAAACATGTATACAAAGTATGGTTAAATGATTTGAAATACATATGAAGTCGGAAAATAAGAAAAAATTTATACCACCAATGAATTTCAGTTTTGACGCGTGGAGAAGTAACCTAAAAATGGCTGATCTCTCAGCAAACCTCTTATTTATAACTAATTTTGTTTTACAATGAAAAAAAAAAGTGACTTTAAGTAATTAAGAACTTTGGAAGTGATTACTAATCAATCAGGGTTGTTTTTACGAAAATGTAGAAATTCACACACTTGATGCGATTTCACTTAAAAAGCCTCTAAACTAATAGTAACCCACTAAAAAATATGTAACACAAAAAATAATGTCTATAGGAGCACAGAACAACTTTTATATGCCATTAGACATTAAGTGAAGTTAATGAACAAGTATAAAATAACTTCATACCTTCCGCATAGTGTTTTCGAGAAAGCAATTGTTCTCCAAATAGTTCTTGAAAATGGCTTGGAAAACCTAAGTCTGTCTGCCAATAGGGTTGAAGTGCGTCCAAATTCATCAAAACTTATGTTAAACCATTTATACACCTCCTTATGAATCGTATTTATATCTATGATAATGTAATGTAACAAGCCAAGGAAACAACTATAAGATATGTGATTCATCATTTTATTGAAATCAAATATGGAAAAAAAAATTAAAAAACACACTTCGTAGTCATCTTCAATTTTCCTTTTTCCATTTTTTTCTAAATCTAAACTTAAAAGATTGCATAACCACGCCAAAACCAAATCAACGACCATTTTTTTCTAAATCCACGCTTAAAAGATTGCATAACCACGCCAAAACCAAACCAAATTAGATGCAAGTATGCAACTACAAAAATAGAAAATAGTGATAATGACGAAATGTAACATAAAAGACTCTCGTCATCAAAGACTAAAGGCCTGAAAAAGATTTAAACAAAAAGCCTTCCAAAGTCTGTAGAGTGTTTTGCAGAACATAAAATTTTTTCTTTGCAACCAAACCTTTTCTGAATTGATCAGAACTACATGAGATTATTTAGGCCATAACATTTGAAGCATTTTAAAAGCTAATAACATAAAAACTGCAAATCAAGCAATAAATAGATCAACTTGGGACCAAATGCAAGTGAAAAAAATAAATTAAATCCAATCAATCTGAGTTCAGAGATATTAGGTTCTTACAGGTGCTATATCTGAGTGAGAAACAATACGAATGCCGTCTTTGTTGACTAATAGATCACCATCCATAAACGTTCCCGATTGAGTTCTAGGACAAGTAACAAATAGTAGTAAAACAAGATAAATAAATAATGGAGAAATAATACGAAACACATACAAATCGTACATCTATATACATATAGGAATTTGGATAGAGAAGATTCATCGGGAAGAGGTAGAGAGAGCGTGGTAAAACCATCTAAATAACAATATAAATTATCTTTTATGGTGCAAATCTTTTTTTAAGAACTAAAGAAAACATATATATATATATATATATATTATTTGGTAGAATGAAATTTATTTTACACACAACTGTAAATTAATATCAAGTAATTTTTGCTCACCAATTATGTAAATGCAACGGGTGCAACACGGAATGTGCTCATCTGTTATCATTATATAGAATAATAATACAGATTTTATTAGTTTACAAATTATAATGATTGAATTGGCTAGAAAATTGGAGAAATTACAACTTATTTATTTATAGGAAATTGAATACTCACCCCTAGTTGTCATCCAAATTTGATATGGCTCCTAAACTTTTAAAAGTCTCAATATGACCCAAAAAGTATTTGTCAATCATGATAGAGATGGGCATGCGAGATTAACTCAAATCACCAGACTTATATATATATATATATATATATATATATATATATATATATATATATATATATATATATATATATATATGAGCTCTAAACATGACCTTTGGTGATAGTCTTGGTACCATGTCCTTTCGGTTCTCAACATATCTCATTGCTAAAAGACACAATTGAACAAATGCAATTGCATCATTTTTGAGAGTCTTTGCATTTGGACTTCAAACGTAGAGTTTGTGAATTAAATAGGTTGCAATTGAATTAAGCTGTCTGTAAGTGAACAAGATTCTCAATTGTGTTTGGTATGTTTAAAACTAAATGCGCCAAACACCGGTAGACGAAGAAACACGTAATACTTTTAAATATGTCAATATAATTTCATTATCATGATACCACAACTAAACTAATAACTTATTGTTTTATAAATATAAATATAAAACAATATTAATATTTATAATTTTTATAAAATAAGCCCCTTTTATGAAATGGAGAGAGAATCAAAAGCGTTAAAACTATCGGAAGAACATAATCAATAAAATAACTGTAAGGACAAATGCGATTAAAGGTAAAATAATTGAGCCCATAACAATAATAATAAATTATAAAATTTCTTGGAGTCTGACTACTTATTACTTATTGACTGCCTTAATTAAGCCAAGAATTATTCGAGAAATACTGAAATTTAGATATTCTAAAAAATAAAATTAATGATAATAAAAAAAAAATTAGACTCTTTTTACCTGAATGAATGAATATTTATTTAAGCCTGAGACTTGAGTTTTTGTACCAATGTTATAGACCAAGGGGAAATTTAATGGGTAATGGTAGGGTGACAACTAACATTCTAGTCGAAATATGAAAAAAAAAAAATTAGGTCCAGCATTTATTAAAATATACCCAAATAAATTCAGAAATGAAAAAAGCGAAAACCAAGATTAAAACTACAAGGATCAAACAATCATCCTCGCCATATATATTAATACAACCACATTTATACATGAAGAAACATGTACTAATTACATATTATAAGATGTGGGGATTTACATAAACATGTAGAAATATATAGAAAGAGAAAATGTACCAGAGCCAAGAATCTTCTTCAAATCAACATGGAGGGAGTGGTGTTTCCACCCAAAACAACGAGCAAATAGGCAGCAATAACCTTCATCTCTGCTCAAACCCTAATAGACGCCACCCGATCCGAAACCCTAGCCAGGAGAGGAGAGATGAGGAAATGAGGGTGGAAAGTTAGGAGGGAGTGAAGGAATTGGGGCTGAGAAAACGCCTGAGAGAGCTGAGAGAGAGAAAGGGTGAATATATGATTTGGGGGAAATTAAGTGGGAGGGTTTTATGTTAAAAAACCTCTATACAAGACGGCCTGCGTCCGACTGTCAAGTATAGATACCCTATAGTGACGGTTCCGTGCCGACCGTCGCTATAGCTCGTCGTTATATGTCAAATTTCTAGTAGTGGCAGCTATTTCAAAAAAGTCTGACTGGAGAAGCCAGATCATGGTACACCAGTTTAGACAACTCCAAGATTTATACCTGGAAGGAGCTAGCTCATGCTTTCCCCAGTTAGTACAGTTTCCAATCTCAGATGGCTCCAGACCAGTACCAAATTACCAAGGTCAAGAAACAAGCCAATGAGTCTTTCATAGAGTATGCCCAAACATGGAGGCGCCTGGCTGCTCAAGTTATTCCCTCTATGACTGAGTCTGAAATGGTGATGACCTTTATAGACATTCAAGAAGATCCCTTCTATGAGAGGGTCTTAGCTGGAATAGGCAAGCCATTCTCTAAAATGATCAAACATGGAGAAATGGACGAGATGGGATTGAAGTCAGGAAAGCTTCAAGACCTTGCCGCTCTAAAAGATGTAGTTGAGCACATCTGCTTTGGAAGTTATGGAAACAAACCCCGGAGGGTCCATAAAAAGAAAGAGAAGGATGTTTCCTTGATACTACAAGGACAAAAAGGCAGTCAGAACATGCCTATTCAGAGGAGAAACTATTCCCCTTTCCAAGCACAGTCTTCAAACCCTCTATTGTCAAAAAGTGGAGAAATCAGACGTACACGAGTGTTCACACCCTTAGGGGACTCACTTGAGAACATTCTCAATCTTTTGACAGCTCAGAAAAAAATTACGCATCTTCTTCCACCAGCCAACCCGAGTGAAAAAGGTTTCAATGCTAACAGGAAGTGTGTTTATCATACTGGAGCTCCAAGCCATGACAGTCAGGATTGTTGGGCCCTGAAGCATAAGATCCAGGATTTAATTGACAATGGTGAGAACATGGTGACTAAACTCGACCAACCCCATGCGCAAGACAACCCTCTCCCTCAACACAAAGAAGAGGAAGTTAATATGATTAATTGGAGTAGTGGACAAAGTTCCCATTATGGTAGTGGATCCTCCCAAACCAGCAAGGATGGTGCTGACAATTGGGATTATGCACAGTTCCAGTTTATGATTGAATAAAAAATGAAGGCTCTTTGCGAGCAAGTCAACCAACTAGCAGAACTGGTGGTCCATCAGCACCAAGTCACACGTCAATTATTCAGCCAGGAGCATGATAGCCTCCTTCCTCTTCTTACAAGTACTCCACAACTTACTCTAAAAGGTAAAATACTAGAGGATAAAATTGCAAAAAGAGCAAAAGATAAAGCCCGTCGGGATTTAGCCAACAAAAGGGAATTCACCTATTTAGGCAAACTGATGGAAGAAATATTGTAGATGCTGATCAATGAGGGAAGAATCACAGCTCTGCTACCTCTAATCAGCCCACGCTCAAGACGGTTCAATTTTAATAGAGTATATAAATACCACTCCCACTCTCGCAGTCATAGAACTGAAGAATGTTGGACACTTCGCCATCTTATTCAGAACCTGATTGAAAACGATGTCTTGTAGATGGCAGACAATAACATTATATTACTGGAGAGTGGGGACCTATTTCCTATAAAATGGAAGGAAGTTTTAGCGGTTATATCTTCTGAGGATGATTTGGCTGCCATACCACTTATAATAAAACCAATTCAGCTCAAAGGTATTGAAAATCCTTTGAAATTGGTTGCGGTAAAGCCAATCATATTGCCATTCGGGCTATGATATCCTATTGTCAGCCTACAAAAAGTGCCATAGAATTATGGAGAAGCTAAAGGATCCACATCTAATATAACTGTTGCAGCGTCGAAGGAAAATCCATTATATATTCCCTAACGGGTGATAAAGCCTACCATCAGATCAAAGGGGAAAGTTCCCATTGAGAATATTGAATAATTTCTCCGTACTATGGAGCATAATAAAGTCAAGGTGGTTTTAAGCTTGAAAGAAGCTCCATAACAGATTTCCATACTGGACTTGGTTTTCTCTTTAGAAGATCAGAAGAAGGTCTTACTAATGGTTTTAGAAGATGCCCACCTGCCAAAATTAGTGGATGTTGAAAAGTTCCATCATTTGGTTGATCACATCTTCAACAGCAATGTGATATCCTTCACTGATGATGACATACCTCCCGAAGGGATGGGTCATTGCAAACCATTGCACATAGCGGTTATGTCCTCCAGATATATGGTGGGAGGAGTTCTAATAGATGGAGGATCATCCTTAAACATCTGCCCTTACGCCACCTTGGAGAAAATAAATATCAATCTCAACAGGATCTGAAGCAGCCATATAATTATCAAAGCTTTTGATTGATCCCGATGAAATTCTTTCGGAGAGATTGAACTACCTGTGGAGATTGGTCAACATACATTCTGTGTATCCTTTCATGTGCTCAAAATAGCTACAGGATACAATCTACTTTTGGGAAGACTGTGGATTCATATGGCTGGAGTCGTCCCTTCCACCCTCTATCAGCAACTATTTCAATAGATCTCCACAAGGGTCCTTCTTTACGGGAACTAGGTTTTCCTGGATCTCAGAACTGGAATTTCTCTCCTGATATTTCTCAAATTGAAGAATTTCCGGGACGGGGATCTTACAAAGTCAACTCCTATATTTACCTCGTAATAGTACTCGCATCTTTCCAAACAAGAAAATCGAAGGCGAATTAGTATTACTCATGAAAGGATGAAAAGATAAATATGGTACCAAACTAGATCTAGCATTTATAGTGAAGGATAAGCGATAAGTGCATAATTGGTACAAATAATATTATGCATTCTTTTTAGTTATAAAAATAATATATTTTACAACCAACTCTGTATTCTACAGCTTATTATTACTGCCCATACATGTATTATATAATACTGACCAAAATAAGAACATGAACGATCTGATTTGCCAATAGGTTGAAAATTTAAAGGCAACTCCAGCCAAATGAAGTCATTAAAACCTTACTCTACAGTTGTAATATAAAATCTAGTCTTCAAGTATCAATGACTTAAGTAGGCAATATAATAGAAAGCCAAAAATCTATATGAATGCATTAATCCACATTGATTAACCAAGGGGAGAATGCAATTGTTGCACTAAATAAAAATTTCTTGTACAAGTAGAGGAAAAAATAGTGCTATATAATGCAAATTTTTTGTACAACAAATTCAATTATTTATGTGCATTAAACAAGCAAGAGGATTCCTTGTATGAGACAACAGTATAATGGCATACATACTCATCTTCAACTCTGCTATGTATGGACAATGCACAGTAGCTCTATGAAAAAAAGGCTGAAGGGATGTTAATGAAGGCATATAGAAAAAATCAGATGTGAGGATGTTCAGTTAATAGCTATAAAATACGTAAAAATAATACGCCCTCCTTTTAGAGATACTGGATCAAATTTGACTTTTTGAAATCAATTTGATACATCGTTAAATGTAAACTTGATGTAATTTATATAATTTTGAAAATAATAAATCTTGTAATTCGTGGTACTTATAGTTAACAATATTCATAATTTTATTAACAAAATTGAATAAAACCATATCAATTTTGAATTTGAAAAAGTCTACTTCAAAAAGTCAAACTTGATCTTATATTTCAGAATGAAGGGATAATAATTTATTTTCCTTGGAGAATCTCATCTATCCAGGACACACAATCACGCCCAAAATCTCACACCTGGCCTATATTTGATGTTATTTCCTAATTTTCATTGGACTAGTCATACAAGGATCTAAGTATTTCCATCTATATGTCAAGTTGCCAATTGCTCTAAAAGCTGAATTTAATTTTGAAAATAATAAATCTTGTAATTCGTGGTACTTATAGTTAACAATATTCATAATTTTATTGACAAAATTGAATAAAACCATATCAATTTTGAATTTGAAAATGTCTACTTCAAAAAGTTAAACTTGATCCTATATTTCAGAATGAAGGGATAATAATTTATTTTCCTTGGAGAATCTCATCTGTCCAGGACACACAATCATGCCTATATTTGATACACCTGACCTATATTTGATGTTATTTCCTAATTTTCATTGGACTAGTCATGCAAGGATCTAAGTATTTCCATCTATATGTCAAGTTGCCAATTGCTCTAAAAGCTGAACTAGTCAGAGAATGAACATAACAATGCATATCAAGCTCTCATCACTTACATGGTAACATGTAATAAAAAGCAAGGATCATAACAAATAAACCAAATGTAGTGTAGCAATACCTTTACATATGTGTGTGTGTGTGTGTAAGTAACAGTACTAGAAATGTAACATGGAAACAAGCATAAATGAGCCGCAAGAGTAGTTGTAAACCACATGCACACCAAGGAGTTACTATTGGAGCTCTCAAAAAATCATATAAATCAGGCACCATGTAGCCAACTAAACACCTTGTGCGTTTCAAGTAAGCGATTCGTAATCTCGTTAAATAAGTGGTTGTGTTTTAATTAATCTTTTTTAAAAGTTATTCCTAGCGTACCACGGATAAATTTATTTCGCACCAACTAATCAATTTTTAGGAACCTAAACCTACCGCGTACTCCATTCCACAAAAAGTAACATTTTCCGTTCCCCATTTTTTACCACGTACCACATCAAACCATATTCTAGGTAACATCGGTCCTAACACAGTCATTGCAAAGATCCATTCATAAGGAAACAAAACAGGAAAATAAATCTTGACATCATCCTAAAAGTTCTTTTGGAAACATACCACTATGTCTCCATTGGAAAAAGAGCAACACTCAACAACATTTCTCGCCATTCCCCCAGAAGCCACTCGCATCAAAACCTCCTCCATCTCTGACTACATTGAGAGGAGTCTTCTTTTCTGCAGTCCTTCTTGTCTCTGCACCATCCAAAGTTTCTCCAACCATTGAAGAAGGTTCTGCAGATGCTCCTGATTCTCTTCTTTTTGACCAAAGTAGTTCATGTGACTCCGCAATTCGAACAAAAAAAATGGGAATTTTGAAATCTTTGCAACAATGTTTCAGTCTGAAACACTTAAAATTGTTTTAAGTCTAACCCGATCGTGTGGCTTCGTCCCCCTCCGTGTTTTGTTAATATTTTTTTGAAGTGTTAGATTTATCCAATTTTTGACGGTCCGGATCGTTTAATAGGTTGAGAGCGAAAAATTAATTTTTTTCAAAAACACTTGTGTTTTGTATAGATAGATTTTTGAAGGGTTAGATTTATCCCAACTTTGGACGATCTGGATCGTTTAATAGGCTAAGAGCGAAAAATTAATTTTTTCAAAAATACTTGTGTTTTGTATAGATAGATTGTAAGTTACAATTATTATAAATAAATTTAATACTCTAAAAAATTTAATGTATTTATATTATAATTTATATTCACCACAATTAATTTTAAAAAATTATTTAAAACAAAACAGCAACCGATTTTATCTCTCGCAAAAAACTCTGAAGAATAATATATAATGAGTAATAATTCCTTCACTAATAGATTTTTTCCTCGCAAAATTTTATCATAAATTGGCGCCAAAAAGCCTTCTATCACCTCAACTTTGCGAGGAAAAAAATATAAATTATGAAGGATGTTTCTTTCGCTAATAACTATATTTTCACTATACTTTTTTCCTTCATTGTTCCTTCGCTAAACAACTCCTCATGTGAAGGAATAAATTCCTTCACAAAATTTCCTTCGATAGAGGCCATTTTTAGTGTAGTGTAAAGGTTGGGTACTTGGGATTAGACTCTGATAAATGCATATTAAGTTTGATATTTATATTATTGTTGTTATTATTAGTATTATTTCCGCTCATAGAAATGGTATCGTAAAGCACTGTATTCGGGTTTCAAGTACCTGAATTTGGGGGCGTTACATCATGGTATCAGAGCTTTAGGGTTAGAAACCTTAGGTGGGTTAGACCTTAGGCTATAACCTTGGGATAGAGGGAAACGTTGAAAATACAAATAACTCATATAGAGTTTAAAAAGGAGATGAATTGAACAAGTTCATCGTCAAATCAAATAAAAGATAACCTATATAAAATTATTATTTGTTGTATGTATATATTATGTGTTAATCAAGATAGTTTGTGTATAGATGTCAGATAGAAAGGATTAGGATACCCTCAGGTCGTAAAGAATAAGTCATTCTCCATGACCGAGCCAATATCAAAGCCAATAGCTGAAATAGAGGCTCACATTGAAAGCTACCTCAATGAGGTAGATATTGTGGAAAAGTGTAGTACTGGGCCTAGAAACGATTGTATAACTGATAGATAGAGTATAGTTAAAGAATATATAGTCAATGTCGAGTTCTTAAACTCATATGTTTGTGGTGAGTTCTTAAACTCATAATGTGAGGTAAGTTTGACGAACATGATATAGTTATGTGTGAATGGATATTGAGAATAATGGGAATATATAGAATACTAAGCAATTGATTATTAGTGAAGGCATGAGAAATAGGTAGTATTAGTATTAGTTAAATATGTATAAGTCTATGTTGTGTATATGATAAGTATGTATGTGTAAGGTAATATTTTCAACTTTTGTATAAGTTATGGCAGCGATTCCTGACTTTTGAGTCACGAAGGGATAGCGGATGTTTAAGCAGTATGTGTTATGGTATGTCAAGGTCTATGAATATGATTCTATGTTGAATTAATGAAATAAGTGGGTATAAAGATAATATTTATTTATCTCGAATCTTTTTTATACCTATGAATTTTGCGATATTATTAAACTTAATTATTGTTATCTTTTCAATTATTTTTTAGAAGATCAGTATCTTTTATGTGTTTTTTGTGTTTATTTCTAATACGTAGGTTGGAGTGTGTTTAACGAGGGACAAATTGGTCATTTCTTCTCTCCCAGAATCCAAGAATGAATAAAAATCAATGGTCAAAAAGACATGAAAAAGGAGAGCTGAAAAGTGGCATTTTTGTAATTAACATCGACAAACAATCCAATAGAATCAACTGGCAAGCGCCAGCGCTGATGATGGGTTTTAACCTATGAGATATTATTAAACTTAATTATTGTTATCTTTAATTATGTTTTTAGTATCTTTTTAGTGTTTTGTGTTTATTTCGCCTGGAGCCGGAGGGACGCCATTTCGCAAGAAAAAAAATCATGAAGAGATTTTCAATTACGATGTCAAGCGCCTAGGTTTTTGAAGCCAAAAAGGAATCAATGAGGTTGGTTTTTGAGACTAATACAAATAGAGAAGACTTTTAGAAAAGACGATCACTTAATTTTTCAAGGGATTCGCAGAGAGAACAACGAAGAAAAACACAAAGGAGAATTGCAAGGGCTGGAGATCAAAGAGAGAGTATTAGAGCAAATTCAGAGTTTCTTCTTCTCTTCTCTAGTTTCATCTTTTGTAATTATCTGGGATGTTTGGATTATTAATTTGGATGATGTTTTTCTTTATTATTATTATGAACTAAATTTTCATTAAGATTGCAACGGAACTTGGTATATAGTTTAAATTGATCATTCCCATTGAATGAAAGTTGGTTTTTATTGAATTGTTTATCATATCTTATGTTTATTGATTAATTGTTTGGCCAACAATTACTGTGAGAATCTATATAAAATTGGAAGATGGAGTATAGATTGAGATCTCGATATGATAACATATGTTCATATAATCTGAATAGGGTTAATATGATTACCATGTAGGATAGGAATATACCTATGTGTCTTTTGTATCCATTAAAAGAATTTGTGCGTAAAACCTTCATTAATTTGATTTATATAGGAATATAGTGAGTTGATTAACTGGGGTGTTCCTTGTAATTCCGCGTCTTAAAGATTGGATTTAGGAGGATTTGTTCATGTATCTTTGGAAGAAGTGCATGAATTTTATAAAGCATTCTTGGATAATGATTCATATTAATTAATTGATTTAAATGGGAAGTAATTGGTTTAAATGAAATACCAAGGGAAGTCGTAATCTTAACTTGTTAAATCTGCAGTTATTCTTGTGAAATTCTGATTTTAGTTATTAGTTTTGTTAAGTTTATTTTGTTTTAAATCACAAACAATATTTCGTAGTTTAAAATAGGATTAATTGCATTGGAATTAGTAATTGATAAATATTAGTCTATTTCCTCGTGGGAACGATATCCTTGCTTGCTGAATATTACAATCAACGCGATACTTGCGTGTTAAAGTGCTATTAAGAAATTAGGCAACAAGTTTTTTGGGCGTGCCATTGCAGTAAAATTAGTTTAATATTTTGTCATTATTAATTTTGATAGAGTTAATCTTAATTTAAACTTTTTCTTTTCTGTTATATTCAGGTGTTCTTGACTAGTGTATGCAAACGCGATCGAAGAAGCCAAATTTATTGCCTCACGAGGACGACATCGAGAAAAAATTTCAGTGGTTGTGTAAGTGGGTTAAAGAAACCAAAGAGGCACTTGATAAGAAAGATACTATGGCTGAAGAAGAGCAAAAAGCACTGTGGGATTATGCTACGCCGTGGGTTACTGAAATTCAGTCGAGTATTACGAGGCCTGCCATTACTGCTACAAGTTTTGAGATAAAACCGGGGACAATACAGATGATTCAAAATTCATGTCAGTTTGGAGGGTTACCGAATGATGATCCGAACGATCACATAGTCAGCTTTATAGAAATCTACAATACTTTCAAGTACAATAATGTGTCAGAGGATGCAATAAGGCTAAGGCTGTTTCCATTTACTCTCGTAGATAAGGCAAAGAGTTGGCTCCATTCACTACCACCAAAGCTCGACATTACTACATGGAATGACTTTAGCCCAAAAAATTTCTTGCAAAGTTTTTCCCACATGCAAAAAAAGAAAGTTGCGAAATGATATCTTCTTTCATTCAAAGACGATTCGTAATCACTATATGAAGCTTGGGAGAGATTCAAAGACTCATTGCAAAAATGTCCACACCATGGGATTCCTAAATGGCTTCAGTGCAAACTTTTTATAACGGTTTATTTAAAGACAAAGGAGATCGAGTATAGATGTTGCAATGGGAGGAGCTATTATGGCCAAGAATTGTGATGAGGGTATCGAGTTGCTTGAAACCATGGCAACTAATAATTATCAAGTGGCCAATGAAGAAGAACGGCTCAACAAGGACAATGGGTGTATGAAGTGGATGGGATGACAAAGATTGTCACCAAGTGACAAATTTATTGCTTTTCACAAAGAAGATAGATGCACTTGGGGTACAACCAGTTCGTAAAATGGAAACGATCTATGAAATATATGCTGTGGGTAGCCACCAAGTGATCAATGTGCAATAAATCCTCGAGTCACCCAATTTTGTTTCCAG